>JACEHZ010000348.1:302500-647355 GCA_017893485.1 Hemerocallis citrina | reverse complement strand
AAGGTAAAAAAATTATGTTATTCATTTTTTATAATATATATCAAATGCTAATTACAATGAACTACGGATCATTGTTTAACAATAATAAATACAGGTAGAGAAGGTAGACTCAAAATATGGTAATGAGGTAGAGAAGAAAATCTTATAGTTGTAGGAATCAGATAATATTGATTAATTATGTGCAATCATTTACAAAATTGTTTTAAAATTCTATGCTTTTGCTTAATTGAAGGGTAAACCAATCCTACTTACTTATGGAGAGAACTAGCGATCAAGGAAGGAAAAGTTCTGAAAGAATTATCATCTAACTTGCCAATTATTGCAATTACCTCTATAAAAACCATCAAACTTTTGAGGTAATTATATACAATAAAAATTACAAATATATATATATATATATATATATATATATATATATTACTAAATTTTTTAATAGGATACTCCGCTCATTAACAAAGAAAAAATACAATAATGATAACATCCAAACCGAACCAGAAGTAAATCAATTAGAGAATGATATTGTAACCCTCGTTTTCGTTTATAAGTATTTTCTTTGTATTTTCTGTGTTTCGATTCTTTATAAAAATATTCAGTTTTCTTTAATTCGTTTTGTTTTCAATTTATTCTTGGATCTCCTATAAAGTCCTTTCTAAACATCAATTGTATTTGTAATTAATTTTCAAATGACTATATATTTTAATGCAAATTTTATTCCATTTTATAAGTTTATTTCATTTTTTCTTATTGGTTAATTATTACTGTTTTAGCCCAAATCAAATATATTATTATTATTATTAGATTATTTTAATAAATCTGTTAAACCCAATCTTATTTTGTAATCTTTATTATTATTATTATTATATTATTATTATTATTATTATTATTATTATTAGTATGTTATTATTATTTTATTATTCTTTCTTGGTTGTTTATTAATTTGTGAAAGCCCATGTATTTTAATCCATCTATTATTATTATTATTTATTAATATGAAGCCTAAATCAAGTCCAATTCTATTATTTGGTTATTTATAAAGTGTTAGACCGTAAACTCTATCTTTAATCCATTTTATATATATTATATCATCTTTATTTATTTTTAACTCAAATAAATCTAGTTATTATCTTAAACTTAATTGCATTCATTTGATATCTGACTATTTTGTTAGAAGTCAGGAATTTTTATCCATACCATTATACTATTCTTATTGTTACTATAATTATTATTATCTTATTGTTTTGGTTATTAATTTTGAGAAAACCCAAACCCCATATTCATTCCACAATCTTATTCCTTCTCCTCTTGATTATTTATTAAATTGTTAAAAGCCCAATTTTAATTCGTACTGTAATCTCATCATGGTTTATTTAATTATTTAATTATTGTTTGAGTCCAAACCCATTTCCTATTAGCCGAAACCCAATCCCACACATGATCCAACCCATAATTGAAACCTACACATATCTTAATTTCTATACAAATTCCTAAGCTATTAATTAGCCCATGATGTCCGTATAAAACCAAATCCAAAATCACAAAATTTCCATTCTCTCTAACTAATCCCATTACCCCTACAATCCCCCAAATGCACATATCCCTAGTATCTCTCCATTATCCCCCTTAATCTCATTAACTAACCCCATAATCTCTCCATATCCCTAACCACTCTCCCCCTAGTTTTCTCTTAGCCACTTATCCCCACTAATCCTCCTATTATCTGCTAACAACCCAGTATCTCCTAATCCCTTCATAATATCCTAATCTATCTCCCTCATCATCTTCCTCATCCTCTCTCCCTCTCTCACTGAATAACCCATCGCCCTGACCTTCACCCAAATTCCCGACCACCCCAAGCTTCAACCACGCCACTGCCTGTAACTGGCCACTTCGCCCTTGTTGCTGTCGAATATCATCAGTGACTTTGCCGAATTCTCGTTCCAATCTAGAGCAGTCAACAGTCCAGAACATATTAAGTTGGTTTTTCGAATTTTTCATTTGTAAGGGTATAGTTTTATGGTTAGAATTGAATATACAACTATATCTAGACATCAGCATGGTTTCTAATATTAACGTGACAAACATTAGCACATCAACAGTATTAAACTACAAATACAATAATATGATCATACATGCACATACAATTCATTAAATCACTTTTCTTCTTATGTTCTAGTGTTTCAATTTGCGTTTATGAAATGAGTGTATTTATAAACGGCTTCATGGATTTCTAAGACATGTTAGGTGGATAATATTCAAATGAGACAATGAACGGTGTCAATTGAGGATTCAACAATATTCGACGAAAACGATTAATATTAACATGGACATAAAAGAAGGAAACTACTTGCAGAGGTCAAGAAAAGTGCTTACACATGAATAAACAAAATTGTGCAAGAGATGCTTGCTTTTTTGACGATACGAAGATGAGACGAGCGACGGCGGCAACACATGCGAATGAACTACACTACAAACACGTGCACGCGTCTGGAAGCAATGAAAGAAAAAGCAATAGCAGCAAGGGGACTCCAGGGTGCTGCGGTGGTCGACGGTCGACGGCGATGCTACAGGCGTTCGGCGAGACAATAGGGCAGTGAGCGGCGGGGTGACAGGGTGGTCGTGCGAGGGGTTGCAGTGGTGGTGCTTGGAGGTGTTGGAGGTTCATTCAGTGGTCGGTGATGGCAGCAACGGAGAGGCAGTGGGGCAACGGCGACAGTGGTCGCGTGGGGCTTCGGATGTCGAGCACGCGCGCAGGGGAGGTGGTCGGCAATGGTGATGAAGGAAGATGAAGAAAGAGGAGATGGGCAGGCAGATGTTCGGGCAGCAATGGGGGAGTGGAGTTCGGGGGATGGAGCTCGGTGGTTGCAGTGGTGATTGATGACAGAGTGGCAGTCGGGGTTAGAGATGGGTTTGGGCATCGGATTCAGAATAGGGAGGGAGAAGAAGATGGGGGGGGGGATTATAATAGAATATATTCATAATATTATTATAGGGATGTTTAATTGGGATAATTAATTTAGGACTAGTGGGGTAGGTTATGATTTGTCTTTAATAGATTATAATTGATTGAAATTATAGGGGAGTTATACAGGTTATAGAAGATGAAGAGGTTAGGAATTTGTCATGATTTGGGTTGTGTGGGCTTGTGGATATGAGATACACAAGAAATAGAATAAATAATTGAGTTGGGCTTCACAACAAGGAATAATTGTAGAGTGATTAGAATATAAGGAAATAATTGCAATAAAATTGGTTGGGCTAGAAATAAAATTAATGACTATAGGAGGAACTAGGAATTTTATTATTGCTGACAACCATAGGGTGAATTGGGCATGACAACAAAGATAATTATGAAAGCAAGAAGTCATGTAGAAAATCGAAATACAATAATATGAAAAAAAATAAAAATACAAAGATATTAAGAAATAAAATAAAAATCCGAATAATCGAAAATGGGGGTTACAAATTCTACCCACCTTACAAAAATTTCGTCATCGAAATTCATTCAGGTGGTTCATAATATAACCAGGAGAAACGCCTACTCGAAGAGATGGGGAAACTTCTTCTGGATTTCTTCTTCAAGCTCCCAAGTCGACTCACCCAGCGAGTGAGGATTCCATGAAACCTAAACGAGCTTGATATCTTTATTCTTCAATACCTTCTCTTGTCTGTCCAGGATGTAGATTGATCGGATCTCGTATGATAAGTCTGGATGTACGGATAACTCTGAGTTGTCGATCACATGACTATCATCCCTGATGTACTACCCTGCCCACCTCGCTCCACAATGTCGAATGGGCCAATGAATCGGGGACTTAGCTTCCCCCCGCCTCCAAAACGGATAACGCCTCTCCATCGTGACACTTTGAGGAAGACATGATCCCCTACCTCAAACCCTAGAGGCCTTCGATGAATGTCTACCCATTTCCTCAACCTGTCCTGAGCTAACTTTAAATGCTTCCTGATTTGAGCCAGTGTGTCTACCATCTTCGTGATCAATTCCGGCCCTAGAAGTTTCCTATCACCGATATCATCCCAATAGACTGGTGTTCTACACTTGCGACCATAGAGTGCCTCGAATGGTGCTACTTGGAGACTTTCCTGATAGCTGTTATTATACGAGAACTCGACTAAGTGTAGATGGTCTTCCCAAGAACCTCCAAACTGAAGAACACATGACCTCAACATGTCCTCCAGAGTCTGAATCATCCTTTCGGACTGTCCATCTGTCTGAGGGTGGAATGCAGTACTGTAGTTCAACTTTCTTCTCAGACTCCCTAAAGACTCCCAAAATTTAGATCTGCATCTCGTATATCTGTCTGATACAATGCTGACAGGAACTCCATGTAGTCGTACGATATCCGACATGTACTTCTCAGCCAAGCTCTTCGTGGACCAACCCACTCTGAAAGGTATGAAATGAGCTCTCTTTGTCAGGCGGTCCACAATTTCCCAAATAGCATTATGACCTTTGGGACTTCTCGGCAACGCTATCACAAAATCCATGGTAATGTTCTCCCAATTCCACTCCAAGATTGGAAGATGTTGCAAAAGTCCGGTGGTCCTTTGCTCTGCCTTCAGCTGCTGAGAGATTAGACACTGTGATACAAACCTTGCCACTGCCCTCTTCATAGAATGCCACCAAAAGTGCCGTTTCAGATCTCTGTACATCTTCGTGCCACCAGGATGAATGGAATAGGGCGAGCGGTAAGCTTCTTTCAGTAGTTTCTACCTGACTTCTCCCATGGGTACACACAGTTCAGTTCCAAAATGAAGCGATCTTTCTGCATGAATGATTAAGTCGGTCCTTAAGCCTACTTCCACTTCATCTCCGAATTTCTGTAATTGCTCATCACCAGCCTGGGCTTCTTTAATCTGCTACACTAAAGAAGACTGTAACTGAAACATCATACACCGCTTCGTTGTACTGGGAAAAATCACTTCCAATTCCAGTATCCTCATATCTTGCAATAGTTCTTTCTGCTTAGTAAGGAGCATAGCTGCAGGTCTTCTGCTCAAAGCATTAGGCACCAAGTTCACTTTACCCGACTGGTACTGAAGATTGATATCATAGTCTGCCATGAGTTCCAACCATCTTCTCTGCCTCATATTCAACTCCTTCTATGTGAACACGTACTTAAGATTTTTATGATCAGTGAAAATCTCAATCTTATCCCCTAACAAATAGTGCCTCCATAGCTTCAAGGCAAAGATGACGGTCGCGAGTTCAAGATCATGTGTGGGGTAGTTCTGCTCATGTGGCCTTAACTGCTTGGATGCATAAGCGACAACTCTACCTCGCTGCATCAGAACTACACCTAATCCTCTGCCAAAAGTGTCACAATGAATCAAAAAGCCTGTTGAACTGTCGGGTATAGTCAATACGGGCGCTGAAGTCAACCGATCTTTCAGTGTCATGAAAGCTTCTTCACAAGCTTCATCCCAAACAAACTTTTGTTCTTTCTTCATCATATTTGTTACAGGTCCCGAAATTTTTTAGAAGTCTTGAACAAACTTCTGATAATAGTCCGCTAATCCAAGAAAACTTCGCACTTCAGTTGCTGACTTTGGTGTCGGCCAATCCTTGACTACAGCAACCTTCGACGGATCAAATGAAACTCCTTCACCTAAGACGATATGGCCCAAAAATGCAACACGGTCTAGCCAGAATTCACACTTGCTGAGTTTCCCATATAACTGGTTCTCCCTTAAAGTCTGTAAGACCATTCTAGAGTGCTTTGCATGGTCATCTTTGTTCTGAGAATATACCAAATTTTTTTCGATGAACATAACAACGAATTTGTCCAGAAACGGCGAGAATACTTTGTTCATCAAACTCATGAACATGGCTGGTGCATTGGTAACTCCGAATGGCATCACCAGGAATTTGTAATGCCGATATCTTGTACGAAAAATCATCTTCTGAATATCCTCAGCCTTCACCTTAACCAGATGATAGCCCAAACAAAGATCCAACTTTGAGAAAACTGAGGCACCCCCAAGTTGATCAAACAGATCATCGATTCTCGGCAGTAGGTATCGATTCTTCACAGTAACATTATTCAGCTCTCGATAGTCAATACAGAGTATCGACTACCATCTTTCTTATTCACGAATAGATTTGGAGCTCCCCAAGGTGAAACACTCAGTCTGATAAACTCCTTATCCAAAAAATCTTGATCATGAACCTTCAATTCGGCCAACTCAACCGGTGACATTCTGTAGGGACTCTTCGATATTGGTGCGGTACCCGGTTGGACTTCGATACTGAACTCCACGTCTCGATCTAGCAGTAGTCATGGTAATTCTTCAAGGGAATACATCTCGAAAATCCCACACAATCATACGTGCAACTTCGCCATCAATGCACGCCAATTCTAGTGCACCAGCCCCTTGGTTCACCGAGTTCTTGACACGCCCAAGCGGTGTCTCACCAACATGAAATTCGAACTGTTGGGACCCTGGAATTTTGAACACCACCTTCTTTTCTCGGCAATCAATCGCAACATGAGCAGTTCCTAGCCAATCTATTCCCAGACTAACATCAAACCTTGAGTTGTTGTTCACAATGAGATCTACTTTTAAGCTCCTGCCACCGTTCAATAAGGGACTTTGCTAGCATATTTTAGAACATACGTGATGCCTCCACCGGTTGTGATGTTCGAAGCTGCTGGCATGTCGTCACTTGGCAATTGATGCCGAGCAACAAAGCGGGAAGAAATGAAGGAATGTGTAGCACCGGAGTCAAACCGAATGTGGGAATGTGCTAATATGATACCTAGTGATAAGCTAATAGGGATGAGTGAACTATATGCAAGGTGAGGGGAAAATGGATGATGCCAGAAGGAAGCAAATAGTACAATATAATTGTATACAATGCTGCATAATACCTGCAACAATGCCTTCAGCAACAGCTTCCTCTACAGTCAGATTGTATGCCTGACCACGACCCCTAGTGTGGCCTCCTCGAACCATCCTCCTCTGCTCGAAAGCCAGCCTCTGCGGTGGGAGCGGTGGTCCTCCCTCACCACGAGCTGGTGCTCCCTACTGTGCTAGGCCTCCGATTGGTGCATTGAACCTCTTTGGGCAGTCCCGGACCATATGGTCACTTCCTCCACACCCAAGGCATTGACGGTTGGCTACTTTGCTGTCGTGCTCTAAATTTTCAATAAATAAAATTAGAAATAAGTGGCACAATTTTAAGAATCAACTGATACTGCCACTAAAAAACTTTTTTATATATGGAAACATAATCAATTTACAAAAATTCTTATAAATCAACTTTTAAATATCACTTTCCATTCATCCATACCATTCAATTAATTCTACTAGAAATTCCACCAATTCAAACAAAGCAAGCTTTTTAATCATGCTGGATCTTGTCGCAAAAATCTGAAAATCTTGTCTGAAAAAAAAAACTGAAATTTTCCTCTGAAACATACTCCTTTAGAACTCAAAAATTAACTTCTAAAAACTAAAATATAAATGCCCTTAAAACTAAAAATTTAATCTCTAAGAACATAGATTTATTTCCCTCAAAGCATTATTGGAATATATCAAACTTGAATCTAGTTTTAACAAAATCTGAAATCTAACAACTTCGAAACTTCATCAAAAACTCAATCAAATCTCTCATAAATATTAGTTTAAATACTTATATAAACACTTCTATATGTATACTAAGGTTCCCCCACCATAGCACACAAAGCTACACACGAAAACCACTCGAAAAAACACCCCAAAACCCATCAAAAAACACATGGCAGCAAACAGCCCTGGGGTTACTATTTGTGTGTTGAATAGTTCCCTTGGTTACTGTTCACCCGAGAACAACAGCCCCAACCCTGGGGTTTGCTCTCCAAACCCTAGCCCCATATATATATAAGGTATTTTCAGTGTATATATATCTTCCATATCCACATTTCATACATAAAAATTTGGGTTTTCATCAAGAGTTATATTTGCATTTAAATCAGTGATTTAACATAAAAAATTCAACTAAAATCAATCAAGCATTGATTTAAGAGCATACACCGATTTCTAATCGTCCCTACAAATCTCCATCATCTACAAGTTGAATCCATACTCATCAATCAATATTATAGACCCCAAATTAAATATTTATCAACTAAAATTTGTATTCTTATGTTCAAGATAATCTCTAGGTTATAATATTAAAACCCAATATTCAATACACAATCCATCATCATACAACAAGTTCATAAATCAAGATGAGTTCTTCTATGTGTCTAACATCAATAACATTCTTTCTCTTTTTAACATGATAATCACAACATCAATGGAGCTCTAATTCCATGAAAAATATCAATACCACATTCATTCCTCATGCATACATCCATCAAAACTCAAGAAAACATGTAATTAATTCTAATTAAAACAACGAATTCTCTTATAAAAATTGTAACTTTTTAATCAACCAAGTAATGAATTTGCGTGTATTCAATGGTCTACAAATTATCATAACAAATACTCATCAACTATTATAAACTCTATGATCATACAAGTATTTTTTTGTAAATCAAAACAAGTTCTTTCATGCATCACTAATCTCTAACATCAATAAATAATTTATACATGGTAATCACATCTCAGTTAGGGTTCTTATTCATGAAGATGTTATCTGACTACCCATTCATTGAGATTTATTCTCTAATAGATAATAAAGTTTTATAATCATGCAAGATCTTAATATATATCGTACTAGATCAATCATCATATTCTACAAGCATATAACAAAATAAGAGATAAGAAATACCACCCACCTCAAAGAAGATCAATTCAAGAATAAAAATAACAAGAAAGAAAAGCTCATCCTCCTTCTTGAGAAAATCCAAAGATCCAAGCTCCAAAACTCCAAGAATGATAAAGAAAATAATATTTTTGTGAACTAATGAAAAAGAAATGGCTGTTGTTGTACAGATATAGGGCGGGGTCTGTTTTTAGGATTTCTACGGAGATTTTACAAAGTCCCCCCCCCCCCCCAAAAAAAAAACAAAAAAACAAAAAAACAAAAAAAATCAAATATTCACATAGATATATATAGCCCTTCCAAATCAAGTAGTTAATCTAATCAAATAAGGTAAGATTTTATCTCCCCCTAATCACCCTAATTTGGCTGACCCACATGAAGCCAAGAGGTTTCAAAATTTGAAATTTGCCTCCGAGTGACAATTTTACACAAAAGTCCTTCACTTTGAAATATTTGCAAACATGACATAAATCATTCATAAAAATCCAAAAAAAAATAGAATTATTATCTACTAATAAAGATTAGACTTTCAAACAAATTTCCTAACCAAGAAAATTATTTGCAATAAAGTCTCCAACAATCCCAAAATTTCATAAATATATATATACTCAATAAATTAAATCAAATCAAATTAGAGGGATAAAATCTCTCCCCTCAATCTCTCTCTCCTGTCAAAATTGGCCTACCAATATAGCACAACCAAATTTTGAATTCGAATTTACCTTGAAACGTCATTTTGTGCAAAAAAAATCTTTTCTTTCAAAGTATTTAAAAAAATAGTTTCTTTATTCTGAAAAATTTCAAAACATAGAATATACTCGATTATAATTAGGAGAGTTTATTCAGAAATTCAAAAGTGAAGATTTGCACTTCAAAAATATTTGCAAGTGTTTTGCACGTGTAAAAAAGTCAATTTTACAAAAATTAAAAATAATTAAATAAATTGATTTAAAAATTATTTATTTGTTCAAAATATTGTATTAAAAATTATGGAGCATTACATGTGCAGTCCTTGCGTAGATGTCCGGGCTTGCGGCAGTAGTCACAAAACAGATTTGCCCTTGGGGCAGTAGGTGCATAGGGCATTGCTCTAACCGGAGGGGTCAGAATTGACCTCCGAATTGGTCCTCCAGTATGCCAGACGGCAGTGGGATACGACGTTGTTCGTTGAGCAGCACTCCTTATCTTCTGCGGCTGTTCTTGGATTCTAGCGGCATGAAGAACTGCAGCATTAGTGCGGTGCAGGTGGGCAACCAGACGATCCTTAACGTTGAAATCCGGACCCATCAAGAACCTACGGACTCTATCTTCTTCATTCGCCACCATGTCGGCTGCAAAGCGACTAAGCTGGGTGAACTCAGCGGCATACTCGTCAATAGATCGTTTCCCCTGGATCATGATGTTGTTTAGAGAAATATTGTCACATGTGAAATAGGCAACAAATTTAATACTAACACATCATCTGACCAACCTGCGTCAATGAGAGGAACTATCTCTCCATCCCAATTCTGGTGACGCTGGGGTAGAACTTTGCCAAAAAGGACTAGGTGAAGGTGGCCCAAGTAATGGGTCTCCCCGACCTTTCAGCCTCAGTCCTCCACCATATGTGGGTAATGTAAGCTAGTTGAATCCTAACCACATCCACACGGTCTACATCGAAGATCTGTGCTTCCTGTTCCGTACGGATCAACCATTGCTCGACCTCCAGTGGGGTTTCAGTGCCTAAGAACTTCTCTGGATGCAACCGCATGAAATCTGCCACCGTACCGGGTCTTGACAGAAATAGCCCAGGTGCCAATGCAGCGGTGGCTCGGTTAGATGTCGCCAAAGCAGCCCTCATCAGTTCATTGTGTTCTTGTTGCATCTCCATCATTTGTTGCATCATTTGGAGAATGGTCACATTCTCTGACTGCTCATTCCTAGGTCAGGAAGTAGAAGTGCCTCCACGAGCCATGATTTGCATCATAATCCATCAGGTTAGTGTCCAGATCATAGATTAGTTATTGGATATTCATGTGACTAACGTGGTTGCACATCGGTGAGTTAAACTGGCTAAAGCCAAAATCTGGCTCTGATACCACTAAAAATCTGTCACGCCCTGCTTCCCAGAATACGGGAATACGACCACGTGACTAAGGCCCAGCGGATGATATATACAACACACATAAGCTGTAACCCCTGTTTTTAATTTTTCTGTATTTTGGATGTATTTTTTTTCCGTGTATTTATTCATATTGTATTTCTGCAACTCTTTTTGAACCATATATTTGATCTCCTTTATCTATATATTCATCTAATTAATCTGTCATCTCTTAAATTGATCTCCTGGATTCGTTTGTCTGTCTATTAATTCATCTCTAGTTGTGCGAGTTTTTATTTTATTTTTTTATTTTTTTATCCTCACTATTAATTGATTGATGTTCTATTTTTATTTTATTATTCATTTTGTTTCCACCTCTTTATTGAATCTATTTATCCCCAAAATTCTATTCAAATCCCGATTCTATATACCCAAATCCAATATTAAACTCAATAGCTTTACATACCCAATAACCCCCTACAACCCGAAACCTGTTTTACCCAAATACCCACCACCCGTTACCTAAACCCTAATATCTCTACATATATATTTACACTATTATATTCCCAAAACCCTAGCTGCTTTTACCATCCCCTACCTCCTTACTCTCGTCCTCCTACTCTCCCAATCCTCTTCCTTCCTGCCTCGCGACCCCCACCTTGACGCTAGAACCCCCCCTGTGTTGTCTCCCTCACGAAGCAACAACAACCACAGAGTGACCCCTGTAGTCCTGCCTCCCTCTGGTGCACCCCATCGCCTTCATCCACGACAGCCACAGTCAGTGCCACTTCCCCTTGCAGCGATATGCCTGCCTCCTCCCGACGACGCACCAATAGACAACAGCAGCGCAGCCAGTGCGACCCTCTTGCTGTCCCACCGTCCAGTGCCGCAGTGCCATCCCCTAGCAGCCTTTGTCCTCCTTGCGGTCCCCGCACTCAACCCCCACTGCCTTCCTAGGGTGCTTACGGTTTGATCCTTGAGTGCTTGCATTTTGGCCAAGTGAAATCTCGGCCGTTGGATTCGGTTGGTGTTCGTGATCATTGTTATTGTGTTCGTCGCTCGAGAATCCATTCCCGCTATTCTTTGTCGTGCTTCGTCATTTTTAACGTCAATTTTAAGGCAAGTAACTTGTATACTTTTCTGTTGCATATATAAGTACTAAATACCGCCTGTAGTGTAGTTGTGTTCTAGAGACATTTCTTGTGCAAAACCCTTATTAGATATTGTCTCTAGTTGTTGATCCATCCGTAGTTGTCTTGTTACACACACGACATGAAATAACTTAGTTCTAATAAATTCTTGATGTATACATGCATGTTTTTTGTGAGTTATGAGGTGTTGTATGAATCTTGCGTGCTTGATGTGTTAGTAGTAGTATAACTTGTTGAAGACTTGTTAAATACCCTATACCTTGTTGCTTGGACATCTAGTATACCGTATTTCATATTTTATTATGATTTGGATGTGTTTCATATAAACTAGTTGATTTTAATCATAAAGAAGATCTCTGTTTTTGCTGTTTTCCCGTTTTTGTTCAATATTTTAAACCCTATTGAGGTCAGTAAATCAAATTTATTTGTGAATATGAATCGTATATTTCGCTGTCTAATTTCCAGAATTTCTGACACATCTCAGTTTTAATTTGTGAGTTGCAAGTTATTGATGTTTTAGTACAGATGTGTAAAAAAATTCTAGATTCTGTCTTATATTAATTCTGTATGGTTATTTATTTTTATACTGATATTAAAGATAATATTTTGATCCAATATTTTGATGAGTACAACTGGAATTGATTGGGATTAACCCCAAATTTTTGTAGATTTAATTGATGACTTTTATAAACCATTCTATACTTCCAAACAACTACTATACTTGCAGAATCATCATGTTGTTTAGTAAAGAACCTAAATTTTGACCTGATTCTGTTTGCTGTTTAAAAAAACTTTGTGAACATGAAGTGTATCATATTGTATCTGTTTTATCACCCTTTTGACGGATCTGGATTTCGATTTATACTTTATAATCTATTGCCATTTTAATACTACTGTGTTCAGAGTTTCAGATTTATAAACTTGTTGTATCTTGCTATTTTCTGATTTTATTTGACTATACTATCTATGTTGGTAAATTATGAAACTTTATTTTCTGATACTAGGCATACTAGGGAATACCCAAGATTTTTCTTAGATTTAATCAGTGAGTTTTTATGCTGTTTTCCAGTTTATGAATACAAACTTCTGATTTCTGGATAAACATATTTTCTAGATACAATTCTGTTTTTAGTCATATTTTTGTGAAATACCATATGACATCTACTATACCATATTTCGTATTTTAGAATGATTTAGATGTGTTTCATCTAGTTGATTTTATGCATATAGAAGATTTCTATTTTTGTTGTTTTTCTGTTTTTGTTCAGTATTTTAGACCATATTGAGGTCAGTAAATCATTTATTTGTGAATATGAATCGTAGATTTTGTTGTCTATTTTCCAGAATATCTGACAGACCTCAGTTTCGATTTGTGAGTTGCATGTTATTGCTGTTTTACTACAGATGTGTAGAAAAATTCCAGATTCTGTCTTATATAAATTCTGTATGGTTATTTATTTTTATACTGATGTTTAAAGATAATATTTTGATCTAATATTTTGCTGAGTACAACTGGACTTGATTGGGATTAACCCCAAATTTTTGTAGATTTAATTGATAACTTTTATAAACTATTCTATACTTGTAAACAACTACTATACTTGCAGAATTTTCATGCTGTTTAGTAAAGAACCTAAATTTCGATCTGATTCTATTTGTTGTTTATAAAAACTTTGTGAACATGAAGTGTAGCCTACTGTATCTGTTTTATCACACCCTTTTGACGGATCTGGATTTCGCTTTATACTTTATAATCTATTACTATTTTAGTACTGTTGTGTTCAGAGTTTCAGATTTACAAGCTTATTGTATCTTGCTGTTTTCTGATTTTATTTGACTATACTATCAATCTTGGAAAATTATGGAACTTTATTTTCTGATACTAGACATACTAAGGAATATCTCAGATTTTTCTTGGATTTAATCAGCGAGTTTTTATGCCGTTTTCCTATTTATGAATACAAATTTTTGATTTCTGGCTGAACATGTTTTCTGGATACAATTCTGTTTTGAGTTATATTTTTGTGAAATACCATATGACTTATATATATTTGCTGAATTAGGACGAGAGTCTATTTTCCAGATTTTATGACGGCTTCAGATTTACATATTTGTGGCAACGAGAATCCCAGATTTGGTGCAGTACTGTCTTGCTGTCTAGAACTAGAATTTTCGTTGTCTTAGTCTATTTTGAGTCGTTCATAACCTGTTCTTGTCCTTTATTCAACTTGTACCTATTCCCTAGGTCATACCATGATATTTTTGCCATGTTTTGTTCACATACATGCCTGTTTGATAACAATAAAAAATAACCATACCGGGGTTAAGGGAAAGACCTTAGTAGTTGACAATATATGTATGTGTACTCAGAAGGAGGCCCGCGTTTCCCATTACTTGATGTTATGATTTCATGATTACATGATTTGTGCTTTTTATTACTATATGATGTCATGATTTCATGATTACATGATTCATGCTTGTTATTACTATATGATGCCATGATTTCATGATTATATGATTCATGCTTGTTATTACTATATGATGCCGCAAGTTCACAATTATGTGATTTGTGCTTGTTACTTGTTACTTGTTACTTGACGCCTGAGTACACGACCTTATAGAAATCCACCACTAGATCCAAACGTAATTTGTATGAATGTAGCAACCATGTGGTAAAAATCTGGGACGCATGAAGTGCTACCTAGATAAGACTAGATACAAGACTTGAAAACAACATGAACACTTGACATTTGCTTCTTGTTACTTGTACATTATACTTGACACTTGTTACTCATTACTCGTTACATAATACTTGATTACTTGACACTTGTTACTTGTTACTCATTTACATGCTACTTGAGACTTGTTACATGCCACTTGCATTCATTCATCTTGCCATGCTAGTTGTTTCTGTTCTTGACTTAGAGTAGTTATCTATTTTGTTGTTACATCTCTTCCATGCTATACCTACTTCCGCTGTTACTCTATATCTGTTTACCATTTCCTATACTTGTTGCCTGCACTACAAGCGGCCCGTAACTTGCATTGACGGGCGTTTTGTTTCTCTTTCCTTTTCCTGCAATTTGTTAAATTACAGATTATGGTGATCAGCTGCCCAATGGAGTAGGCGATCAAAGATTCTATTTGCTGGAGTTCTTGCTATTAATATTTCCTGTTGCTTATTTTGAATAAATGTATTGCTACTTGGATTATTTGTATTGGGCATTTTGTCCCAGACTTGTATTTTGTTTTAGACATGATTATTTGAAATTCAGTATTCTTGCTTCTTGTTTCAAATAATCTTGTTGACTATATTAATTTAGTTATGCATGCATGGTTGACTATTTCTCTTGTACATCTCTTGTTTATAATTGTACTCGTTGTAAAGATTTTGACAGCATATGAATGGTGAAAGCTATTCGCTGGACTTAGTCATGTATCCGTATTCCGTATCTCCTTTTTGGGAAGCGGGGCGTGATAAGGTTTTTACTAGTATCAGAGCCCAGGTTTGGCTAATGTATTAGTTTGACTGATATATTAGACAAGCTTGACTCGATCTAGGATTGGCTCAACAAGTACACAGACCATGCCTACATGAATGAATTATAATCAACATTGATCTGGATACTAATTATTTTTTATTTTGTGCAGACCATGGCTTGCAGAGGTTCCACTTCCCTTCCTCAAGAAGATCAGCCCAAGCTTGAGGACGTTACTAATGTGTTGGAACGGTCGATCAATATGCAGTAAAACTACAGTGACCTTGTGATGGCTGCTTTGGAAGCTACTCGGGTTTCGAATCCCGCTGTGCCCCAACAGATAGCTCTCCCTCCTTGTCTGGGTACAGTTATAGATTTCATAAGGCTGCATCCTGACAGATTCTCCTACACTGAGACGCCTTCAGAGGCGGAGCAGTGGCTGATCAGGACAGAGCAGTTGCTTTTGGCAGCGCGATTTGCCGATGCTGATCGAGTGGATGTGGTAACCATCCTGCTGGTGGACCTGGCCCACATATGGTGGAGGTCTGAGTCTGAAAAGCTCATGCAGCCTATTGCTTGGGCCACGTTCACTAGGAGCTTCTTGGAGTAGTTCTTCCCAACAGCACTTGAGTTGAAATGGAGCAGTAGTTCCTGGCCCTGAAACATGTTGGTCGTTGTTCTATGTTGGAATTTTTGTTAAATATTATTCATGAAATGTTGTAAAATTAGACTATCTTGAAATAGGTTTCCAGGTTTGTGGATGAGTATGCAATGGAATTTACCAGACTTAGCCAGATTCGCAGCGGTTCTTGTGGCAAACGAAGAGGACAGGGCTCGTAGATTTACGCTAGGACTTGAGCGAGATATTCGAGTGCATCTCGTCTCCCTTCGCTTGCGTAATTATGCTGAGGCTCTTAAGCCGGCTCGAGCACAGGAGCAGGCTTGTGGCAGGGTGACTCCTCCACGAGCCCGACGGACTGTTCTGCACTCTTATATTGTTGCTAGGCCTTCTGGTGGGCCAATTCGAAGGCCTGTCCTAGCCCATCCTGTCAGGGCAGCTCCTTACTCTTCTTCCGCTCCTCAGAGAGAGGGATTTTGCAATTTCTACCAGATGTCCGGGCATGTGCGCAAAGATTGCAGGCGTGCCAATTGCTGCTATTTTGGTTGTGGTGCTGCTGACCATTCAGTGTGGGATTGCCCACAGCAGCGGATGACTCTTCCAGCCGGGGGTCAGTTCAGCAGGTAGCCCTAGCTCGTGGTCCTGTCAGGCCACCGCTTCCTCATCAGCGCTAGATTTTCGATGAGAAGACCGCTGCTCCTAGGAGAGGTTAGGCTTACAGCCTAACTACTACAGATGCTGATTCAGCAGAAAGGGTTGTTGTAGGTATTTTTGCATTTTGTTGTTTGCTGCTTTCCTTTGCTTCTTCCATTTATCTTGCATTATTCTTTCATATTATCTTCCTGTATTGTGTTTTCCTCACCCTTGATCATCAATTCTTTTTCTTTTGCTTTTTATTATATCTTAGGTGTTGTCTTTGTTTGTTCCTATCCTACTCATGTTCTCTTTGATTCCGGGGCAACCCATTCCTTCGTCTCTTCTCGCATCGTGGCTCTTCATCAATTGGAGTGCAGCATCATGTCAGAGGTTTGGAACATTGTGACAGGTGGTGGTATTGTCATTTGTTCCCGAAAGTGCAGGCAGAGTCCCGTGGTTATTGGTGGCACAGACTTCAAGGCCGACCTGATTGTCATTGGGAATTCAGGATTCGACGTTATTCTCGATATGGATTGGTTAGGCTGAGTCTCATGCCATCATTGATTGTTGTTCCAAGAAAATTGTATTTCAGATTCTAGGTCACCCAGTGTTTGAGTTCCATGCCGGGGAGATGCCCCTTGGCCGAGCTAAGACTGCAGTTGATCAGGTGGATTGTGCGATGGAATTGCACTCAGGATGTGAGGCTGCGCCTCTAATAGTGCGGGAATTCCTGGATGTTTTTCCAGAGGAGTTTCCTGGCTTACCCCATGATAGGAATGTGGAGTTCGGTATTGAAGTTCAGCCTGGTACGGCACCGATATCAAAAAGTCCCTACAGGATGGCACCGGTTTAGTTTGTAGAGCTTAAGGTGCAGATTCAGCAGTTGCTTGATTTGGGGTTCATCAGGCACAGTGTTTCGCCGTGGGGTGCTCCAGTTCTTTTTTTCAACAAGAAGGATGGTAGTCATCGACTGTACATCGATTATCAGGAACTGAACAGTGTTTCTATAAAGAACCGGTATCCACTACCTAGGATCGATGACTTGTTTGATCAGCTGGGCGGAACAGCTATTTTCTCGAAATTGGATCTTCGATCAAGGTATCATCAGGTCAAGGTGAAGGCAGCAGATGTGCAAAAGACTGCGTTCAGGACCAGATATAGGCACTATGAGTATCTTGTGATGCCGTTCGGAGTCAAGAATGCCCCAGCAGTGTTTATGAGTCTGATGAACAGGGACTTTTCCCCGTTCCTGGATAGATTTATGGTGGTCTTCATTGATGACATTCTGGTGTATTCTCGGAACTAGGAGGATCATGATGAGCATCTTATGCTGGTTCTGCAGATTTTGAGAGAGAATCAACTCTATAGAAAACTCAGCAGGTGTGAGTTTTGGCTCGACAGAGTTACCTTCTTGGGGCACATTATCTCGGGCGATGGTATTTCTGTGGATCCATCCAAGGTTGAATCTGTGAAGGATTGGCCAGTTCCCAAGTTAGTTTTAGAGGTAAGGAGTTTCCTTGGTCTAGCTGGCTATTATCGAAAATTCGTCTAAGATTTTTCGAAGATAGCAGGACCATTGACTAAGCTGACAGGGAAGGATCATAAGTTATGTTGGTCTGAGGCTTGCAGTGAGACTTTTGCTGAGTTAAAGAGCAGGTTGACGTCAGCGCTAGTGTTGACTATTCCAGATGGTTCAGGCAGATTTGTAGTTCACTGTGATGCTTCGGGCAAGGGTCTTGGAGCAGTTCTGATGCAGAAGGGCCGAGTTTTTGCTTATGCAACGAGGTACTTGAGGCCGCATAAGAAGAACTATCTAACTCATGATTTGGAGTTAGCAGCAGTGATCCTTGTCTTGAAGCTGTGGAGACACTATTTACTTGGGGATAGAGTAGAGATCTTTACAGACCACAAAAGTCTCAAGTACGTCTTCACCCAAAAGGAATTGAACATGAGGCAAAAGCATTGGTTGGAACTTATGGCCGATTATGACATCAATTTGCAATACCGTCCTGGTAAAGTAAACTTGGTGCCAGATGCTTTGAACAAGAGATCGGCAGCTATGTTCTTGACTCAGCAGAGGGAACTGATTGAGCAGATGCGGAGGTCGGAATTGGATGTGTTGTTGCCGAGTTCTGATATGATTTGCTTGGTGCTTCAGCTTCAGTCGTCTCTTGTTGATCAGATCAAAGAGTCTCAGGCTGGTGATGAGTAGTTGCAGGGTTTCAGAGCAGAAGTTGAGGCTGGTTCCCGAACGGATATGGTTATTCATGCTGATGGATCACTTCGTTTTGGGTCCAGGTTGTGTGTCCTGAAGGGTGAAGTTCGTCAGAGGTTACTTGAGGAAGCCCACTAGTCATCGTATTCTATTCATCCTGGAGGTACTAAGATGTACCGGGACTTGAAGCTTCATTTTTGGTGGCATGGTACGAAGAGGGCTGTGGCTCGGTTTGTATCTCAGTGTTTGATCTACCAGCAGGTGAAGGCAGAGCATCAGAGAACCACCGGACTTCTTCAACCGCTTCCCATTCCGGAGTGGAAGTGGGAAACACATCACTATGGACTTTGTGACCGCTTTACCAAGGAGTCCTAAGGGTCACAATACCATTTGGGTGATTGTCGAACGACTGATGAAGAGTGCTCACTTCATTCCTTTCCGAGTCGGACATTCTACTGAGAGCCTAGCTAAGAAGTACATGCAAGAGATCGTCAGACTTCATGGGGTTCCAGTCAGTATTGTATCCGACAGGGATACGAGATTCAGGTCTCAGTTCTGGGAGAGTCTTCAGAGTAGTTTGGAGAGTAAATTAAAGTACAGTACATATTTTCATCCCCAGATAGATGGACAGACAGAGAGGACCATCCAGACTCTTGAGGACATGTTGAGATCCTATATGTTGCAGTTCGGTGAATCATGGGAGGACCATTTGCATCTCGTAGAGTTCTCGTACAATAACAGTTTTCAGGCCAGTCTTAAAGCTGACCGTTCGAGGCACTTTATTGGCGAAAGTGCAGATCACCAGTGTGTTGGGGATGACAATTGTGAGAGGAAGTTGTTAGGTCAAGAGTTGATCACCAGGACAGTTGATGCGGTGACTCAGATCAGGAAGCATCTCCAAGAAGCTCAGGATAGGCAGAGGCGATGGGCAGATGTCCATTGAAGAGTTTTGGAGTTTGAGGTTGGTGACCATATTTTCCTAAAGGTATCGCCTTGGCGAGGTGTCATTCGGTTTGGTGGTGGGGGCAAGCTCAACCCTAGGTTTATTGGACCGTTTGATATTGTGGAATGAGTAGGTAAGGTGACCTATCGTCTTGCATTGCTGCCAGCTTTATCAGGAGTGCACGATGTTTTTCATGTCTCACAACTCATAAGATATATCCGAGATGAGAGCCACGTGATTGACTATTCTGCGTTATTTTTATGGCCGGATTTGACTTGTAAGATTCAGCCAATTGCTATTTTGGATCGGCGGGAGAAAATGCTTAAGAACAAGGTCATCAAGCTGGTTCGTGTTTCTTGGAATCCTCACTCGCCGGGGAGTTGACTTGGGTGTTGGAGGAGGAGATTCAGCAGAAGTTTCCTCATCTGTTTGAGTAGTTTTTGTTTTGTTCTTACTTTTCGGAGTTACCCTATGTACCTCTTGTTTGAATTTCGATGACGAAATTCTTCTTGTTAGGTGGGTAGGATTTGTAACCCCGGTTTTTCATTTTCTGTATTTTAGATGTATTTTTCTTTTTCCGTGTATTTATTCATATTGTACTTCTCCAACTCTTTTTGAACCGAGTATTTGATCTCCTTTATCTATATATTCATCTATTTGATTTGTTGTCTCTTAAATTGATCTCCTGGATTTGATTGTCTGTTTATTAATTCATCTCTAGTTGTTCGAGTTTTTATTTTTTTATTTTTTTTTATCCTCACTATTAGTTGATTCATTTCCTATTTTTATTTTATTATTCATTTTGTTTCCACCTCTTTATTGAATCTATTTATCACCAAAATCCTATTCAAATCCCGATTCTATATACCCAACTTCAATATTAAACAAAATAGCTTTACATACCCAATAACCCCTTACAACCCGAAACTCGTTTTACCCAAATACCCACCAGCCGTTACCTAAACCCTAATATCTCTACCTATATATTTACCATGTTATATTCCCAAAAACATAGCCGCTTTTACCATCCCCTACCTCCTTACTCCCGTCTTCCTCTAAACCCATCCCGATCAACCCTCCTACTCTCCCGATCCTCTTCCTCCCTGCCTCCCGACCCCCATCTCAACGCCAGAGTGCCCCCTGTGTTGTCTCCCTCCCGAAGCAATAGCAACCACAGAGAGACCACTATCATCCTGCATCCCTCCGGTGTGCCCCATAGCCTTCAGCCATGAAAGCCACAGTCAGCGCCGCTTTCCCTTGTAGCGCTGTGCCTGCCTCCTCCAGACAACGCACCAACAGACAGCAGCAGCGCAGCCAGCACGACCCTCTTGATGTCCCGCCGTCCAGTGCCGACGTGCCATCCCCTAGCAGCCGTTGTCCACCTCGCGGTCCCTGCACTCAACCCCGACTGCCCTCCTTAGGTGCTTACGATTTGATCCTTAAGTGCTTGCATTTTGGCCAGGTGAAATCTAGGCCGTTGGATTCGCTTGGTGTTCATGATCATTGTTATTGTGTTCATTGCTCGGGATCTGTTCCCATTATTCTTGCTCTTGCTTTGGCATTTTCATCGTAAATTTTAAGGCAAGTAACTTGTATACTTTTCTGTTGCTTATACAAGTACTAAATACCGTCTGTAGTGTAGTTATGTTCTAGAGACATTTCTTGTGCAAAACCCTTGTTAGATATTGTTTCTAGTTGTTGATCCATCCGTGGTTGTCTTGTTACACACACGACATGAAATAACTTAGATCTAATAAATTCTTGATGTATACATGCATATTGTTCGTGAGTTACGAGGTGTTGTATGAATCTTGCGTGCTTGATGTGTTAGTAGTAGTATAACTTGTTGAAGACTTGTTAAATACCCTATACCTTGTTGCTTGGACATCTAGTATACCGTATTTCATATTTTATTATGATTTGGATGTGTTTTATATAAACTAGTTGATTTTAATCATAAAGAAGATTTCTGTTTTTGCTGTTTTCCCGTTTTTGTTCAATATTTTAAACCTTATTGAGGTCAGTAAATCAAATTTATTTGTGAATATGAATCGTAGATTTCGCTGTCTAATTTCCAGAATTTCTGACATATCTCAGTTTTGATTCATGAGTTGCAAGTTATTGATGTTTCACTACAGATGTGTAGAAAAATTCTAGATTCTGTTTTATATTAATTCTGTATAGTTATTTATTTTTATATTGATGTTAAAGATAATATTTTGATCCAATATTTTGTTGAGTACAACTGGAATTGATTGGGATTAACCCCAAATTTTTGTAGATTTAATTAATGACTTTTATAAACCATTCTATACTTGCAAACAACTACTATACTTGAAGAATTTTCATGCTGTTTAGTAAAGAACCTAAATTTCGAATTTTATAAACCATTCTATACTTACAAACAACTACTATACTTGCAGAATTTTCATGCTGTTTAGTAAAGAACCTAAATTTCGATCTGATTCTGTTTGCTGTTTATAAAAACTTTGTGAACATGAAGTGTATCATATTGTATCTGTTTTATCACCCTTTTGACGGATCTGGATTTTGATTTATACTTTATAATCTATTGCTATTTTAGTACTACTGTGTTCAGAGTTTCAGATTTACAAACTTGTTGTATCTTGCTGTATTCTGATTTTATTTGACTATACAATCTGTGTTGAGAAATTATGAAACTTTATTTTCTGATAGTAGGCATACTAGGGAATACCCAAGATTTTTCTTGGATTTAATCAGTGAGTTTTTATGCTGTTTTCCAGTTTATGAATACAAACTTATGATTTCTGGCTAAACATGTTTTCTGGATACAATTCTGTTTTGAGTCATATTTTTTTGAAATACCATATGACTTATATATATTTGCTGGATTCGGACGAGACTCTATTCTCTATATTTTCTGACGGATCCAGATTTGCATATTTGTTGTAACGGGAATCCCAGATTTGGTGCAGTACTGTCTTGCTTTCCAGAACTAGAATTTTCATTGTCTTAGTCTATTTTGAGTCATTCATCACCTGTTCGTGTCCTTTATTCAACTTGTACATGCTCCCTAGTTCATACCATGTTATTCATCCTATGTTTTGTACACGTACATGTCTGTTTGATAACAATAACAAATAACCAATTCGAGGATAAGGGAAAGACCTTAGTAGTGGACAATATTGGTATGTGTACTCAGAAGGGGGCCCGTGTTTCCCATTACTTGATGCCATGATTTTATTATTACATGATTCATGCTTGTTATTGCTATATGATGCCATGATTTCATGATTACATGAGTCAGGCTTGTTATTACTGTATGATGCCATGAGTTCATGATTACGTGATTAGTACTTGTTACTTGTTACTTGTTACTTGACGCCTGAGTACACTGCCCTATAGAAACCCACCACTAGATCTAAACGTAATTTGTATGAATGTAGAAACCATGTGGTAAAAATTTGGGACGCATGAAGTGCTACCTAGATAGCACTTGATACAAGACTTGAAAACAACATGAGCACTTGACAATTGCTACTTGTTACTTGTACATGATACTTAACACTTGTTACTCGTTTACTCGTTACATGATACTTGAATACTTGACACTTGTTACTTGTTACTCGTTTATATGCTACTTGACACTTCTTACATGCCACTTGTACTCATTCATCTTGCCATGCTAGTTGTTTCTGTTCTTGACTTAGAGTAGTTCTCTATTTTGTTGTTACATCTCTTCCATGCTATACCTGCTTCCGCTGTTACTCTATATTTGTTTACCTTTTCTTGTACTTGTTTCCTGCACTACAAGTGGCCCGTAACTTGCATTAACGAGCATTTTGTTTCTCTTTCCTTTTCCTGCAATTTTTTAAATTGCAGATTATGGTGATCAGCTGCCCGATGGAGTAGGCGATCAAAGATTTTAGTTGCTGGAGTTCTTGCTATTAATATTTCATGTTGCTTATTTTGAATAAATGTATTGCTACTTGGATTATTTGTATTAGGCATTTTGTCCCAGACTTGTGTTTTGTTCCAGACATGATTATTTGAAATTCAGTATTCTTGTTTCTTGTTTCAAGTAATCTTGTTGACTATATTAATTCAGTTATGCATGCATGGTTGACTATTTCTCTTGTATATATCTTGTTTATACTTATACTCATTGTAAAGATCCTAACAGCTTATGAATGGTGAAAGCCATTCATTTGACTTAGTCACGTATTCGTATTCTGTATCTCCTTTTTGGGAAGTGGGGCGTGACATAATCTATGACAGTTTAACTCCACAATATAAAATGTAATAACAACCACGCATGAAATAAGTTAATCACATAACATTAACAATCCATGAACTGTCTCACACATAACCAACATCTGGAAAGAAAATAACTTCGGGTCACCAAATCACGGTACAATGTGTGATAATAACAACAATATTGAAAGTAAAGTAAACGTGATAAAGTAAGATAATTTTTGAAGACTAATGGTTCAACTCCATTCTTTAGAAGGTATGTGCTCTAAGTCCTTCAATTGATTCTTCTGGGATGCCTGCAATCTCAACATCGAGGGTTTGGGGGGGGGGGGAGGGGGGAGATTTTCCATTAGAGCAAGCCCGGACAGCAAGTAGTGAAAACAGTGAAAGCAGTGAAACAATAAACATGATAATACAATACAATGAACTAGAACAATGTGATATGCACAGAACAAATAAGGACAATGGAATGTAAGTAGAACTGTGAATTTAATCAATTGATAAGCAACGGTAATGGTAGAAATGCAGTGTCAAAGCTCAGTGTTATTCTTATGTCTATCAGTCTTTTATTAATCTATCTAATACCAGAGGTTCGGGTGCATACAATCAAGTGAGAATTTTGACTGTTGTGGCAGATCCTATAGGTTCATGTACTCGGCAACGGTAATCAGTAAACAGAAATCAGTAACAGTACAATACACGATAGTTGGGATACTGCAGTTAGTAATATGCAATCAGTCGGTGAAACAGTAATCAGTATCAGTATCAGTACGGAAAACACATGCCCATCATATCAGTATCAGTAATCAGTACGGGAAACACGGGCAGTATGGGAAACACGGGCCCCCTTCGAGTACAGTCTATAGTACCCACTACTAGGTTGTTTCCCTTTTTACCCGGCTTGTCAATATTTTATTATAATGAATCATGCAGATGCAATTGATGGATCGGTGTCAAGAAATAGAAACAATGAGGTACCAATGGCTGTGCAATGATCGGTATGTAGTGCAATTCATAGATGTAAAGTTAACACATTTACATGTCTAAAAGCATGAGAACACAATTCTGCACAGTCATACCTTGCTATATAAAAACTAACTTTCCCACTGCTAGGGGAAAGAAAATCAGAATCCGTCAAGGATTATAGAAACTAGACTCTCTGCTGGTTCCGACGCATATTCACACGATACATTTCGATTACACTAAGTTTACTGGCTAGTTCTTTGTGAGTACTGTTCAGAAAGCAACTCAACATCAAGTGATAACATGTATAACTCAACTAAAAACTCAACTAAATTTGTTACAAAAATTATAATTTGGTTTCTGACAGTGTTCATTAACATTCCTGTAAATTTTGGATTTTAATTCTTATGTTAACCTACTGTTTAGATCAGTTGAACATGGTATGGCAACTATAAAGCAGTATTATGAAATTACGACAGTACAGTGGTAGAAACTGCAAATTTTACAATTTTCAAGACGGATTAAGGATCCGTCAGATGTTCTAGAAACTAGACATAGTGTGCTACAATTTCTATTTAATAAGTTTTAGATAATATTGTTCATAAAAAAAAAAGTTTTAGATAATATCATCGGTAAATATTTCGAATTCTCGTTCCAATATGGAGCAGTCAGTAGTCCATAACATATTAAGTTAGTTTTTGCGAATTTTCATTTGTAAGGGTATAGTTTTATGGTTAGAATAGAATATATAACTATATCTAGACATCAGCATGGTATCTAATATTAACGTGACAAACATTAGAACATCAACGGTATTAAAAAACGAATACAATTATATGATCATATACGCACATACAATTCATTCAATCACTCTTATTCTTATGTTCTAGTGTTTTAATTTACGTTTATGAAACGGGTGTATTTATAAACGATTTCATGGATTTCTAAGACATGTTGGGTGGCTAAAATTCGAATGAGACAATGAACGGTGTCAATTGAGGATTCAACAATATTCAACGGAAATGATTAATATTAACATGGACATAAAAGAGGGAAATTACTTGCCGAGGTCAAGAAAAGTGCTCACACATGAATAAACAAAATTATGCAAGAGATGCTTGCCTTTTTGATGATACAAAGCTGAGACGAGCAATGGCGCCAACACGTGCTAACGACATACACTGCAAACACGTGCATGCAACGGGCAGCAATGACAGCAAAAGCAACAGCAGCAAAGGGGACTTAGGGGTGCTTCTATGGATGACGGTCGATGGTCGACGGCGACGCTGCAGGCATTCGGTGAGGCAGTAGGATAGTGAGCGGCGGGATGATTGGGTGGTCGTGCGAAGGGTTGCAGTGGTGGTGCTTGGTGGCCTTGGTGGCGTTGGAGGTTCAGTCGGCGGTCGGTGATGGCAGCAATGAGGAGGCACCGAGGCGATGGCGGTGGTGGTCGCGTGGGGCTTCGGCTGTCAAGCATGCACGGGGGAGGTGGTTGGAAATGGTGATGAAGGAGGATGAAGAAGGAGGAGGTGGGCAGGCGGAGATTCGAGCGGCAATGGGGGAGTGGTGTTCAGGGATGGAGCTCGGTGGTTGCAGTGGTGATCGATGGCGGAGGGGCAGTAGGGGTTGGAGATGGGTTTAAGCGTTGGGTTAAGAACAGGGAGGAAAAAGAAGATGTGTGTGTGTGGTGGGGGGGGGGGGGAATTCTAATAGAGTATATTAACAATATTATAATGGGGATGTTTAATAAGGATAATTAATTTAGGACTAGTGGGTTAGGTTATGATTTGTATTTAATAGATTATAATTGACTGCAATTAGAAAGGAGTTATCCAAGTTATAGAAGATGAGGAGGTTGGGAATTTGTCATGATTTGTTGGGTGGTGTGGGCTTGTGGATATGGGCTACACAAGAAATAGAATAAATAATTGAGTTGGGCTTCATAACAAGGAATAATTGTAGAGTGATTAGAATATAAGGAAATAATTGCAATAAATTTGGTTGGGCTAGAAATAAAATGGATGACTATAGGCCGAACTAGGAATTTTATTATTGCTTACAACCATAGGGTGAATTGGGCGAATTGGGCTTCACAACAAAGATAATTATGAAAGCAAGAAGTAATGTAGAAAATCGAAATATAATAATATGGAAAAAATCATAATACAAAGATATTAAGAAATAAAATACAAATCCGTATAATCAGAAATGGGGGTTACATGAACATTATAATTGAAGTGCCATCATAAGGCTTGACATCATTAAATACCATTTCAAACCTTCGCTCATTCCAAATCGCTACAACACCGCAGTGGAAATCTGCTCAGTCATGATTGGGCATACGACATGTACCTCTAATGGCGTGTAACTCAGTGTTTTACCGACGACGGATGGAAAATTTCTACTTCAACACAAATTGGCGAAGGAATCTATCTATATACGGCCAATGATGCACCACCATACCAAAGTTGGTGAGTGTTGCTAGCATCAACCACAACAACGAACTAGCCGTACATGCTGATGGTAGTCTTTCCACGCGCTCGAGGGTATACGACTCCCAAATTACCAATTCATCTTGCAGTTGGTCGAGCTCGTCTCTATAGTATGTTAGAACTCCTTTTGGTTGTCTTTATTGTAATATCCTAATCAGATATTATATATATATATATTTTTTTTAAATTAAAATATTTTTATGGAAATTTCTTGGGTTTTCTAAATAAAAACTTACCAGTTAATATATACTAGTAAGTGTATACATATATTGTATCAGTTTTGTGCACTTGTACAAAATCCTATATAATGCGTTTTTGAGAAAATCCCGGACAGATATTTCAAATTATTATTTTATTATTATTTTATTTTTATTTTCAGAATTGACATATTTTTGGTGGATATCACCTGGTTTTGTTAATAAACATTATTTGTACATATATACCAGTCTGTATACATCTGTATTGTATCAAATTGGTAATGTAATCTTCCAAGTTGATAATAAAATTTATTTTATTATTATTGTTTTCGGAATTAATTTATTTTTATACATATTATGCGGTTTAATAAACAAAAATTATCGGTATACATATATATGTATACATATGAGTATTGTACCAATTTCGTACGTTTGTACAAATCATGTAGTATGTGTTTTGGACAAAAATATCTTTTTTTGTCATGATTAATCAAATTTGGATGGCTAGGTTTTGTTTGAAGGATTAAACCTAGGATTAATTAGATACATAAGAGTTAGGGTGTTTCTTCTAGAAGCCTCCCTCCTCCACCTCACCCCTCCACCTTACTTCCCCCTCACCTAGTATGGCCGGCCTCCCTTACCCCAAGGGGCTTTTTGCAAAATGCCTAGGCGCACTTGCACTCTCCACCTTCTCTTCCATCCTATAAATACCCCCCCCCCCACCCCCCCCCCCCCCCCACCCCCCCCCCCCCCCCCCATTCACCTCTTGTCTCATTTTACAACAAAAGAAAGAGAAAACAAGCCCTAACTAGAGAGTTCTTCTTGCAGATTTTTTCCTTAGAAGCTTGCATGGAAGCTAGGAGGAAGGAGAAGGTTTGCTAGACTAGTTCTTCCTACAAAGAGATCCAAGGTGGGGGTTCTCTACTTCTCTTGTGTTTTTTTTTTTTTTTGTTCTCTTTTATGGTTTGTTTTCTCTTTTATTTTATGTATGAAAGAACCCATCTTTAGGATGGACTATTTGTTGTATGTGAAAAAGAACTCATCTTTATGATGTGTGATTGTGTATGTGTATGTCTCTAAATAACTTGAACTAAATCTTATGCATAAAGTGCTTGTAGGGATCAAAATGATCCCATGGAAATATGGATGGTAGAACTCAAATAAATGGCATAAAGATTGAGTCTTTAAGACTTGTTGTGATTATTTTGAACTACTTGGACTAAGATTTGTGCATAAGAATGGTTGAAAATCAAGGTGAGGTTTCTCTTTTTTATTTGTGTTGATTTTTGTCCTCTTTTGTGTGTGTGTCTTCTAAAAATAACTTGGAATAATCATTAAGCATAAAGTGGTTGTAGGGATCAAAATGATCCCATGAAAAAGATGGATGGTGGAACTTAAATAAAATACATAAAGGTTGAATCTTTAACCTTGTTATGATTATTGTTGTCATTATGGTTATTTTGTTAACACAAATGACAACTTGGACTATAACTATGTGCATATAAAGAGTAGTGTAGAAAAAAATACTTACATACCCATTATAGGGTTGTAGAACTCACTAGCTAACAAAAGATAAGTCTTTTGTTGTAGGTTGCTCTCTACTTGTTAAAAATCAAGTCCTTGGTACATCTAGTTCATGAAAGATTAAACTTCTATTTTTACTTCTAGGTTGTGAAAGATTAAGCTTCCATTTTGCTTCTATAATGATAAAAGATTAGTCTTTTTGTGGCATGTCTATTTTGATTTTATAATGGAAAGGATTACTTCTTTTCTTATTGTATGTAGGAACTTGTAGGATTGAAGAAAAGTTGGTTTGTAGTATGTAGAAATTTGTAGATTAAATAAAAGTAGATTTTGTAATATGTAGAATTTGTAGATTCAATAAATATAGTTTTGTTATATATAGGAACTTGTAGATTGATAAAATTAGATTTTTGCAATATGTAGATAGTTGTAATTTATAAAACAAGTAGTTTTTGTAATAATCTAGATAAGTCCTTTGTAGCTTTATGAGTTTACTACCATGCTTAAGTTGTATACCATACTTGAGTTGCTAATTATTGTAGTAAAGAAACCCATGCTTATGTTGTATACCATGCTTGAGTTGCGAATTATTGTAGTAAAGAAACTCATGCTTAAGTTCTATACCATGCTTGAGTTGCTAATTATTGTAGTAAAGAAACTCATGCTTAAGTTCTATACCATGCTTGAGTTGCTAATTATTGTAGTAAAGAAAACTCATGCTTAAGTTGTATACCATGCTTGAGTTGCTAATTATTGTAGTAAAGAAACCATGCTTGAGTTATTGCTAAAGAAATCCATTCTTGAGTTGTTTATAAAGAACCCATCATGCTTAAGTTATATGTTGCTAAGTAACTCATGCTTGTGTTGTAGGAAAGAAACCCATCATGCTTAAGTTGTATGTGACAAGAAACCATGCTTAAGTTGTGTAGTAAAGAAACTCATCATGCTTAAGTTGTATGTGATAAGAAACCATGCTTAAGTTGTTGTAGTAAGAAACCCATGCTTGAGTTTTGTTGCAGTTCTAATAAAGAACCCATGCTTGAGTTATTATAGTTGTTCTAGTAAAGAACCCATGTTTGTGTTATTGTAGTTGTTCTAAGTAAAGAACCCATGCTTGAGTTATGGTAATAGTTCTAGTAAAGAAACCATGCTTGAGATGTGCAGTTATTTTAGATTCAAAAGAATCCATGCATGTTTAAGTTATATGGTGTAGTGGTTTTTATTAAATTCTAAAAGGAACCCATGAATTTAGCTTGCATGCTAATCCAATTGAACTATTGAAATGAACCCATGTTCCATATTTGTTCTAGTTCGATCTTTAAGAAGAAACCTATGAAACTAGCTCCATGATAGTTCTAGCTCGAATTGGCAAGGAACTTGTGCATTTAGGTTCTAGGTGGTTCTAGCTCAACCTTGAGAAAGAACACATGAACCTAGTCGCATGTTGTCCTAGTTCAATTTGGGAAAAAGAACCCATGAATTCTAGTCGTGTGTGGTTCTAATTGAAATTGGATCATATAATGTGAACATGCTTTCATCTTCAATGTATGTGTAATAATGGTTGGGAAAGTCACTAGTATTGTTAGCTCGATAAAAGCTCGTCTAGGGTCTTATAATTACCCTAGGGGTCATCGACCATCAAGACTCGCATCTTACCACCTTGGAAACTATGGATAAATCACACCTCGAGCACTGACGGATCTTAACTGATGTGGGTTGACCGCGGGCCGAGAATGTTGACAAGATCCGAGTTAGGGGTAGTGATGAGTGAGGAAGATCCCGTCACCGGTGTCTTGGATCGATAGGCCATGAGTTGGATTAGGATAATCTTAAGAAAGTTCTTATTGAAAACCCATGAGATTTTTAGGGTTTAGTGACATCGTTAGGGTAGTAACTTATGGCTATTACTACTTAACCTTTACTTATTATCATTTTTTTGCCGAAGGGAAAGAGTTGGTGTTAAGGGTGATACCTTATGATTTGACCGGTCCTATAGGCCGACATCAGGCGGTGTTATTGGGTTGTACCCTTCTTGTCAAAGAGATACGGCCTGTGCCTTCTCACAAGTTGGGAGCACGAAATCCGTATCTCGTCTGTTAATTTCTGAAGTGGCTTGATAAGTGGGAGCGATTCCTGTCGGAGCTAGGGGGGATGGACCCCCGGAACTCCGTCTTGTCTTATATCTAAGGACGAGAAGCCATAGACTATGGTCTGGCTAGGGGGTCACAGGGGATGCTTCGAGCTAACCTGCGACTGCGAAAACTCCAAAGATTCGTCAGATATTTGAGTGAGGTCTGGTGCGAATGGAGGGATTAGACCGTTCAGAGTAACCTCATGAGTCATGTCATATCTTCAGAAATAAGACGAGTATAAGAATAGAATTCATGGCGTGGGTTCGAATCCTTATATATGAAGAAACGGCTTGAGATGGGACGTATGTAGTATGGGATGCATACTGTTCCGTAGACTTGCTTACATTAGAATAAGAGCATTATTACATTGGTAAGTCCTGCATTAGAGTCTAAGTCATAACATACACTGACACATCCATTATATATACATGTTTCTCTTTTCATCAATCTGTTTATTTAAAGTAGAGAATTGCTGCTAGTTATCAGCCTTAAAGCGTCAGTATATATACTGACGTCCCCATTTCAATAGGTACTAGATTGCAGAAGTACAGGTACATGATTCAAGAGGACTCAAGGCGAGAGAAGCAAGAGTCGATTATATTTCTGCTGTAATATATATTGTTTACTATTGTTCCATTTGTAACAATTGTTGTAATTCATTTATTTATTGGGAAGCATCCAAGTGAAGTATCGAGTATTTTTCTTTATTCATTATACTCTGATATAAATTTGTTGAAAGTTGTAACACTTGGGCTTTTAAAGATATTACTGTAACACTGATGTAATGTATTGCAGTTTTATAATATTCGGACTTGTAATACAATTGTGTTGAATAAAAAGTTTTAATTTTTCCTGTTTTTCTGTGTATTATGGCTAATTGAAGGAAAGACTCGGGCTTATGTCAATTTTTATTTTTATTCACATATATATGGAAATCGGAGCGTTACATTTATAGCTTCGACTACCGGCCCAGTACACACCTAAAGGTGGTCGCATCTCAACGATGGGTGCACAGGCCACCCAACCCTCTGTGGGTCTCGTAATACAGGGACGACCCAAGTTTCTACGTTCCCATGCCCAAATCTAAAACAAGACCATCATCTCAGTCATCTCAACTCCATTGAGAACAATAGTACATAATGTCTTGTATAGGGTGGCTAATGTGCAACTTCCCCAATTATACCGACCGACTAAGCTTAGGTCGGTGAGCAATCGGAGATACATAAGTGGGAAAGTATCTCCAGTAGAGTTAGGCAAGAGAACACCTCCAAGCACTGTTAGAATATATGCCCTAATGTAGTAATGCATGTCATAGTCACTCAATGCATCGGTCAATTTCCTTTTAAAGTTTTGCTTCTACTATCACAGTTGGATTGATTGTCCGATTAAAAAAGCTGTATCATCCTCTTCATCATCATCAAACCTTATACCGAGGATCTCATTACACAACTCTATTTTCTGAAAATTCATATTACCCGTCACGACCCTTTCATCTATTGGAAGACCGGAAATCATGGCGATATCTTGCAATGTCACTATCATTTTCCAAACCGGTAGATGAAAACTGTGTCTATGGCCTCTATCACTCGATGAGGGCTGCAAGAAGTGCTCAGTCTAGTTTCACCTTACCCATCAAACCAACTTCGTAAAAATCAGCTTCGACAAGGTACTCGTGGGTATGCGAGTGCAACGTCAATGTCTCGTGCGTACGGAAGTTACAATTTTGCATTGCCTTTCTCCACACTTCCTCAGATCTTTGGCCGTCTTGCAAGTGAGTATGTCTGAATGTAAAGGTCTTGGGCCGCAATATTCACCCGAAGACGGCGCACCAACCTACACCAACATTTAAAATTTTATTATTGTCCATACAATATTATGTATACAAAATTCACAATAAAAACTAATAGTACACTTACTTCTGTGGAAGATTTGCTCCTACCATTACTAGACGGCCTTCCGGTTCCTCTCGTTCGAACCATTTCTCTAAAAAAAGGATTATAACAATTGGTCAATACACTATTCATATATATAGTTACGAAAAAAACGTAAGAAAATTACACAAATGACATCCGAAAATTCTGAAATATTGCGAGTAGGTCGGACTCACCACACACAAGGCAACGCAACTTATAGAAGAGAGTTTGGACTCATAGTTTGTAAGATATGGCAATGTATCGCTTTATTTCATATTATAAGCAAATAAAGCGATACACGACCGTATCGTGCAAACCGTGAGTCGAAACTCACTTCTACAAATTGTGTTGGCTTGTGTTTAGTGAGTCCGGCCTAATCGCAAAATTTTATATTTTTTTGATGTAGTTTGTGCAGTTTTCTAGTGAAAAGTCACTCAAAAAAATCAAAATATAATTGTTGTTGTTGTTTGATATACGGAAGAAAACCACACAAACGAGATCAAAGAATTCTGAAACTTTGCGAGTACGTCGGATGCACCACACAAGCCAACACAAATTGTAGAAGCGAGTTTCGACTAACGGCTTGCAATATATGGCAATGTATCGCTTTCACAAACGAAAAAGAATCGAAAGCGATGCATGGTCGTATATCGCAAACCGTGAATCGAAACTCACTTCTACAAGTTGTGTTGACTTCTGCGTGGTGAGTCCGACCTACTTGCATAATTTTAAATTTTTTTGATCTCTTTTGTCTGCTTTTACAAAAAAACGAACGATATAATCTACAACAACTACTTTTAAAACTCAATCTACAATTATCGAAAAACTATATACAATACACATCAAACAACTAACTACGCATAAAAAAAATTGTAGACTCAAAAAATTTAACAAAAATTCAATCAAACAACATAGCTACATCTACTTAAAGCTAGAATAGAGTGAATACAGTGCACAATATGGGTCTTTGAGAAGGAGAGAAAGGAGGTGGTTGCACTGCTGTAGACGGAGAAGGAGGACTAGGGTTTCGGAGAGCTTGTTAGGGTTAGGGTTTTTTGGGATCAGGAGATTCAAGGAAGAGGGCAAGAGTTCGAGAAGAGGGAGAGAGTGAGTGAGAAAGTCAAGTGACGGAGGATGGGTGGATTAGGTGAAGGAGGAGCTAGAATTTTGAGTTTGGGTTCGGGAACGAGAAAGAGAGAGAGAGAGAGAGAGAGTAGTGTGAGAGTGAGAGATAGAATGTAGGAAGAGAGTGAGATTTGTACCAGTATTTTAAAACACTTGTACAACCTCAGTCGTTGTTCCTCACAACGGCCTAAGTTATACATAGGCTGTTGTGTGCAGCAACGACCAAGGTTGGAAGATGGATTTTGAACTACTTAGGCCGTTATTGAAAACAACGGCCTAGGTTCAAATTTGGCCAAAAAATATAGAAGTCATCAGCGATGAGCGAGAGAGAGGAAGCGAAAGATTGGCTAGGTGAAGAGTTTTTTGGGGTGAAATACCAAAATTGCCCTCGAAAACATAAGTGGGCTGAGCAGCTGATGAGCGAGGTAAATCATTTCCGTTGGATCAAGAGCGATCTGATCCAACAGCCGAGACTCGAGTTTGCAACGGGTCTGTGCAAATAGACCCGTTTGCAACTGAGCAGTATATATATGTGTGTGTGTGTGTGTGTGTGTGTGTGTGTGTGTGTGTGTGTGTGTGTCGGGCTGGACCAGTCCGGTTTGATAACCGACGAGTCCGGGCTCCTTAGCGGTCCAGTTCAAACCTAGCCGCTTTGCAAAAAGTTTAATCCTAAGCAGCTTGCAAAAATTATGCGGGCCAGCCCGGGACAGAACCGCATAAGTGCGGTCCGGTTCGGTTCGAAGCCTTCCCTGGGCTGATCCAGGCGGATTGCGGACTAGACCCGCCCGATTGTCATCCTTATTTATTCTGCAATGACTTATAGCCTGGATTAAATATTTCAAATCACTTGATAGTTTATAGTCATTCTAGATTTGCATGTGGGAACGTGCCTATGACACGTCTTCAGAACGATACAGCATATGAAAATTCTTGTGTGTATATATATATATATATAAAGAGAGAGAGAGAGAGAGAGAGAGAGAGAGAGAGAGAGTTGTTTTGGGAGATTTGAATTTGAGTGTTGGGAAAAAACTTTTGAGTGAGAAAATGTATTTTGTGAGGTTATTGAATTTATTTAGAGAAATTGAAGAAGAGCCAATTGATAGCTTTCTTTGTGTTTTATTATATAGATATATTATGATATTAAAATTAAAGTAAACGATACGCTTGCGCCTAGAATGTTCCACTAAGTAACTACAGTTACTCTAAACTACCTCCTCTAAATATGTATTTCTCTTTTTTCTCTTAAAGTTTGGACTGAGTTCGAATAGGATTAATAGTTCAAAATTGCCACCCTAATTTCTATAACAAAGAAAAAAACAAAACAGGCAAGAGTGGGCACCCCTACACGTGGTGTGTTGTTGCTCGAAACAGTGGGAGATCAATCTTCAATAAACTATACCACCAGAGAATGACAAAGGATCAAATGTTTTGCTTGAAGATTCGGCATCACTGTGTATAGTAAGTAACCTAATTTAAAGCACTAACAACCAGAAGCCTGAAGCCTTACATGGAGTACATGAACCCTAACAACCTTAAGCGCAATTAACCCTGATTCATTTTCTTTCTCTTATTTTGGCAATTTTATTTGGAAGTCCCCGCTTTCATTTTCATTCTCTTTTATTTTGGCAATTTGATTTTAAAGTCACCGCTTTCATAATAATTACAAATGGGGTTGCAAAATATTTTGAAAAAGAGTTATATGCTCCTATGGTGAGATTGGTCAAGAACCAAATCTTAAAGCATTTTGATGGTCCTAGCAACATTTTGATGACTGCTAGGAGCTTGACTCTTACAGAGTTTTACTCAATTGAAATCAATCAGGGTATACTGAAGTAAAACTCTTTGAAAATACTTTTTCTGATATTTCATTAATTTGTACATTTATCTCTAATTTATAATATTATATGTAGAAGGCCATAGTGTCATTTGTCAATCTATCAACACGTGCACCGTACGCGCATAACTAATATGAAGGAGATCTCAAGTTCGAGTCATCACTATGTCAGATTTTTACTTTAATTTTTTTATATATTAAACATGCATCACAAGTGTAAATTACTATTTAATAAAAGAGTTTGTCACAAACAAACAAATTTTAATATTTTTTTGTCATAATAGAAACACCAGTTTTGTCACTAAACAAACATGTGCATCGCATGTGCAATTCCAAATCCATTTTTCAACATGTGCATCACACGTACACATCAAAGTTTTTCCTTTTTAATTTTAAAAAAAACGTGTATTGCCCGTTTAGCTCTATTTTTAAAAAAATTAAGGCATTCATCGCATGTGCTAATTATTGCTAACTTACGTGCATCACACGTTTGACTCCAACTCTTTATCAAAACGTGATGCACGTAAAAAATACTAGTTCCATTATAATGTATAATCTTTTTAGCGTATTCCTTGTAGCTCAGTTGTATTGTTTTTTCTTCATGTACCTTTGGAATTTTCCGGATAACTTCCGCAGTGAAATTTTGTGGCTAAAGAATCTAAATATGTAAATTTTGTCCTTCAAAACTGTGGGACATCAATCTTCAATAAACTATACCACCAGAGAATTGACAAAATGATAAGATTTTTTGCTTGAAGATTCAGCAAGTGTGTATAGTAAGTAACCTAACTTAAAGCACTATCTTTGTCGTCTCTGAATCATCAGTGGGACATCGATCTTCAATAAACTATATACCTTAGAGAAGGACAAAAGGATCAGATTTTTTGCTTGAAGATTCAGCATCACTATACATGTGTATAGTAAGTAACCTAAACTTAAAGCACTATCTTTGAACAGGCTCATTTTAAAGTCGTCTCTGAGTCATTGCAATTTTAAAGTCCTGCTTCCTACCAACAACTTGCACACCATTGTATTAAGACACATTATTCCCTGCACCTGAAGCCTCATATGGAGTTGGGCGATTCTGAGTTTCAGGAGGTCCTAAGTAAGTTCTCAAATTGGGCATTATACAAGTAGACAAAATAAAAATAACAATTATTTAAATGTAAAAAAAACTTGGAGTTTTGAAGGACAAATTATTTAAATAAAAACAGATTTATATACATGCTTTCAAAAAAAAGTTTAATTGATAACATACGCATTTTACATAAAACGCATCGTGACAAAAAGAAACTAGGACAAACCCTAAGGAAGAAACGACAATGATTTTATTCTGAATTGTATGTTATCTAGAGAGGATGAAAATGATGCGTGAGGGAATTAAAGAGGAACATAACAAAAAAAAAACTTATGTTCAAAACATACAAGCAAACGCACGTTGAGTTTGTGTACATTAAGAGGAAATATTGAGTTGACATGATCGAAGTATATGTATAATGGTAATTTGAATGCTTTCATAGATACATTTTTGGTTTTATCAATCGCCTCTAATATTTTATTTCTTTTTGAAAGCAACCCTAGTATTACTTTCATCAACAGACTCAAAATTTAGAAGCAAGGAAAAAGAAGCAAACAATGCAAACATGTATATGCACTTAAAGATTACATTATCGTAAAGCGACAAGTTGAGAATTCGGTCAGAATGAAGTGATGATAAATATATGCATATGAGAATACTAGTTGAGAATGTATAATAACCACATGCACTTGAAGATTCGGTTAGAAATTTATTATAAACAGGTAAATATGATATATTATAGAACATTGAAAAAATATGATCGAGTGGTATGCATAGGCTAAGTGAAAAATAATATTAAATTCATAAAATGGTAAGCATATATGACTATGTGAAAATAATTAGTTTAAAAATTTTTAAAATGATGGAAAAATTAATTAGCCCATGCAGGTTTTGAACACGACTTTCGCACTGTTAGAACAACACTCTAACTAGATGAGCTAATAATCCAACTATTGTGTAGCACCCCAAATTTCCAATAAATAAACTTAGAAATACGAGACACAAATTTTCCAGCATCTACCTCAATTGTAATTATAAACATAGCACAAACACAGTAAATTTAAAACTTTTATTACATCATTTCTTTTAGATAGCACAACGGAAATCAAACACCTTGAATTACAATTCATCTTACAACATAGTTTCATATTTATACATTTACTCTCAATCTTTTAAAATATATACGATAACATAAAACATTCTACAACATGCTACCAACTCTAAGCTAATGGAACCCACCTGTGAAACATGAGGCTAGCGATAACTTTAACAACCAAAACTACAGGGGTCAGGCATAACGGTGTGAGTGATATTCAAAAGAAACATTACTTAATTGAAACATAAAGAATAAATTCAAAAGTCAATATATTAACATGGTAAATACAACGAAATATGAATGACAATAAAAGAAACATAAATCATCAAGTGAACTAGGCTAAGTGTCGAGTGTACAAAACAGAAAACCAGCATGCATAAATACAAGTCAAGAAAACATGAATGCACCTGATGATTACTAATGCATACTTGTCGGATTCTATGAATTCCATAGTAAGGTCCGGTGCAAGCCCTTATCGTTCTCCACTTTATAGAGTTTAATCCCTCATTATACAACTAATCCTACTACGGTGATAGGAAATAAGATCCAGAATACTTCGTGGATAGGGCTACATCCCGGTATCTACCCGCCAGACTGCACCATCAAAGCGCAAGCATCATGTAAGCTTCGCCCTGAGCATTTCATGCCAAAATTCTACAAATAGGTCCCAGCCTCCGGAATAAAACCACCCAACTATAAGAAGACCCTCAACGTGCAAATTCGGGGGATGGCAATGATAATCGTAGCCTTCGGAATTAAACCGTCCAACTACAACTATAGTCCTGAATCTCATCTGTCTACTATACAGGACCCCCTACTTATATTTCCCAAGCTCTATCACATCTCCACTAGTGTCTAACCTTATGTTGGTTATCATTAATTAAATCATAATTCCTCTTTAGAGTTGGTGTATCCTGCTGGACTTAATTCAATTAATTCAACAACAAGGCCTCACTGGCCAAATATCCACAAGATCTCAACCATCGGCAGATTAGGGTCTCACCCAACCTCTAGGGTCTTAAAACTCATACATCGAATCACATTTCTTTGACATGCGAAAGAAAACCAAAATCTGTATAATTCATTTCAAGAATTTCCTTCAAATCTAATAATCAAAGTTTAATACTTTCTAAGTGCAGCCAAATAAAACTGAACTAACTCAATCAAAAACTGAAACAAATAGTGGAAGATAACTCATAATAGAATATTTTTTAAAATTCGAAAACATATTGTAATGCCCCGATTTTCATTTAATGAAAATTATTTTTTATTTTGCACGTAGTATGCACGTGCAATATTTTGATAATTATTTTCATTATGATGAGTATAGATATTTACATATGTGCTCTTTAATTATTTTAATATAAAGCCTTTTTTTTTCAAATAGACAAAAGCCTTTCTTTTAAAAGCCCAAATCTAATTTATTGGTTATCTTTTTATAATTATTATTTTGGCCCATAAACTAAAGCCCATGAGCTATTTTATTTTAAATACAACTTGTAATGTAGAATACATTTTAAAGATTTTTTTTTTTTATGTAAAATATAATGTACAATTTTTTTAATGGAGACCAAGTTGCATGCACGTGAATTGCACGCACACGTGCAAAATGCACATGATGAGCATGGCCGATTTGGAGCTTTGGAGGGAAAAGGGAAAATTTGAGTGGAGTCATGGGTGGTGGTTACTTGATCATGGTTGGTTATTGTAACTCTTCCTTGAATCCTAGCCTTTTAATCCTAACTCCTAAGTTAATCTTAGCCTTCCATTTTTCTAAATTTATAGTATAAATACCCCCCCCCCAGCCTAGTTATTCTTGTGCTAATTATTTCCTCCAAACCTATGGTTCAATATACATTATCTAGTAGTTTATTAAGTGAGTAAAAGATTGAGATTGTGTGGGAGGATTGTGCTTGCAACAAAGAGGAAGGTCGACTTTCATCAAGGGGAGTGCTCGGGTTTGGTGTGCCTGAGGCTCGGGTGTGCGCATCAAGGAGGGGGATCGTTCTTTTGCAAGGACATTTGTTTAGGAGGTGTTGCTAGTTGTATTTCTCTCCAATTAAGGTGGGTAAATTTTTCGTATTTCTAATTAGGAAACATGCTAGATGTGAATTGAAAGAATGATGCATGAAAAAGATTAATAAGAGTACACTTTAATTAGAAAAATGACCTATTGATTGATTGAAATGTTGATATGCAAATGGTATGGGGTTCTATCATCAAATTTAAGTTGTGTGTGTATTGATTATCGCCATGGATTGTTTGAAGAAAAATTTCATTATTACCATCAAGAATTATATACAAAAGTTAGTAGATTGACAATGTTACTTGATGTGGTTAAATGGATCTTTGTGATAATGTTGAAATGAATGAATTAAGATGTAGATTGTATGTTTGGGAAATGATTAAAAACAGAGAATTATTATGAAGTTTGCTAATAAAGAGATTAGTGATGTTAAATTCGTTAAGAAATGTCGAAAAAGAAACGTGGTAGTGGTAGTTTATAATTCAAATTAATTATATGAAAAATATGTATTAATTATTGAAAAATTTATTTTTATTATACTGGAGTATAATTTATGTTGAGAATAGCCAATCTGGAAATTTACAGCAACTTTAGTAAAGGCAAAATTAAATGAGAGATTGTTGAACATCGAAATGTTTACTAAAACAGAGAGAATCGATTTAATTAGATCTTGAGTTGAACTATTGACAACCTGAGCACATAGCTCAAGTGGTTGGGATGCTTCTATTCGCTACAGTATGTTTCGGGGTCTCGGGTTGCTGGTTCGAATGCCCTTAGCACCATACTTTTTTGTATTTTTGAAAAAAATAAATGCTACAGCCGAGAGCATTTAAAGCTCTCAACCCCCTTCATATCGATTGGCACACTCGGCCTAGTGGCCAGAGCATGTGGTTTGCTTCTCGGTGGTTGCTGGTTCGAATCTGGGGCTCGGCCAGTATTAAACTTTGGGAAAAAAATATTTTTTGGTGTTTTTGATGATTGAAAAATTATGAAAAAAATATATTTATTATTTTAAAAATATGGGGGATTTATGAAAAATAATTTGGGAATTATTTACATGAAATGGAGTATATTTTGAGAATAAATGTCCTACACCTGTATGTTATGAAAGTTACACTTTGAAAAAGGACTTGAAATAAAATGTTAGAAAAGAAGTGTAAGAAAGATAAAAATTATATGTAGTGATGTGATGTGAATTATTCTCATTGGAGAGTAATGTGAAAATTATGAAATGTGATTATTCATTTAGTGATGTGATTTTAATGTGAAAATGATATTTGACGAAATATATAAGGAATAATTGAATTCCATGTATGGCTATGGACTCATGAATAAATTAGAAATCATGCTATTGAAAAAAAAAATTGTTATGATTATGAAGATGAACTTATGAGCTGTAAACGGTCAATTTTGGAAATTGTGAATTGGAATTGAAACAAAAGAGTAGCTAAGTCTCCCCCGGCATTTGGAAAGAAATGAAATGAAATTTGAAATGAAAGACCAAGGTTGGTCATGTTTAAATGAATGAATGAGTCCGGTTTAGTAGAGATGCTAACTCTAGAGCTTTGATTTTGTTCATGATTCTAATAAAAACTAAGGAATAGTATATAGTGGAGACGTGATGAAAGTGAGAGAAAAACACGAGTATGAGAACTAGAGTTTACGGTGCGGGTGTGAGCCACAGAATGCATGCTTGATGAGTCAAGACATGGCGTGGGCACTACTCAGTAATGATCGGACTTTAGCCACGCTTGTGGGATGTTTGGTGACTGCAAGAGGATCGTGTGCCATGAAGGAGGCTGAATTGCCACAGAATGCATGCTTGATGAGTCAAGACATGGCGTGTGATTCCCCTCCAGGTTTTCTGTACACGAGCTTGTACTCATAGATCATCTAGGATACTCACCGTAATTACAGTAGTAGATTAAGACATGATGAGGGATTGAACCCTACAAAAATGAAGAACGATTAAGAGGCTTGCCCTCGGACCTATTTAGTATGGGATGCATAGAATCCGAACAAGTGTGCATTAGTGTCATGTAATATAAATAACTGCATTAAGGACTAAGTGCACAATCACAACACGACATCAATAGGGTAGTCCCTTTAGTTTGATATGTGACAAGTTTGTATTTGTTAAATATGGAAAATGAGTTATACTATTTCCGGCATAGAGAGGATGGCCATGTATAATGTTCGTCGGTTGAATAAACTGACGTACCTACAGTTTTGTATGCAGGGTAATGACATGATAAAGATTAAAGAGGAACAGATGCTTAAAGATTATTCAATGTTGTTGTACTTTACTTAAATGTTGTAAATTTACTTCCGCTGTGCAATGTAAAGTGTAAAGTTTCATGTAAACTCTGATGTAAAGTGAAAAGTTTTAAATTCCTTGTAAAATTGTACTAAATGAAGTGTAAAGATCCTGTGGAATCTCGAATTCAGTGTATTTTGGAATTCGGGGCGTTACAGAGTGGTATCAGAGCCACGCTTCACACTTGTACAAATTTATAAGGAACGACACCCTAGAAGTGGACATTAGAGTGTGTGTTTGAGTCTAGAGATATAAATATAAGTGACTTACATTTGTGTTGCTCTATGACTTATGCTTCTTCCTCTCTATTTCTAAGATGGCTGATCACTTCGACCCTGCTGGAGACGACGACTGGCATATCATCGAGGAAGAGTACCATCCTGGGCAAGCAGATTCCGAGGAAAAGTACTACCTAGGGCAAGCAGATTCTGACGGAGAAGAATGGCCTGAATCCTGAGAGATCACCCCACCTCCGGATTCATCTGATGACTCTTCTGACGAAGAAGAAAAACCAGTTCCAAGTAGTCTTGTGACTTCTCTTCAGAGGCAGGTAGAAACACTGCGGGAGAGAGTCGGATTATTGGAGGCTCAGTTGGCAAAGCGTAAGGACGACTTTGCAGTTCTCAATCATCGGGTATGGGAACTCGAGAAGAGGAAGAATCTAACCGATGTGCTGAAAGAAGAAGTTGATGAACTACGGGGAGAACTTCGAGAAGCGAAGAGGAACCGTAGGAGTTAGACTGTTGTAGCTTCTACTATTTTCATTCTGATGTCAAGAAATGTTTTTCAATTCGAATGTATAAAGTTTGGAATTTAATAAAATGCAAAGTTGATTTAAAATTCATGTCTTATACTTCGAATTTAATGGATCTTTTGCATCAGAATATGGCTAGAAGAGGAGCTAGAAACGGTGAAGGTCTGGATCTGGAAACGGAAATTGCGAGGGTCTATTAGACGCTCAACGCCGTGGCCATGAATCAGAACCAAGGAAGGGTACCTGCAAATTCGGTGCCCGAAGCGATCAAACTAGTGGAATCGTTCAAACGGATGAAACCACCTGTATTCAAAGGGAAGTCAGACCCTGATGCGGCTGACAACTGGATTCGTCAGGTAGAGACGATCTTTGAGGTGCTGGAGACCCCTGAGGGCAGTAAGGTGAAGTTGGCGACTCTGCAACTTGAGAAGGACGCGGCTGTGTGGTGGCAGTCGATGAAGAGGACAATGGGAGGCATAGTTCTTGGCTGGGAGGAATTTCTGGAAGAATTCCGCAGTCACTACTTCCCCTCCGACGTCCAAGAGAAGAAGGCTATGGAGTTTCTATCACTACAGCAAGGTGGCATGTCCGTGAGAGAGTACGAGACCAAGTTTACTCAGCTCTCTAGGTATGCTCCGGAATTAGTGATGGATAAGGCTAAGAAGGCTCGTAAGTTCGAGCATGGACTGAGGCCGAGCTTGAGGTCCCAAATAATACCTCTTGGTATCAGAAGATTTGACAAGTTGGTCAAGAGTGCAGCAGCCACTGAAGCAGACATGGAGCAGTTTCATGTTGTTCAGAATCGGAGGAACAACTGGCAGTCTGGAAAGAGGTCCGCCAATTCTAGGAATTTCAAGGGACAACCATATGCACAAAGGTTCAAACCGACAGGGGCGAACGCTATTAGTGTGGCTGGAGGATCTGGGAACAATGTGGTGAGACCTCCTGCGATAAATTGCTTCAATTGTGGTGAGACGAGACATTACCAATCTCAATGTCCCAAGCCACGGAATGGTAATCGCAATGTACCATTGCAGCAGACTGAGAAGAGATCGTACCAACCAGGGCAAGTATTTGCCTTGACGGAAGCTGATGCCGATGAGGTTGATCATGTCATCACTGGTACGAGGGCAGATATTTAGAGGTTTATGTCATTTCTTTTTCCCGCTATTTAGTGAACTGTTACGTAATGAGTGTGTATTATGTAACAGGAGAACTTTATCTTAATGGAATGAAAGTTGTTGTGTTGTTCGATACTGGATCCTCTCATACTTTTGTGTCTCCTAAATTTGCTAAAGTGTTGGGAGTTAAACTGAAGATTTTTCCAGGCAAGATCTTAGCAGTAGCTACTCCATCAAGGGAAACTTTAACCACTGATCGGTATTATGTGGATTGCGAGATTATGATTGGGGACAGAATCTTTGGAATTGATCTGATCGAGCTGACTATCTTGGGAGTCGATGTTATCATTGGCATTGATTGGATGTCGGTGTACAATGCAAGCATCGAGTGCAAGACCAAGACGGTAACAGTGAAGGCTCCGGGTGGACCTGAAGTCACTTTACAAGGGAAGAAGAAGTGTTCTAGGCTGGTGGCAGCTATCCGCAAGGAAGAGACTTCTGTGGAAGTGCAAGGGATTCCTGTGGTTCGGGACTATCCGACTGTGTTCTTGGATGACTTTCCTGGATGACTTTCCTGGGTTACCCCTGCATCGTGATGTGGAGTTCAACATCACTGTTCAACCAGGGAGTGCACCCATTTCTAAGGCACCGTATAGGATGGCTCCAGTGGAACAGGATGAGGTGAAATGGCAGATTGAGGAACTGTTGGAGAAAGGCTTTATTCAACCTAGTGAGTCACCTTGGGGAGCACCAGTGCTTTTGGTAAAGAAGAAGGACGGATCGATGAGAATGTGCATCGATTACCGAGAGATGAATAAGGCCACTGTTCAGAATAAGTATCCTATTTCTCGAATTGATGACTTATTCGATCGTCTACAAGGAGCAGCTGTTTTCTCCAAAATAGATCTTCGATCAGGATATCACCAAGTTCGAGTGAAAGCTGAAGATGTGCACAAAACTGCATTTAGAACTCGACATGGGCATTACGAATTCTTAGTTATGCCATTTGGAGTGACGAATGCACCCACAATCTTCATGGATTTGATGAATAGAGTTCTGAGGCCGTTCATTTGACGATATTCTCGTGTACTCCAAGTCGGAGGAGGAGCACACCGTGCATCTGGCAGCAGTTCTGAAGAAGCTGGAAGAGCAGGAGTTGTATGCCAAGCTATCCAAGTGTGATTTCTGGAAATTTGAAGTGGCATTCCTAGGTCACATCCTTTCTAAGGAGTGAGTGGCAACTGACCCTCAGAAGATAGAGGCAGTGAGAGATTGGGCTAGGCCTACTACAGTGAAGAAAGTCAGAAGTTTTCTTGGAATGACTAGGTACTACAGGAGATTCATTCAAGGTTATGCTCAGATAGCCGTGCCGCTTACTGGTCTGACCAAGAAGAATGTGAACTTCAAGTGGACTGAGCAATGTAAGACAAGCTTTCAGGAGTTGAAAGAGAAGCTGACTACTGCACCTATTTTGGCTTCGCCTAGAGCAGGTATTGAGTATGACGTTTATAGCGATGCTTCATATCGTGGGCTTGGTTGTGTCATAATGCAAGAAGGAAGAGTAATCGCTTATGGGTCTAGGCAACTACGACCGCATGAGAAGAATTACCCGACTCATGATTTGGAGTTGGCTGCGATTATCTTTGCCCTGAAGCAATGGAGGCACTACGTGTACGGTGAGAAATTGAACATGTACACGGACCACAAGAGTTTGAAGTACATATATCAGTAGAAGAATCTGAATTTGAGGCAGCGGAGATGGTTGGAAGTGCTTGAGGACATGCGACCTGAGATCAAGTATCATCCTGGGAAAGCTAATGTTGTTGCTGATGCACTTAGTTGCAAGAGCAGTTTATCCAGTTTGATTACCACTCAGAAGCATCTGATTGAGGAGTTGGACCGAGTTGGTATTGAAGTTGTCTTGCAAGGATTGGGAGCATCTTTAGCTCAGTTGAGGCTTCAGCCTACTTTGAATGCAAGGATCATTGCATGTCAAGAGGTTGATGCTGATATTTTGGAGATGAAGGAGCAGGTTGGTGCTGGCAGGTTGCCCGGATTTTAAATCAAGGATGGAGTGCTGTGGTTTGGAGAGAGGCTGTGTGTTCCAAATCAGGCAGACCTGAAAGAGAGTATTCTTCAGGAGGCGCATGCTACTCTTTTGTCGGTACATCCTGGGAGTACTAAGATGTACAGAGACATCAAACTGCATTTCTGGTGGTCAGGTTTGAAGCGGGATGTGGCTGAATTTGTGGCGAAGTGTGAGGTTTGTCAGCAAGTCAAAGCCGAAAATCAGAGATCCGGAGGTCTATTACAGCCGTAACCTATTCCGGAATGGAAATGGGATAACATCAGTATGGATTTCGTTACGGGATTGCCTAAGAGTCCTAAAGGCAATGATGTGATTTGGGTTATAGACGATCGACTAACCAAGTCCGCTCACTTTTTGGCGATGAAACTCACTGCTTCGATGGACAAGTTAGCTGAGTTGTATGTTGGCGAGATCGTCCGGCTTCATGGTGTTCCGTCAACTATTGTGTCTGACCGAGATGCGCGGTTTACTTCACATTTCTGGAGGAGTCTTCAGACAGCTTTAGGTACCAAGATGGATTTCAGCACTGCTTTTCATCAGCAAACCGATGGGCAGACCGAGAGAGTCAATCATATTCTTGAGGATATGCTTCGGTGTTGTGTACTAGACTCTGGAGGCAGTTGGGAAAGGCACTTACCTTTGGTAGAGTTTGCCTACAACAACAGTTTTCAGACTAGCATCGGGATGGCACCGTACGAAGCTCTGTATGGCAGGAAGTGCAGAACACCTGTTTGTTGGTTTGAAGTTGGGGAGCGTCAGTTGTTTGGTCCTGAGCTTGTACAGCAAACCTCTGAGAAGATTGATCTGATCAAGAAAAGGTGGGTAGAAGCTCAGAGCAGGTAGAAAAGCTATGCAGACAACCGGAGAAGGGACCTTGAATTTGAGGTCGGCGACTTCGTCTTTCTGAAAGTATCGCCCAGTAAAGGTGTGATTCGATTTGGCAAAGGCGGGAAATTAGCCCCGAGGTTTATAGGCCCGTACAAGATATTGAAAAAGATCGGGAAAACTGCTTACCGACTTGAATTACCGGAAGAGTTATCTCAAGTGCACAATGTCTTTCATGTGTCTATGCTGAAAGGTTATATTCCAGATCCGAGTCATCATTTGCCTGAAGTGCCGGAAGGTTTGCAGTTGGATCTGAATTACATCGAGTCTCCTGTCGAGATTGTTGATCGTCGAGAGAAAGGCTTGAGGAATAAGACGATACCGATGGTCAAGGTAGTCTGGAGAAACCATTTGGTTGAAGAGGCTACTTAGGAGTCTGAGGAGAGGATGTTGAAGGATTATCCTGAGCTTTTTGCTTGATTTGTATTTTGTATTTTGTATCTTTGTATTTTTTTTCTTCCTCTCGTGCTTGTTATGAGTGTTGTATTTTGTTTCTCACTCTTGACTGTAGTTCCGGAGACGGAACTATTCTAAGGAGGGAGTTTTGTAATGCCCCGATTTTCATTTAATAAAAATTATTTTTTATTTTGCACGTAGTGTGCACGTGCAATATTTTGATAATTATTTTCATTATGATGAGTATAGATATTTACATATGTGCTCTTTAATTATTTTTATATAAAGCATTTTTTTTTTCAAATAGACGAAAGCCTTTCTTTTAAAAGCCCAAATCAAATTTATTGGTTATCTTTTTATAATTACTATTTTAGCCCATAAACTAAAGCGCATGAGCTATTTTATTTTAAATACAACTTGTAATGTAGAATACATTTTAAAGATTTTTTTTTAATGTAAAATATAATGTACAATTTTTTTAATGGAGACTAAGTTGCATGCACGTGCATTGCACGTACACGTGCAAATTGCACATGATGAGCATGGCCGGTTTGGAGCTTTGGAGGGAAAAGGGAAAATTTGAGTGGAGTCATGGGTGGTGGTTACTTGATCATGGTTGGTTATTGTAACTCCTCCTTGAATCCCAGCCTTTTAATCCTAACTCCTAAGTTAATCTTAGCCTTCCATTTTCCTAAATTTTTAGTATAAATACCCCCCCTAGCCTAGTTATTCTTGTGCTAATTATTTCCTCCAAACCTATCGTTCAATATACATTATCTAGTAGTTTATTAAGTGAGTAAAAGATTGAGATTGTGTGGGAGGATTGTGCTTGCAACAAAGAGGAAGGCCGGCTTTCATCAAGGGGAGTGCTCGGGTTTGGTGTGCTTGAGGCTCGGGTGCGCGCATCAAGGAGGGGGATCGTTCTTTTGCAAGGACATTTGTTTAGGAGGCGTTGCTAGTTGTATTTCTCTCCAATTAAGGTGGGTAAATTTTCCGTATTTCTAATTAGGAAACATGCTAGATGTGAATTGAAAGAATGATGCATGAAAAAGATTAATAAGAGTACACTTTAATTAGAAAAATGACCTATTGATTGATTGAAATGTTGATATGCAAATGGTATGGGGTTCTATCATCAAATTTAAGTTGTGTGTATTGATTATCGCCAAGGATTGTTTGAAGAAAAATTTCATTATTACCATCAAGAATTATATACAAAAGTTAGTAGATTGACAATGTTACTTGATGTGGTTAAATGGATCTTTGTGATAATGTTGAAATGAATGAATTAAGATGTAGATTGTATGTTTGGGAAATGATTAAAAACAGAGAATTATTATGAAGTTTGCTAATAAAGAGATTAGTGATGTTAAATTCGTTAAGAAATGTCGAAAAAGAAACGTGGTAGTGGTAGTTTATAATTCGAATTAATTATATGAAAAATATGTATTAATTATTGAAAAAATTATTTTTATTATACTGGAGTATAATTTATGTTGAGAATAGCCAATCTGGAAATTTACAGCAACTTTAGTAAAGGCAAAATTAAATGAGAGATTGTTGAACATCAAAATGTTTACTAAAACAGAGAGAATCGATTTAATTAGACCTTGAGTTGAACTATTGACAACCTGAGCGCATAGCTCAAGTGGTTGGGATGCTTCTATTCGCTACAGTATGTTTCGGGGTCTCGGGTTGCTGGTTCGAATCCCCTTAGCACCATACTATTTTGTATTTTTGAAAAAAATAAATGCTACAGCCGAGAGCATTTAAAGCTCTCAACCCCCTTCATATCGATTGGCACACTCGGCCTAGTGGCCAGAGCGTGCGGTTTGCTTCTCGGTGCTTGCTGGTTCGAATCTGGGGCTCGGCCAGTATTAAACTTTGGGAAAAAAATATTTTTTGGTGTTTTTGATGATTGAAAAATTATGAAAAAAATATATGTATTATTCTAAAAATATGGGGATTTATGAAAAATAATTTGGGAATTATTTACATGAAATGGAGTATGTTTTGAGAATAAATGTCCTACACCTGTATGTTATGAAAGTTACACTTTGAAAAAGGACTTGAAATAAAATGTTAGAAAAGAAGTGTAAGAAAGATAAAAATTATATGTAGTGATGTGATGTGAATTATTCTCATTGGAGAGTAATGTGAAAATTATGAAATGTGATTATTCATTTAGTGATGTGATTTTAATGTGAAAATGATATTTGACGAAATATATAAGGAATAATTGAATTCCATGTATGGCTATGGACTCATGAATAAATTAGAAATCATGCTATTGAAAAAGAAAATCTGTTATGATTATGACGATGAACTTATGAGCTGTAAGCGCTCAATTTTGGAAATTGTGAATTGGAAATGAAACAAAAGAGTAGCTAAGTCTCCCCCGGCATTTGGAAAGAAATGGAATGAAATTTGAAATTGAAAGACCAAGGCTGGTCTTGTTTGAATGAATGAATAAGTCCGGTTTAGTGGAGAGGCTAACTCTAGAGCTTTGATTTTGTTCATGATTCTAATAAAAACTATGGATTAGTACATAGTGGAGACGTGATGAAATTGAGAGAAAAACACGTGTATGAGAACTAGAGTTTACGGTGCGGGTGTGAGCCACAGAACGCATGCTTGATGAGTCAAGACATGGTGTGGGCACTACTCAGTAATGATCGGACTTTAGCCACGCTTGTGGGATGTTTGGTGACTACAAGAGGATCGTGTGCCATGAAGGATGCTGAATTGCCACAGAATGCATGCTTGATGAGTCAAGACATGGCGTGTGATTCCCCTCCAGGTTTTCTGTACACGAGCTTGTACTCATAGATCATCTAGGATACTCACCGTAATTACAGTAGTAGATTAAGACATGACGAGGGATTGAACCCTACAAAGATGAAGAACGATTAAGAGACTTGCCCTCAGACCTATGTAGTATGGGATGCATAGAATCTGAACAAGTGTGCATTAGTGTCATGTAATATAAATAACTGCATTAAGGACTAAGTGCACAATCACAACACGACATCAATAGGGTAATCCCTTTAGTTTGATATGCGACAAGTTTGTGTTTGTTAAATATGGAAAATGAGTTATACTATTTCCGGCATAGAGAAGATGGCCGTGTATAATGTTCGTCGGTTGAATAAACTGACGTACCCACAGTTTTGTATGCAGGGTAATGACATGATAAAGATTAAAGAGGAACAGATGCTTAAAGATTATTCAATGTTGATGTACTTTACTTAAATGTTGTAAATTTACTTCCGCTGTGCAATGTAAAGTGTAAAGTTTCATGTAAACTCTGATGTAAAGTAAAAAGTTTTAAATTCCTTGTAAAATTGTACTAAATGAAGTGTAAAGATCCTCTGGAATCTCGAATTCAGTGTATTTTGGAATTCGGGGCGTTACACATATACCCTTGTAAAGTTTCCAAAGTAGAATTTAATACTTAATGAAATTTATAACACATATCCCCTGGATTTAACAAATAATCTAAATCTAAACATTCTGGAAAATAGAGATTTAACGATTACAAAAGTCGAATAAATAATCGAAAACTGTAGCACACAATGCTGTGGGAAAATAAATCATGTCGGTCGACCGGCAGCCATAGTGCAAAGCTATTGCGATCGACTGACATCGCTCAAAAGAAAATTAACCTGGAAAAGTGACAGTCCACCGACAATCACAATAGGAATTGTGACAGTCAACCGCCTATGGAGAAATGGCATTAGCCAGCATGACAGTCGACCGCAACTGCACGTTCAAATGTGCTACGGTCGACCGACATGCGTTCTGCAATCAGCCAATTTCGCAATTCTTTCAAAACTGATATGTGATATACATGACTAATTACTTGGTTTCTCATGATAAAATCCACAATATAATAGGCACAATCTTGGCCAAACTATCTTAGATTCTATTTGATCAAATCCCTTCAAAATTTCACAAAATCTCGCTTTTAGAAATCACAATATTGATTAAAAGACTTTAACGAACATTTTTTCATGAATCTCTTGAACATCAGTAAACGCAGTCACGATTCCTTCTTTTACCAAAACATGAACACAAATACATATCAAAACCGACATCTATCCATAAATATTCATTTGTCAATCAAATATTCCAATCCCAACTCAACCAAAATTCAAGTTCTTCTATTTCCTCATTAGATCCAACTCAAACAAAAATCCATCTCCTCATCCCAAATCAAACAGTTAATAAAGATGGAAAACAACAACTAATAGTTCATCATTCATTCATATGCATACAAGGGATTATCATGGTATTGCATATTAGTCACACATGAAATAATTTGACAATTAAGGGAAACACTTTCATACGAATAAAAATTTGCTCTTTATCAACTAGATGCCAAATCTGAAAGCCTCATACATATTCTTCAACAATTCATACACGATCAAACAAGCATGGTATGTATAAAAATCGGATCTATGCAGAAAAGTGAACTTTCGGCCAACTATGCATAATGGGTTTCACATCAATTTCTAATTCATTCTTGACGGTGTTGTTTTGATTACTCATTCACTTAGATAAACAATGTATAATTCAACAAGATCCCAACATGAAATCTATTCAATTTATCATCTTGTTTCGCACATATAATCAATTCATCAAGTAAGTAAATAACATCCGAAGGAATCATCATTTACATATCAAATTTATTTACTACATTAAACACACAATCTTCTAGCATGCACCCTACTAGACAAGCCATCGAATTCAACAACAAAAGATTAAAGTATCACTCACCTCAATGAGGAATTGACGAAGACGAAGAAAGTAACAATAGAAAATCTCCTTAGCAAATAATCCATGATCCAAGCTTCAAAACTTCGAGAAATCAATAATAAAATACTCATGTTTTCGTACAGAAAAGAAAGCGGCTGTAGCAACCTCTAAATAGGTTGGGGCTCCCTCTTCTAGGGTTTGTGAAGATTTTTATAAAATTTACCTTTAAGAAAATACCTTTACATATATAGATCCATTATATTAGGTAATTAGATTAACCAATTCTGTTGATATTAAATCTCTCAATCATCCCCAGATCTGGTCGGTATCAAATGCAATCCCAAAAAATACCGACTTTCAAATTTTGCCTCCAAATGGCACTTTTGCAAAAAAAATCCCTTCCTTTAGCAATATTTGGGAAAATACAATTTGTAGCTTATAAAAATCTAGAAAATTAGAAATTATTATTCACTAATAAATATTAGATCTTCCAATCAAAATTCGTGACTTTTTGTTTCCCAAAAAAATATTTGCACGTGATCTGTATGCGCAAAAGATAATTCAGAAAAATGTTTATTAAATCACCCAAATTCAGTTTAATTCATTTATAAGTTCCAAAAACATTATTTAAAATGCTAGGGTGTTACAAGTTGTTTAAAATTTTATGTAATACAGTGTAATTGTATGTGGCAAAAAAAAAAATCAGACATTGCAAATACTTTAAAAAATATGGGATACTAAAAAATTGGGGGCCCGAAGCAGTTGCTTGTGATGCTTAGGCCCAGATCTACCCTGCATGGAGTACATCAACCATAAAAACCGTAAGCATAATTAAACCTGGTTTTGTTTTCATTCTCTTTTATTTTGGCAATTTTATTTTGAACTCCCCGCTTTAATAATAATTTGAAATGGGGTTGCAAAATATTTTGAAAAAGAGTTATATGCTCTTATGGTCCTTGACCTTGGTCAAGAACCAAATCTTAAAGCATTTTGATGGTCTTAGCAACAATTTGATGACTGCTAGGAGCATGACTCATGCAGAGTTTTGCTCAATTGAAACAAGTCAGCGTATACTGGCACTACAACACAAACAGTCTACTCTGGCATTTTTATTTGACTACCCCGGTATTTTAAAAATGCCGGGGTAGACCATACTGGCATTTATGAAAACTACAGTAGGAGTGTTGCAGAAGGCTGCTTCACGATAGGTGATGGGCCTGCACTGGTGTTTATTGTCAATGCCGGTATAGGCCGACGCCTACGCCGGCGTAAAACGTCGGTATAGGGCATTTTCATTTCCCACTAATATATTTTTTTTTAATAAAAACCCTCTTCCAGCATTTTTTTCACCGCCGGGGTAGGGTGGTTTTGCAGCTGTTTTTTTTTATAAAAAAAATAAACACTTTCCCAACGTTTTACAAACACTGGGGTAGGTATAATAAAAAAAATCCCAAATTACAAGAATTTTTTAGTATAACAATAATATAATTCATTTCACACATAATTAATACAAAGCCTGTAATACAATCAAGTTCACAAAATTTCAATGATCATCCATAATAATACAAATCACATTCACACACAATAATAAAGCATAATAAAGTAACACTAACTCCAATAATTATCCACCCATTCTACTTGTTTCAATATATATATATATATATATATATATATATATATATATATAAAATAAAACACAAAGATAGCTATCAAGTGGCTCTCCTTCAATCCCCCAAAACCAAAGGCCCAGATCTAACCTCACAAAACACATTTCCCCCCCTAAAGTTTTCCCCCAAAACTCATATTTAAATCCCCCCAAAACAACTCATTTATTTATTTAATTATCTCTCTCTCTTTCTCTCTCTCTCTCTCTCTCTCTCTCTCTCTCTCTCTCCCTCTCTCTCATATATATACACACACACACACTTATGAGAATATGGACTTTTATACTCCAATTTATAATTATTTTTCAACATATACTATTAGAAACATTGACTTTTATTTACAACTAATTATTGTCATACTATTCAAACTTGAGCTACATAATTGTTGATTTACTGTTTACAAGGCTTTTCATATGCTGTATCGTTCTGAAGACGTGCCGTGGGCACGTGCCTACGGGAAAATCTAGTATATATATATATGTTTGATTAACTAGTTAAAAAAAAAAATAATTGTACTTGTCATTGCACAAATGCAATAACTAACACGAGAGGCGTCTCCATCGGTCTGCTAATGTGAATATCTCCTGTCAGCAGAGTTGCTTCCATTATGATCAGTTGTTTCCTCTATATTTGCACGACTAGCAACCGATGAAATTCTTTGGCCGTCCTGTGTAATGCACAAAATAGTCAAAAAATATTCAATCTAAACATGAACAATCAAGTATCAGAGTATCACACCTAGAGATAGACTGGAAAGTTCTGTGATGTCAGATTTTCTATTCTAATTATCAGAAGACAAAATTTCAAAATAAAAATCACCAAAGGATATAGTCTTAATAAATTTCCCCGATAATTAAATTTAATTGTTTACTCTAGTTGCATTATAAATAACTTAAATTTAGGAAAGAATGGTGGGTAATTGGCTATGAGAATGCTGGGGGTGAAAGGAATGAACTAATTATTAGTGGAGAAGTGTATTGAAGTTCTTCGAATGGGAAGACCTAAAATTGAATGTAATATATTATCTGGAGTTTTGTAAGAAGGCTATATATAAAAACATTTAGTCATGTTTGTAATCAAAAATTGAATCAAGAAAGGTAATCTACACAAAAATACGGAATAAAGTTTACAATATATGAAATATCTTCCTCATCCATATATATATCCTCCACTAACAAAGTTTCTGTGAGGGTGTTCGATAAAATGCCGAAGAGTAGTGCCCTGACACTAAAATTTCAAGGTTTTGTTGGTTATTTGAATAGTGTACAGGGTTTCGGATATTATGGTCACAATTTTTTTTGATCGAATGCAGATGAGTATGCCAGTGCTGGAAATTTAGCATGTCGATTAGATTTGTACCGGCTCGTGTGCGATTTGGTATCAGACTTTGTTACATGTTGATGAGTATATTGTTCTGTACGGTTTTTTTTTGAAGGAATATGGTTTTTTAAGTAGGTCATTATGTAATGCCCTGATTTTTCAATTTATGAAAAATTATTTATTTTGCACGTAGTGTGCACGTGCAATATTTTTGGTTAATATCTTCATCAAGATGAGTAAAGATATTTTAATATGTGCTTTTAATTATTTTATACAAAAACCTTCTTTCAATTAGACAAAAAAGCCTTTTCTTTTAAAAGCCCAAAGTTAATTAAATCTATCATTTTTTTTTTATTTTGGCCCATAAACTAAAGCCCATGGATTAATCTATTTTTTATACGACTTGTCATGTAGAATACAATTTAAAGACTATTTTATTTTTATACAAAAATTTTATGTACAATTTTTGGGCCTAGTTGCATGCACGTGCACTACGCGTACACGTGCAAAATGCACTCTCCTATGTAGGTCGGTTGCATTCTTTAGAGGGAAACCCAAATTTTTGAGTGGTGATCATGGTGTGGTGGTTACTTGGTTGTGGGTAGTTATTTCAACTCCTATTTGCATCCTAGCCTTCCATCTTACAACCAACCAATTGATCCTAGCCCTCCATTCTCCTTGATTTTTAGTATAAATACCCCCCCATGGCTAGTTATTCTTGTGCAAAACTACTCTCTTCCAAACTTATAGTCTATTATACATTATCTAGTAGTTATTTTTGTGAGTTAAAAGATTGAGTTGTGTGTCGGAGTTGTGCTTGCTTTCAATCAAAGAAGGAGAGGCCGGCTAGCAAAGGAGGAGCTCACAGTTTGGGTGCTCGGGCTTGGCTTGTGTGCGCGCTTCTAGGAGGAGAAGTATTCGGTTGCAAGGACTTTTGTTTAGGGAGTTGCTAATTGTGTTTTCTCTCCATACAAGGTGGGTAGATTTTCCCTATTTCTAAATTAGAAATGCATGTTAGATATGAATGAATGAAGCATGAAAATGATTAAGAAGATCACACTTTAATTGGGAAAAATGACTTCTTGAATGATTGAAATATGGATATACAAATTTATATGTGGTTCTATTATTTAAGTTGTATGTGAATTGATTAGAATCATGGATTGATTGATAAAAACACATTTATTACTATCAAGAATTACACACAAAAGTTAGTAGTTTAATAATACCATTTCTTGTGTTAAATAGATCTTTTGTGTTAATATGGGCATGAATAATTTAAAATATGTGTTGTATGTTGGGTAAATGGTTAAAGACAGAGAATTAAGGTGAAAATTTATTGATAAAGAGATTAGAATGCTAAATGCGAAGAAATGTCGAAAGAAGAAGAAATGTAGTATTATAATGTGGAATTCGAATTAGTTACATGAAAATATGTTTTAATTATTACAAAAATTATTTTGCTGATACTGGTATGTAAATTATGTGAGGAAGAATTAATCTGGAGTTGTACAGTAATTTTTATGAAAACCAAATGAAATGGGGACTAGTTGAACATCGAAATGTTCTAAATAACAGAGAGTATGGGTTAAATGAAATTGAAATTATACTAGTGACAACTTGAGCACGTAGCTCAAGTGGTCGGGGGTTTTCTTCCGCTACAGTGTGCGGCTGGGTCTCATGAGGTTGTTGGTTCGAATCCCTGGTCGCCATACTTTTATTTCTTTTTTTTTAAAACAATAATAGCAGCAGCCGAGAGCTCTTATGGCTCTCAGCGTCTCTTTATGATGCCAGTAGCATTCGGCCTAGTGGTTGTGGCTTTCGGTTGGGTTCTCTGTGGTGCTGGGTTCGAATCTTGTCCTCGGCAAGATTGAAAAACATTTTTTTAGGGTTTTAGTGCTCAAAAAAATTATGAGAAAAATATGGTTATTCTTCTAAAAATATAAGGGACTTTATAAAAATGATTGGGGAATTATTTGCATGAAATAAACTATGCTTTGAGAATAAAATGCATAAATAGAACTATGGTTCTATATGTATACTTTGTGAAAATTATACCTTGCAAAAAGAACTTGAAATGAAGGATTAGAAGATTAATATAGTAAAGATTGAAGTGATATTATGTGATGGATGTGATTTATTCCTAATTGAGAATAGTATGAAAAATATGAATGGTGAATATTCATTAGTGATGTAAAGTATTTCTCATTTGAGAATAATGTGACAACTATGAAATGTGAATTATTCTCGTTGGAGTGCGACAAATTATGATGCGTGAATATCCATCTTGATTGAATACTAGTGATGTGGGTTTTAATGTGAAAATAACAATTCATGAGTTTCATGATGAATAATTAAAATTCATGTATAGTTATGGACTATTGAACAATTTAGAAATCTTGATTGGAAAAGAGAACTGCTATTTGAGTATGATAACTCAACATAATGAATTTATGAATTGGAAATGCTCATTTTGGAAATTGTGAATTAGAATTGAAACGAAAGATTAGCTAAGTCTCCCCCGGCATTTGGAAAGAAATGAAATGAAAAATTGAAATGAAAGACCAAGGTTGGTCATGTTTGAATGAATGAATAAGTCCGATTTAGTGGAGAGGCTAACTCTAGAGCTTTGATTTTTGTTCATGATTCTAATGAAAACTAAGGATTAGTGCATAGTGAAGATGTGATGAAAGTGAGAGAAAAACACGAGTATGAGAACTAGGGTTTAGGTGCGGGTGTGTGAGCCACAGAATGTATGCTTGATGAGTCAAGACATGGCGTGGGCACAACTCAGTAATGATCGGACTCTAGCCACGCTTGTGGGATGTTTGGTGACTGCAAGAGGATCGTGTGCCATGAAGTGAGGCTGAATTGCCACAGAATGCATGCTTGATGAGTCAAGACATGGCGTGGGATTCCCCTCCAGAATTTTCTGTATATGAGCTTGTACTCATAGATCATCTAGGATACTCACCATAGTTACAGTAGTAGATTAAGTCATGGCGAGGGATTGAACCCTACAAAGATGAAGAACGATTAAGAGGCTTGTCCTCGGACCTATGTAGTATGGGATGCATAGAATCCGAACAAGTGTGCATTAGTGTCATATTATATAAATAACTGCATTAAGGACTAAGTACACAATCACAACACGACATCAATAGAGTAGTCCCTTTAGTTTGAATGTGACAAGTTTGTGTTTGCTAAATATGGAAAATAAGTTATACTATTTCCGGCATAGAGAGGATGGCCGTGAATAATGATCGTCGGTTGAATAAACTGACGTACCCACAGTCTTATATGCAGGTAAATGGCTTGATACAGATTAAAGAGGAACAAATGCTTAAAGATTATTCAATGTTGTTGTACATTTGTTTCATTGTTGTAAATTTTACTTCCGTTGTGCAATGTAAAGTGTAATATTGATGTAAACTCTGTTGTAAAGTGAAAAGTTTAAATTTCCTTGTAAAATTGTACTAAAGGAAGCGGAAAGATCCTGTAGAACATCTCGAATTCAGTGTATTTGGGATTCGGGGTGTTACAGAATGGTATCAGAGCCACGCTTTCCACACTTGTACAAATTTATAAGGAACGACACCCTACAAGTGGACATTATAGTGTGTGTTTGAGTCTAGAGATTTAAATGTAAGTGACTTACATTTGTGTTGCTCTATGACTTATGCTTCTTCCTCCCTATTTTCTAAGATGGCTGACCACATCGACCCTGCTGGATATGACGACTGGCATATCATCGAGGAAGAGTACCATTCTGGACAGGCAGATTCCGAGGAAGAGTACTATCCAGGGCAAGCAGATTCTGACGGAGAAGAATGGCCTGAATCCCGAGAGATCACTCCACCTCCGGATTCATCTGATGACTCTTCTTCTGACGAAGAAGAAGAACCAGTTCCGAATAGTCTTGTGACTTCTCTTCAGAGGCAGGTAGAGACACTACGAGAGAGAGTCAGATTATTGGAGGCTCAGCTGGCAAAGCGCAAGGACGACTTTTCAGTTCTCAGTCACCGTATATGGGAACTTGAGAAGAGGAAGAATCTGACTGATGTGCTGAAGGATGAAGTTGATGAACTACGGGAAGAACTTCGAGAAGCGAAGAGAAACCGTAGGAGTTAGACTGTTGTAGCTTCTACTATTTCCATTCTGATGTCAAGAAATATTTTTCAATTCGAATGTATGAAGTTTGAAATTCAATGCAAAGTTGATTCATGTCTTATACTTCGAATTTAACGGATTTTTGCATCGGAATATGGAATGAAAGCTGTTGTGTTGTTCGATACTGGATCCTCTCATACTTTTGTGTCTCCTAAATTTGCTAAAGTGTTAGGAGTTGAACCGAAAATTTTTCCAGGCAAGATCTTAGCAGTAGCTACTCCATCAGGGAAAACTTTAACCACTGATCGGTATTATGCTGATTGTGAGATCGTGATTGGTGATCGAATCTTTGGCATTGATCTGATCGAGCTGACTATATTGGGAGTCGATGTTATTATTGGCATTGATTGGATGTCGGTGTACAGTGCAAGCATCGAGTGTAAGACCAAGACGGTAACAGTGAAGGCTCCAGGTGGACCTGAAGTCACTTTCCAAGGGAAGAAGAAGTGTTCTAAGCTGGTGGCAGCTATCCGCAAGGAAGAGACTCCTGTGGAAGTGCAAGGGATTCCTGTGGTTCGGGACTATCCGAATGTGTTCTTGGATGATTTTCCTGGGAACCCCCACATCGTGATGTAGAGTTCAACATCACTGTTCAACCGGGAAGTGCACCCATTTCTAAGGCACCGTATAGGATGGCTCCAGTGGAACAGGATGAGGTGAAACGGCAGATTGAGGAACTGTTGGAGAAAGGCTTTATTCAACCTAGTGCGTCACCTTGGGGAGCACCAGTGCTTTTTGGTAAAGAAGAAGGATGGATCGATGAGAATGTGTATCGATTACCGGGAGCTGAATAAGGTTACTGTTCAGAATAAGTATCCTATTTCCCGAATTGTTGACCTGTTCGATCGTCTACAAGGAGCAGTTGTTTTCTCCAAAATAGATCTTCGATCAGGATATCACAGAGTTCGAGTGAAAGCTGAGGATGTGCATAAAACTGCATTTAGAACTCGACATGGGCATTACGAATTCTTAGTTATGCCATTTGGAGTGACGAATGCACCCGCAATCTTCATGGATTTAATGAACAGAGTTCTGAGGCCGTTCATTGATTCTTTCGTCGTGGTGTATATCGACGATATTCTCGTGTACTCCAAGTCAGAGGAGGAGCACACCGAGCATCTGGCAGCAGTTTTGAAGAAGCTAGAAGCGCAGAAGTTGTATGCCAAGTTATCCAAGTGTGATTTCTGAAAATCTGAAGTGGCATTCCTAGGTCACATCCTTTCTAAGGAGGGAGTGGCAACTGACCCTCAGAAGATAGAGACAGAGAGAGATTGGGCTAGTCCTTCTACAGTAAAGGAAGTCAGAAGTTTTCTTAGAATGACTGGATACTACAGGAGATTCATTCAAGGTTATGCTCAGATAGCCGTACCGCTTACTGGACTGACCAAGAAGAATGTGAGCTTCAAGTGGACAGAGCAATGTGAGGCGAGCTTTCAGGAGTTGAAAGAGAAGCTGACTACCGCACCTATTTTGGCTTTGCCTAGAGCAAGTGTTGAGTATGATATTTATAGCGATGCTTCACATCGTGGGCTTGGTTGTGTCTTAATGCAAAAGGAAAGAGTAATCACTTATGGGTCTAGGCAACTACGACCGCATGAGAAGAATTACCCGACTCATGATCTGGAGTTGGCTGCGATTATCTTCGCCCTGAAGCAATGGAGACACTACGTGTACGGTGAGAAATTGAACATGTACACGGACCACAAGAGTTTGAAGTATATATATCAGCAGAGGGACCTGAATTTGAGGCAGCGGAGATAGTTGGAAGTGCTTGAGGACATGCGACCTGAGATCAAGTATCATCCTGGGAAGGCTAATGTCGTTGCTGATGCACTTAGTCGCAAGAGCAGTTTAGCCAGTTTGATTACAACTCAGAAGCATCTGATTGAGGAATTGGACCGAGCAGGTATTGAAGTTGTCTTGCAAGGATTGGGAGCATCTTTGGCTCAGTTGAGACTTCAGCCTACTCTGACTGCAAGGATCATTGCAAGTCAGGAGGTTGATGTTGATATTTTGGAGATGAAGGAGTAGGTTGGTGCTGGCAGGTTGCCCGGATTTCAAATCAGGGATGGAGTGCTGTGGTTCGGAGATAGGCTATGTGTTCCAAATCAGGCGGACCTGAAAGAGAGTATTCTTCAGGAGGCGCATGCTACTCTTTTGTCGTTACATCCTGGGAGTACTAAGATGTACAAAGACATCAAATAGCATTTCTGGTGGTCAGGTTTGAAGCGGGATGTGGCTGAATTTGTGGCGAAGTGTGAGGTTTGTCAGCAAGTTAAAGCCGAAAATCAGAGACCCGGAGGTCTATTACAGCCGTAACCTATTCCGGAATGGAAGTGTGATAACATCAGTATGGATTTCATCACGGGATTGCCTAAGAGTCCTAAAGGCAATGATGTGATTTGGGTTATAGTCGATCGACTAACCAAGTCCACTCACTTTTTGGCGATGAAACTCACTGCTTCGATGGACAAGTTAGCTGAGTTGTATGTTGGCGAGATCGTCTGGCTTCATGGTGTTCCGTCAACTATTGTGTCTGATCGAGATGCGTGGTTTACTTCGCATTTCTGGAGGAGTCTTCAGACAGCTTTGGGCACCAAGACAGATTTCAGCACTGCTTTTCATCCGCAAACCGATGGGTAGACCGAGAGAGTCAACCGTATTCTTGAGGATATGCTCCGGTGTTGTATACTAGACTTTGGAGGCAGTTGGAAAAGGCATTTACCTTTGGTAGAGTTTGCCTACAACAACAGTTTTCAGACCAGTATTGGGATGGCGCCGTACGAAGCTTTGTATGGCAGGAAGTGCAGAACACCTGTTTGTTGGTTTGAAGTTGGGGAGGGTCAGTTGTTTGGTCCTGAGCTTGTGCAGCAAACCTCTGAGAAGATTGTTCTGATCAGGAAAAGGTTGGTAGAAGCTCAGAGCAGGCAGAAAAGCTATGCAGACAACCGGAGAAGGGACCTTGAGTTTGAGGTTGGTGACTTCGTCTTTCTGAAAGTATCACCCAGTAAAGGTGCGGTTCGATTTGGGAAAGGCGGGAAGTTAGCCCCGATGTTTATAGGCCCGTACAAGATATTGAAAAGGATCGGGAAAACTGCTTACCGGCTTGAGTTACCGGAAGAGTTGTCTCAGGTGCACAATGTCTTTCATGTGTCTATGCTGAGAGGTTATTTTCCAGATCCGAGTCATCATTTGCCTGAAGTGCCGGAAGGCTTGCAATTGGATCTGAATTACATCGAGTCTTCTGTCGAGATTGTTGATCGTCGAGAGAAAGTCTTGAGGAATAAGACGATACCGATGGTCAAGGTAGTCTGGAGAAACCATTTGGTTGAAGAGGCTACTTGGGAGTCCGAGGAGAGGATGTTGAAGGACTATCCTGAGCTTTTTACTTGATTGTATCTTTGTATCTTTTGTTCTTGTTGTGAGGATTGTATTTTTGTTTTCTCGCTCTTGACTGTAGTTCCGGGGACGGAACTATTCTAAGGAGGGAGTGTTGTAATGCCCTGATTTTTCAATTTATGAAAAATTATTTATTTTGCACGTAGTGTGCACGTGCAATATTTTTGGTTAATATCTTCATCAAGATGAGTAAAGATATTTTAATATGTGCTTTTAATTATTTTATACAAAAGCCTTCTTTCAATTAGACCAAAAAGCCTTTTCTTTTAAAAGCCCAAAGTTAATTAAATCTATCATTTTTTTTTATTTTGGCCCATAAACTAAAGCCCATGGATTAATCTATTTTTTATACGACTTGTCATGTAGAATACAATTTAAAGACTATTTTATTTTTATACAAAAATTTTATGTACAATTTTTGGGCCTAGTTGCATGCACGTGCACTACGCGTACACGTGCAAAATGCACTCTCCTATGTAGGCCGGTTGCATTCTTTGGAGGGAAACCCAAATTTTTGAGTGGTGATCATGGTGTGGTGGTTACTTGGTTGTGGTTAGTTATTGCAACTCCTACTTGCATCCTAGCCTTCCATCTTACAACCAACCAATTGATCCTAGCCCTCCATTCTCCTTGATTTTTAGTATAAGTACCCCCCCATGGCTAGTTATTCTTGTGCAAAACTATTCTCTTCCAAACTTATAGTCTATTATACATTATCTAGTAGTTATTTTTGTGAGTTAAAAGATTGAGTTGTGTGTGGGAGTTGTGCTTGCTTTCAATCAAAGAAGGAGAGGCCGGCTAGCAAAGGAGGAGCTCACGGTTTGGGTGCTCGGGCTTGGCTTGTGTGCGCGCTTCTAGGAGGAGAAGTATTCGGTTGCAAGGACTTTTGTTTAGGGAGTTGCTAATTATGTTTTCTCTCCATACAAGGTGGGTAGATTTTCCCTATTTCTAAATTAGAAATGCATGTTAGATATGAATGAATGAAGCATGAAAATGATTAAGAAGATCACACTTTAATTGGGAAAAATGACTTCTTGAATGATTGAAATGTGGATATACAAATTTATATGTGGTTTTATTATTTAAGTTGTATGTGAATTGATTAGAATCATGGATTGATTGATAAAAACACATTTATTACTATCAAGAATTACACACAAAAGTTAGTAGTTTAATAATACCATTTCTTGTGTTAAATAGATCTTTTGTGTTAATATGGGCATGAATAATTTAAAATATGTGTTGTATGTTGGGTAAATGGTTAAAGACAGAGAATTAAGGTGAAAATTTATTGATAAAGAGATTAGAATGCTAAATGCGAAGAAATGTCGAAAGAAGAAGAAATGTAGTATTATAATGTGGAATTCGAATTAGTTACATGAAAATATGTTTTAATTATTACAAAAATTATTTTGCTGATACTGGTATGTAAATTATGTGAGGAAGAATTAATCTGGAGTTGTACAGTAATTTTTATGAAAACCAAATGAAATGGGGACTAGTTGAACATCGAAATGTTCTAAATAACAGAGAGTATGGGTTAAATGAAATTGAAATTATACTAGTGACAACTTGAGCACGTAGCTCAAGTGGTCGGGGGTTTTCTTCTGCTACAGTGTGCGGCTGGGTCTCATGAGGTTGTTGGTTCGAATCCCTGGTCGCCATACTTTTATTTCTTTTTTTTTAAAACAATAATAGCAGCAGCCGAGAGCTCTTATGGCTCTCAGTGTCTCTTTATGATGCCAGTAGCATTCGGCCTAGTGGTTGTGGCTTTCGAATGGGTTCTCTGTGGTGCTGGGTTCGAATCTTGTCCTCGGCAAGATTGAAAAACATTTTTTTGGAGGGTTTTAGTGCTCAAAAAAATTATGAGAAAAATATGGTTATTCTTCTAAAAAATATAAGGGACTTTATAAAAATAATTTGGGAATTATTTGCACGAAATAAACTATGCTTTGAGAATAAAATGCATAAATAGAACTATGGTTCTATATGTATACTTTGTGAAAATTATACCTTGCAAAAAGAACTTGAAATGAAGGATTAGAAGATTAATATAGTAAAGATTGAAGTGATATTATGTGATGGATGTGATTTATTCCTAATTGAGAATAGTATGAAAAATATGAATGGTGAATATTCGTTAGTGATGTAAAGTATTTCTCATTTGAGAATAATGTGACAACTATGAAATGTGAATTATTCTCGTTGGAGAATAGTGCGACAAATTATGATGCGTGAATATCCATCTTGATTGAATACTAGTGATGTGGGTTTTAATGTGAAAATAACAATTCATGAGTTTCATGATGAATAATTAAAATTCATGTATAGTTATGGACTATTGAACAATTTAGAAATCATGATTGGAAAAGAGAACTGCTATTTGAGTATGATAACTCAACATAATGAATTTAAGAATTGGAAATGCTCATTTTGGAAATTGTGAATTGGAGTTGAAACGAAAGAGTAGCTAAGTCTCCCCCGGCATTTGGAAAGAAATGAAATGAAAAATTGAAATGAAAGACCAAGGTTGGTCATGTTTGAATGAATAAATAAGTCCGGTTTAGTGGAGAGGCTAACTCTAGAGCTTTGATTTTTGTTCATGATTCTAATAAAAACTAAGGATTAGTGCATAGTGAAGATATGATGAAAGTGAGAGAAAAATACGAGTATGAGAACTAGGGTTTACGGTGCTGGTGTGTGAGCCACAGAATGCATGCTTGATGAGTCAAGACATGGCGTGGGCACAACTCAGTAATGATCGGACTCTAGCCACGCTTGTGGGATGTTTGGTGACTGCAAGAGGATGTGTGCCATGAAGTGAGGCTGAATTGCCACAGAATGCATGCTTGATGAGTCAAGACATGGCATGGGATTCCCCTCCAGAATTTTCTGTACACGAGCTTGTACTCATAGATCATCTAGGATACTCATCATAGTTACAGTTGTAGATTAAGTCATGGCGAGGGATTGAGCCCTACAAAGATGAAGAACGATTAAGAGGCTTGCCCTCGGACCTATGTAGTATGGGATGCATAGAATCCGAACAAGTGTGCATTAGTATCATATTATATAAATAACTGCATTAAGGACTAAGTGCACAATCACAACACGACATCAATATGGTAGTCCCTTTAGTTTGAATGTGACAAGTTTGTGTTTGCTAAATATGGAAAATAAGTTATACTATTTCCGGCATAGAGAGGATGGTCGTGTATAATGATCGTCGGTTGAATAAACTGACGTACCCACAGTCTTATATGCAGGTAAATGGCTTGATACAGATTAAAGAGGAACAAATGCTTAAAGATTATTCAATGTTGTTGTACATTTGTTTCATTGTTGTAAATTTTACTTCCGCTGTGCAATGTAAAGTGTAATATTGATGTAAACTCTGATGTAAAGTGAAAAGTTTAAATTTCCTTGTAAAATTGTACTAAAGGAAGCGGAAAGATCCTATAGAACATCTCAAATTCAGTGTATTTGGGATTCGGGGCGTTACACATTAAGGTCAACATATGGTTAAATTTTTTTCATACATTCCTTGAGCTTTGTGTATAGTTGACATTTATTTGATTTGATCAGTCTTAGGTGAAGATATGGCATATAATAATAATGCGACAAACAAATCCAAGTCAATTGACCAATATAACCGAAAAAATTGGCTACCACATCGATGTTATGTTTAAACTATAGCCATCCCCTAGTTATAGTTTAGTCACCTTCAGAGAGGGAGGTGGTATGTCACTTTTACTTGTAAAGAATGCTTAGGAGCAACCATTTGAGGAGGGATAAAAAGAATGTTCTTTCATGATATCTATTGATGATTTTTCCCCCCCTTTTTTTAATTTCAAATTACTATGATTATGTTTGCATATGATGATTATCGGTATCTTCTACTGTTTAAATGGTCTTGACCTGACCGTAAAGTTTCTAAAATTTTGATTAGAAAACATGAAAGTGTGTCAAATATTTTCATATGCAAACATGTTTTATATAAATGAAGCCTCACTGAAGTTTCTTGATCTTTGATGGAGGCTCTCTTGTTCGGTGATAGGATCATATGGTTTAGTACAAAATAAGGATTTCACTAACTGATTTCTCCCATATCAACAAGACATAGATTTACAATAAAAAAACCTCTTTGTTCTAGCTCTTTCAGTGTAGATTAAGAAATTTGAATGTGTTTGGTATGCCATGTTGCATTAGTATGGAAGTAGTATGGAAGTTTGATTCGGTTACATCAGTTTGACCTCAAGAAACACTTATCTTCATCACAAACATATTCAATTACCCACCATACCCTTCTGCATTCAATCAAAAAAAAAATTTGACCATAATATCTGAAACCCTGTACACTATGCAAATAACCAACAAAACCATGAAATTTCAGTGTCAGGGCACTACTCATTTTACATCTTTATTCTTTTTTACCAATTCTTTAAGTATATATTTTTTTTGGATCGAAACACAATACACTATCCAAATTGACAGGAGACCTTCTTAGAATTGAATCTTCATTAGGTAATTATGTTTGACAAAGTTGCCTGTTGTATATATTAACAACATTGTAATCTTGTGTTTGCAACTTTAAAAGTAGTAGATGTTCTTGAGGAAACTAAATTCACTTGATATAAAGCAAATGTGAATTAGGTTTGTTAATTTCGGTTTGTTTTTGGGGTTATTAATTGTAGGCCTGATGTGAGAAAAATCAGCTCGTAGGCTGATCAGGCCATCACCACAACTCAGTTTAATAAAATCTTCTTATTAGTACTTAATTTATTAATGAGGAAATTTCCACCCCATGTGTGCACATGGTAATTACATGATACGTGCATATAGTAGCAAATTAAGATATTAATACATTCACACTGGAAATTAGGTAGAGAGTGGAAATTAGGTTGCAAGTACATTCTGTCACGTCCCGCTTTCCAAGATACAGAATACGAGTACGTAACGTAGGCCCAGTGAATGATGTAAACACCATCCATAAGCTGTACCAAACTAACTCAACAATATGCAACAACAAACACAACCACACAGGAAGAATATAATCACATGAATCAAGATAACTTCAATAATAAATGAAATAAGCCAACAATAATAATATCCAACACAAAAAATCCAACATCTGGGAAAAATAAACTCCGGGAACATAAACCTAAAACAAAGTACAAGTAATAATAAGGTTCAAAACAATAAACTAGCAAGAAAGTAAATTAAGCAGCGAAAATCAGCTCCATCTTTAGAATCGTTGCTTACCAATTCCTTCTGGTATAGCTCCTTCAGTACCTGTAAATACTTGATATAAAAAGAAAGAAAAGAGTATCCTTAGAGCAAGTCGTGGACAACAAGTAGAAGAAAACAAAGGATAAAGAAAACATGTATATCAAAGGAAAGGAACATGATCAAAGTCAAATAGCAAAGCAAAGAGCAGGCAATAGTATCAAAGGTCTATGTTTAATTAGTTATATACAGGATCAAGCATGAGATGATAAATGCAGGTTATTAATCATTTTATTAGCCTATCTAGTGCACGTACTACTGCATCCCATACTACAGGTTCGGTGCAAACACACAGTGTACGCTTTAGACTGATGGTGAATTTACGGATCGTGTATTCGGCCTAGAGATTATCAGGTGGTGTTTTATGTTCAGGGACGGTGTTTATCAGACGGTGTTTTATATTCAGGGACGGTGTTTATCAGGAAGGTCAGGCAGGTCAGGCAAGTCAGGCGGTAGGGCCCGGCAGAGTACAGTTTCCGATTATTCACTACCAAGTATACCCATAATACCTCGGCTTCTTATTAGTTTATTTTCATCCTATGCGAGCATGCAAGAAGGTGTCAATGTCGTATGATACTAAGTGTGACTAATTCTATACATTACAAACAAAGCAAGAAGCAAACAAGCCATTTACACACACATCACATGATCAGGACAGCATGACCTTGTTGTACTAAAACATGGATCACTGCTACTACAAAATAGAAAATATGGATCCGTCGAAAGTTCTAGAAACTACACTTCCACCCGGTTCCAGCAAATATAGATAAGGCATATGAAAGATACAGAAGCTAGGGTGAAAACTCCTATTCATATTTTATGTTCAGGCAGCAAGATGTAAATTGTGTTCACGTATTTGTTTCGGGTCAGAAAACTCATCAAATAAATCTATAAAAATTCTGGGCGGTTCCTACACATGTCTAGGTTCAGATAGATTTATTTTCGTTTTTTATTTTATTGTTAACATGGTCAAATAAATTATGGAACAGCAGGATACACATGCATTCGTGAATCTGAAAGTTCTGACATAGCTGCACTAAAATGATGATATCTAACAGATTACACATTGGAATTCAAATCTGCAAAAAAGGTAGTAAACTAGACATCAGAGAATAAATTTCATGTTCATAAGGTTATTTTAAAATATGACAGCAACATGGTTGAAAATCTGATTCAAAATGGAACACACAGCAGTCCAGAACTTATACATGAATAGGCAACAATTAAATTATACCACCACATATTTCAAGCAAATTAGTAATCAAAGTGTCAATAGATGTTTAACATGCATAATTTCAGTTTCTTAGATGTAATTTCACAGGCATGGTAATCAATTCGTTCAAATCAAATCAATCTAACATGTATACAATTCATCAACAAGTCTGAAGCATGGATCTAGTTATATACATGTAATTGTGCATATGCATGAAACAATAGGGACTAGGTTTTAGATCAAAGAGAACGGCATGATGTTAAGAATATCTCGGGTTAGCTCGTGTAAATCCTTAATAAACTTAACAAAATTGTCAAATACAGCAAGATAAGAAAAGGATGGGATCTACTTGCAGAGATCAAAGGGATCTTGAACAAAATAAACAATTAGTTCAAGAAGAGACTTGCCTGTGAGACGATTAATTTGAATAAATTGGAATAACAGAATAAGAATCCTAGGCAACGATCCACAAGAACACGTGCGAGCCACGTGCAAAATAGCAAACAACAAAACACAAGACCCAAACTAAACAGCGGATCAAGATCATAACTCCACACCGGATCCCAGGCAAACAGCACACAGCAAGAGCAGATCCGCTATACCAAAACACCAAAGAGCCAAAACAACCAATCCCTTTTGTCCTTCCTCATTACGATAGAGAAAGAGAAAGAGAGCGGGGGAACAGAGACGCAGATGAGGCAGCACTGCGGCGGGGGCGCTTGGCAGCGGCGACCACGATGAGGCGGCAACGGCGGTGGTCTGGTCGGGAAGCGACAGTAGCGGCAGAGGATGGCAGTACGAGCGAATGCTCTGTTCCTCTCGATGAAACAGAGGAGTGAACAGCGGGGGCGTTCGGGCTTGGTCGGCAATGACGATGTGACGGGGAATTCTATGGTGGTTACGGGGGTTCACGGAGAGGGCGAAGACGAGATGGTGGCTGCGAGGAGATGGTGCAGGCGAGGGGTTAATGGTGATGGCAAAGGTGGGTTTGAACGGGAGTCGACAAAGGCGGGATGAGGTGGATGACGACGGAGGCGGGGGAGACGGAGCGGTCGAAGGTGGGTCGGAGTAATGGATTTGGGCGGATTGGGCAAACAGGGAGAGAGAGCGGGAGTCTGGAGAGGGATGAACACTGGGGGTAAAGGGAATGCACGGGGGGGGGGGGGGGGGGTGGACAAGAATGCGAGCGGGGGAGGGGGGGGTCGGATTTCACAGTAGAGAGGGGATGGTTAGCAGCTAGGGGATTAAAAATAGATTATGGTTTAATTAAAAGAGATTATAGTATTTATATGGAAAAAGATAGATATTGGGTTATTGGGTATTTGGGTATAGATCCAATAAATGAAAATACATTGTATTTGAACATAATAGATCAATATAAATCCCAACACCAAAAATAAGATATCTGATAAAATATAATTTGCATTACATAAATTATTTGAAACAAATTAAAAACACAAATATCAAATAAGAAGGGATTGGTTTTAATAATCAATAATAATAATAATAGATAACCATATTAACAATAAGAATAGAAATAATAACCATGACAGTAAAAATAATAATACTAATAATAACATCAATAATAATAATAATGACAATAAAAATACTAACAATAATAATATCAATTATCAGGATATTATCAATATATAAAAAATAGGATTTTTGTTGAAATAGTCCGAAATAGTAACAATATCATTGAGGTTCAAAATGTGAATAGCTAATCAAGTAGAAATGGAAACAAGGTTTATTCGAAATAATTATAACTATTGTTTAGAAAAATGCTTTAACATAAAATCCAAAATGAATTTAACAAATAACGAAGTTATAAATATCGAAATACAGAAAAAGACTCAGAAAATACGCATTTGCATAAATGAGGGTTACACATTCACACTGGAAATTAGGTTCTTGTATAATTTATTGTATATACCTACAAAAGTTATACCTTGATATATATTCGGTACAATATCATACATAAAGAAATAGAAATTGCTCTAAGCATAGAGAGGTTGCATGATATGTCAAAATAGAAAACACATATTAAGCAATATCACTTAACATACAAATAGAAAGCGTGTAGTAGATAGAAAACACGTATTAATTAGAGAAAACAAATGTTTAGAGTTGAAGGAAATGAATATTCTTTATCTGTATTAGCTCGTGTATGTGTATGATGTTACAATACTAACCGGTGGGACTGGGATTTCAGAGCCGATTGTCTGTTGTCTGACTAAATTATCCATCTGCGCTTGAAGAACAACCATCTGTGCTTGAAGAGCTACAAATTGATCCATCCTCACGGTTTGGCTCCCATCGTAAGCAGATGCACGGAGACCAAAGACTTGAGAGGGAGTCGGTCCTAACCCCATTCCGCGAACACATCTAGGGCGCTCTTTTCCCATCATTTCAATCATAGCTTGGCGCTGACGTGCTAATAAGTTGGAGGAAGCAATAGAAGAATCGGAGGAACCAGTAAAGATCTCATCATAATTTTTTTTAGCCTTGGTCTGGAAAGGAAGACAAAGAAAAAAAAATGAAAATACGTTATTGTTGTATAAGCGAATTAATATTTCAAATAACCACTCAAGTCATATATAAAATTACCAAGATATCCTCTGCTACAGGGGTTGGCAATGACCCATCTTTTAAACTGTGGGTAGCATCATATATATATATATATATCGCCGATGGAATCAACACCCAATTCCTCTTCCTATAGATTAGTAAGATGAAGTTATTATAAACATAAAACTCAGAAACCGGAACTTATAAAAAATTACACATTTATCAATTTCTCCCGAACAATAGCGAAGCTCTTCATACCAGCAGTGTGCAACACAAGCTGTTGTGCTCGACTAGCAACACCAATACCCGACCTTCTTTGTACATTTCAAAAATTTATAACTTAATTAACATCACTAAACAAACAATTTGAGCTCATTAAACATAAATACATGTCCCATCTCTGAGCTCCAGAAGCGAACGAGGAATTGCCAATCCGACGCCTTAACACTGGGTGGCACGACCCTTGCATTATCAGCCTCAAACCAGTTCTTGTCATGAAATTTCCCCTTCAAATCACTCTTGTGATCTCTCCACTTCTGTAACACCTGTAATTTTAAAATTCTTAAATACTTGGTTTGTATTATTTTATTTTTGATTTTCATCATATTTTCTTATATTAATTAATTTTATTTTACTTTAGAATGATTAAATTGGAATTCGGGGATAAACGGGAAAATTTCGAAATATAGGAGTTCTGAGTTGATCTTTCTTGGAGGAGATGAATCCAATTTAACCCAAAGTTTTTCTTGAGTACTTGTGCATAAATATTTGCTAATTTGAAGGAGTTGCTTGGTTATAGCAAGAGGTTGAAAATTTTGGAGTTCGAGGTTGAAAATAACCCTTAAAAATGAGCATTTTATTTCATATTGGGCCTAAGCCCATAACCCTATACCCTTATTATTTAAGAACCCACCTATTTACAAAATTGCCACTCTGAAATAAAATCCCTTCCCTTTCCTCTTCTTTCCTTCTCCTTTTCTGTCAACCGAACCAGCGAACCCGACTTTTCGCCAATTCAGTATTCGTTAATTCCCGACCGAAACCACTTCAACTTTTTTGGTATTCTAGGAGAGTTTGGGGTGTTCTTCAGCATGGCAACGTTGATTTTTGAAGAGGACTTCGAGAAGGTATAATAATTTGTATCTTTGTTTATGGGATTGTATGCTTTTCATTTCTTTTCCTAAAAATCATAGTAGAAGAATGCTTAAAGTATGTAGAACATGCTTAAGGTGAAAGATTTCAATTTTTATGATGACAATATGGAACTTTCCTTTAACCTAGGGTTTGAGTTTAGTAAGGGTAAGGAGAATTGCATTTATTGAATACTAATAATTATTTTGGATGGTGTAGAATATTATGAGATAATTTAGAAGCAGTAATGATAAATTTTAACAATTGTTTGTTAATTACAAGGAATTTTTTCAGTATCGGGAAATTGTAAAAAATGAGGTATTGGTTTAAAAATATAATAATTATGGGGTATAAATAATAGAGTTTATTCCTGAGATGCTCATATGAATTAATTTTGGGATATAGAAGTTAATTTGGGATATTTTTACCCTTAAAATATAAAATATTGATTAGAACTCCTCCAGTCGATGGGTAAAATTGGGATTAGACTATCAGATTAGAAAAGAGTTGATTTGATATACTTAGATATGTTGTATGTGAGGTATGAGTATGTTTGATGTGAATTCGGGGGATAGATAATGTGGGTTATGAGTGAATGACTTACGGGCCGATAATTTTCTTAATAGTTATTATAAATTGAAGTTTGATTAGAGACCGGGCGAGCGAAGAGAGTCTTCTGGCAGGTCCGTCAGGTGAGTATGATTATACTAGGTATATCTTATATTGTGACAAAATTTTATGCGGATTCGATGTGATTTTTGTAATTTATAGCTAAATGAAGATTTAACCGTAACTATGGGATTTTTATATGTTGAAATTGAGTTGTATGGAAAAATTGTGTGATTTGAATATTTAGTGTTATGAGTAATGTACTGAGTATATTATGATAAGATGAAGTAAATGGGAATGATACATGTACAATATACGATAGATAAACAAAAATGGCATATATATATGGTGTTATGATGTATTGACCTATTTGGTGTATGTATGCGATATACATGGGTGATAATGAGTTATGATAATCGATGAAATTAATGAGTGAGTATATGTACAAATAGTTATATTTAAAGTGAAACTAATGGGCGGTAATATGGTGTAATCATTTACTTAATTTTGGCAGATTCATAAGATATTATAATGTGAGCGAATAATTACTTTGGTGTTTTTATGATACAGAATAATATGAAGTAATAATCTTATAAATGAAATAAATAGGTGTATGTGAATATGTGATATAATGAGATAATAAATTGCATGGTCAAAGCCAAAGATGTGGCAAATTATTTAAATAAAAGATGAGATACTGTGTGGTCATGAAAATGATAATAACAGTTAAATTTTGTTGATCAGTACCTATAGAAATCCTTGGGGTTTTGGGCTAGACTTCCTGACACCCAAGGACCGACTTGGGGTGCGGTGTTTATTACCCAAACTATGTTTGGGGTGCGGTATTTTTATCGCCCAAGCTATCGACTTGAGGCCCGGTTGTTACCCAGCTCAGCTGGGGTGCAATGATATTCCCTCGATGACAGATGTCGCGAGGAAGTACCCTAGTGAAACTAAGGGTGCGGTGTTTTCTTTTCCTCATTGGATTTACCACGAGGAAGTACCCAGCTTCACTGGGGTGCGGTGTTTTCTTTTCCCTCGTTGGTTTTGCCACGAGAAAGTACCCAAACTATGTTTGGGGTGCGGTGTTTCCCTCACTGGCTTCGACTGGGAGGAAGTACCCAAGTTCTACTTGGGGTGCGGTGTTTCTCTCGCTGGCATAGGCTGGGAGGAAGACGTAGCTTCGGACGTGTGAGACCCCAGGGGGGGCAGAAGTCTGCGTGTTTACTAGGCTATCGGCTTTTAGTATATTTGGATACTGTGGCCCACTGGTCAACAAGTTAATAAATTAAATAAATGTGGAATGAAAATGAGAATGAGAAAGTAGAGAAAGCATATGATGTGAAAGTGAAATGTTAATGAAAAAGTAAAGAAAGTGAAATGTGAATGAGAAATTAAAGAAAGTGAAATGTAATTGAGAAAGTAAAGAAAGTGAAATGTGATATGAGAATGAGAAAGAAAAGAAAGTACTTGAGGTCAAGTGAAAATGAGAAAGTGAAGTAAGTATCTGAGTGGATATGAATAAGTAAAGTGAAAGAAAATGTATATATATGAAGATGAGTATGAAAGAATACGATTCATGAGTATGCAAATGAAAATGAATGGTAAAAGAAGTATGTGGTCAATTAAGAGTAAAAAATGAGGTAATTGCATTGTGTAATTATAAGTGAAAATATAGAAATGTTGATATTCAGATAATTATGAAAAGATGAACATTTGTGTTATGGGAATAGATATAAAAAGTGAAGGAATTAAACATGTGAATTAGTTTGATGTTATGTATTTGAATATGAAAAATGAAGGAATTATATATATGAATTAATATGATGTGAGGAATATGAGTATAATAGTGAAGGAATTATGTATGTAAAATTAATGTGAATAACTCGAAAAAATTGGTGAATAGAAAAGAGTAAAGGAAGTAAACAAAGTGTGTATGTATATGATAATATGATATGAATGAAAAGTAAAGTTATATGGGATATTAGTGTTGGTGTATGCACTAGAGGCCAGTTGTGTATTGACATTACTAGTTTACATTGCATTATGACATTTATTTTATATATGAAGTATTTCATTTATTGTGTTATTTATTGTGATTAAATGAGCATAATAAAGTCATTATAGTAGTAGGTTCAATACCATGTGGGATATCAAGTGCATGACTTGATTGTGAGATCATATTGGTTCTAATCAGAAAACTATTCTTAAATGTCCCTAGTCAAGTATTATTATAAATTAGGACAACAATAATGCATAGAGACTAGTATGTGCGTAGACTGATGACCATATATCACGGGTCATGGATATGAGATATCAAGTCTTCACATGGGTACATATTAGAGTAATATTATACTGGACTGACCCACCATGAGAATGCTACATGGGTCGTTACGTGAGTGTCATAAGCGGTTCTCACAGTGACCATGGTGTATGTAGTCCTTTGACTTGAAATCACTATGGTTCCCTACATGAGAAGTTATATGTTTTAATGTCGTCAAACGTTACATGTAATAAGGTGATTATAAAGTCGACTATTGGATATACTACAAATCATGCGGAGGGATGTGAGTGACTTAGATAGGATTTGTCCCTCTTACATAACAGGAGCGATATCTACGGGCCGCTTGATTGAGTGAAAATGCAAAATGCATGGCCGTGCTCAAATGAGTCAATATGAGATATTGAGCTCATTTATTTTAGTAAGTCTACTCAGACATCAAGAAGCCAAAGATTGAACTATACAAGGGTGATACACTTTATGCCTTGTGGTCAATTAAGATATCTGGACAAAGGGACTAGCCTACATAGTAACATTGGTCGCTGATAGGTAATGTCTAATCACTGACATTTCCGTTACTTGAGTAGCAGTGATGTATTGCTAGATACCGCTTACTATTTGTAATACTAGAATATGATTTTAGTATTACTGTCAACGTAACGAGAACCTACAGGGTCACACACTTAGAATGGATCAAAATTGGAATTTAAATTCATAAGATGAATTTAATTGGGAATCCAAGTAAGACTTGGACACCTGACATCGGTTGGACATTTAATTAGATTAAATGGGCTGACTAAATTTTAGAGGCCCACACACGAATCTGACCCAGGTCGGATTGTGAGCCCAATAACCTCATTACTTTCTTAGGGCTAATTTTATGCAGCTATATATATGATACATATCTGTGGAAAAGAGTTACACGAGAAAAATCCTAGTCGTCACAGAAATTGTGAGAGAGAGATCGTGAGGAACAACCCCATCCCGCAGCTAGTACCGCGGCATGAGGAAAGCTTGGTTTTGATCCGTTCATATGGATACCTTAGAGGAATCGCAACTTTGCAGTGCTGTGATCAACATATCTTGGAGACAGCCGATCAATCCATAAGGTATAATTCCTAAACACGATTTATGATTTTCGTATGGATCCATGGCTAGGTTTCAATAATTTTGTAATTTTTTCGCTGTGTATTCAATCTGTGTTTGTCATTGAAACCTAACAATTAGTATGATGCATCTAAAGTGATGTGTGTTAAGTGTTGGATATGGGAATGATTTCAAAACTAAAGATAAGTGTGATAGGAGTTGATGCCTTGGAATTGTGTCGAGGAACTACTTGCCCGATATTTCCATGGGAATAGTGGGAACTATCTGCCTTGGCACAACTCCCAGGATGAATTGGTGGGTTGTTGGTATGATAGTTGTATTGCGAGATGGAAATGAAAGTAAAGTAAATTGTAAGATGAAAATAAAAATAAAGAAAATTAATATTCTAAGCTATCGGCTTGAGATGTGATGTTATATTAGTCATGTTCTACTTGAGGTGCGGTGATTATTACCCAAGCTATCAGCTTTGGGTTGCAGTGTAGAATTACCCAAACTATGTTTGGGGTGCAGAGTATAATTTAATAAGAGTGGATGTTAAAGTAAAGTGTAATACGAGGTGTACACGAAAATGAAAGAAAGATATGTTTTTAATAAGAATGAAAAGTAATTTGAGTGGTATGATGAGATAAAGATGAATTATAAAGCTAAGTATATGAAAAAATGGGAATGAGCATTAAATAACCTGTATGATGAAATTAGAATGAGAATGAAGGTTAATGTATTACGAAATGTATGAGATGTGTTATTAGACATTGATAAATGTGATATTATAAGAATGGATGAATGTAATATTATAAGATTGAGTGAATATAGATTTGTAGATTGGTTGAAGATGCAAAGGATTTCTTTTGTTCAAAATCACTTTGACTATGTTTATATGATTAAATTTCTTGTTACATTTAATTACCCTTATGTTTGTAAGTTCTTTCAATTTCTGTCTTATCATTTATTTTATTTACTAATCCAGTAGATTATACTCACACCAGTTGTGGCTGGCCCTTGCTATTTTCTGGGGGTCAGGGGAGTCCCTCCCTGGTGGTGGATGTCCTTAACCCTTTTGTAGGTACTGATTAGCAGCGAGGTGAGATACCGTAGTAGTTGTTTGATTTTAATAGTTATACTTTTCCCATAGTCGAATGAGTTGTATATGTATCAATTATATATTTTATTATCCTAAGTTATGTAGAGATGGAGATAGTATTTGGGTGGTAGTTTGTATTATGGAGGAATATGTGTACAATTGTAAAAGATAATAATATATATAGTGATGTGATGGACTATGAAAGCCTGTACCCACCTTGTTGTGAAGTACCGGGGTCTGTGGTTGGTTTTTGAAAGGTTTTTCTAAAGCTTTTATAAAAATCTAATATGTTTTCGAAAGAATTTATGGTTTTTAAATTGTATCTTGTGTATTATGAGGAATTATGCCCCCAGAGCCACATATATTATCGTCTATGTGATGTTGAATGACTTGGCCTGGGGAGGATTGATATATATTACAGGTACATTGATATTTGTAATTGTTTGCAGAATTCCGTAAGCAATCTCTCTAAAAGGGCTAATATTTCAAGGAAAACTCTGCCGAAATTTTTAATAAAAATCTATGAGTATTTTTTTAAGTAAGAAATGGTAAAAAAGAAGAAAAAATTTTGGGGTGTTACAACTTCTTTGAAAGAGATTTTTTGTCACGTCCCGCTTCCTAAAAATACGGAATACGAGTACATGACATTGGCCTAGTGAATGACTAACGTCACCCATAAGTTGTTTATCTGATCAACTCAACAATATAATCAATACAGAATAATTGCACAGATAATAATAATAATCTCATGAACATTAATACTTGGAATGAAGAAATATAAGATATCCAAATACAATAATAATCCAACATGTGTAAACAAATAAAAGCAATATTTAGGTCAAAAGCCCACAATACAATGAAATAACAATAGTCCAATAAATAAGTCTTTATGACAAAAACAATTATTTATTAAGCGGCGATGCTATCAATTCCTTCATCAATGTTGTTCTCCCAATCCATCAGTCAATTCTCCATCAACACCTGTAAACACTTCATCTAAAAGGATGTGAAAAATTGTCCTCAGAGCAAGTTGTGGACAACAAGTAGAGAAAGCAAAGAACAATGGAGTAACGGTATAACAATGAAGTCAATGGATCAATAGAAATCAATAACACGGGACAATAGCAATTATCAATATCATGATAATCAATGCAATGGCTATAAACAATGATTCAGTATTCGGTGACAATATTCAATGAACAATATCAATAACACTTAGCCAAGATTCGATATCAATAGGAACAATTATGAACAATATTCAATGTCGATGTGGTGTCGATCCTTAAGTCTATTAATCATTTTAATTCTAACTAATGTAGCACTTCATGTGTCTCATTTATTTACCACATGGTTGCTACATACAGACAAGTTATATTTAGACTTAGTGGTGGATTTTATAGTTCATGTACTCGGCACGATAACAATGTTCCATCCATAACGGTAATTTATCAATAAGATGCTACAAGATTATAAGATCACAAGATCACAAGGACACAAGATCACAAGATAACGGTATAGGGAACCATGAGCCCCTTACCCGAGTATAGTTCTTATATTGTCCACTACTAGAGTCAACCCTTAAACCCCAGCTTGTTAATTATTTTATCGATACAACAATACAATATGCAATTAAGGGACATAAGATGAATAATAATAACAATAGAGGAACAATAAGATGGTGACATGAAGTAGGACAATTAGAATGATGAAGATAAGACATTAGGATCATGCAATGCAACATACACATATTAATTCATGCAATACTATGATATAGGAATAATTTAGCAATTAAAATCTGGAATATAAAATTATGGACACAAGAGTATTATGTACTAAAATGCAGTTTTCCGCTATTTCAGAACTCAAAAATTGAATCTGTCAGAAGTTATGAAAACTAGACTTTCACACGGATCCAACACATATTTAAAGTTCAAAATCCGACAACAGTAACTAGGTCAATCACACAATTCTTTACAGATTTCATGTTGAGGCAGAATTTTGACATCATGTTGTTATATTTTTAGAATCAGTAAAAACTCAATATTAAATTCCTAAACATGTTAAGTAACAATATGAAAATTTTCAGAGCAAAATTTTATCATTTGATCAGTCTTTTCACTGTTTAAACATGAAAGATACAAGAATCTGAAAAATCTGAAAGTAAAAATACAGCTGTAGTAAAACGGGCATAACTTTTGCTACACAACTCGGAATTCAAAAATTCAAGATGTTCTGGAAACTAGAAAGATAAGGCTACAATTTGTGTTCATAAATTAATTCATTTTAAGATCATTTACTAGTTCAAACTAGCAGTCAACATACAGGCCAGCAAGCAATAAACAGGTTTTGTGTAGTTTTCATGAAATAAATTAATTAGACTACATGGGTATCAATTCTACTAGTCAATAAACTTCTCAATCAGCATGAAGGGTAAAAAAACATGGTAATTTAGATTAAGAACACATACATACATCAATTTATCATCAATCAACCATCAATCGATTAAACAACATACAACCTAGCAATTCAATCTACAATAATTTATTTGTGTGATAATTATATGAACAACCCTATTCTCAATTCTATATGAATGCATGAAAGATTCAATCTTTAAAAAGTGGCACGATGTCAAGAATATTGGATTAGCTCGTGTAAACCCTCAATAAACCCAACGAAAGAGATGAACTATGTATAGTATGATAAACAAAGGGATCTACTTACAAGAATTTCAATAAAACTTGAATTTGATACAATGTACAATTCAGGGGACAGTGACTTGCCTTATAGACGGTGAAAACGAATACCAAGAATAACGGGATGAGAATCTCGGAGCAACGAACCCACAAACACAGAAACACGTACGAACTATGTGCAACACACACAAAACGGAACATAGCAACCGGATCCCCTACACTTCCACAACAGCAAACACTGATCAATCCCCCACACACGAACACAACAAAACACAACATCGGATCTCACCACACACCAACAGAAAACACAATCCCCCTACACTTCCATAACAGCAAACAGGATCCACTTCCCCTCTTCTTCTTCTCCACAGCGACAGAGAGAAAGAAATACGGCGAAAGACTCGATGGTAGACGAACGGTGACTGGCAACAGCAACGATGCGAGCGAGGGTGGCAAGGGGGTGCTCGGGGTGACTGGTAGCAGCACCGCGGTAGAGGAGCGACGCAGCGGCGAAAATAGGGGCACTCTGTTTCACGATGAAACAGAGGAGGAGACGGTGGGGGGATGGTCGTGGCGAGGGCGGAGCAAGGATTGCAGCGTGGAGGAAAGAGGTTGAAGGCGAGATGGGTGGAGGTCGGTTGGGTTTCGAAGACGAAGCAGAGGAGGGAAGCGGGAGAGAGGATGAACAGGGGTGAGGGCTCACGGGATGAACAATAGATGGGGTAGGGTTTACACAGTAGGGTGGCTGAGGGTAAAGGCTAGGGTTAGAGTAGTATAGGTTAAGGTTAGGTTTTAGAGTAGTATTCATAAGGGATTAATAGGATATTGGGTTTCGGGTATGATCCAATAAGAGAATGGGCTTGGGTTTTAGGTTTTAATCCAATAAGAAAATAGACTATAGGGTTTTTAAAATATACATGTAAACATACATTAAATCAAATAATAAAATACAAATAAATAAGTATGTTCGGGCTTTACAATAATAATAATAATAATGACAATAAGAACAATAATACTAATAATTACAATAATAATAGTAACAAAAATAATAATATTGATAACAATACCAATAATAATAATAATAATAATAATAATAATAAAGATAATAACCGTAATTAAAGTAATAACAATAATAATAAGATTAAAATGATCCAATAATAATAATAGATATGCTTTAGACTCAAATATAAATATCCGATCAATAAGAAATATGAAGTAAGATCAAAACACACCATTATTCGAAATAAAATAAAAAAATTTAGAAAATACTTTAATAAAAGATCCGAAAAGAATTTAGCACAAAATGAATTTATCAAAATCAAATTATAGAAAAACACACGGAAAATACATACTTGCGGGAATGGGGGTTACATTTTTCCACCCAATTGTCGAGAGTTCGGGTAAGAGAAGTATTGCTGTAAAATAACATTGGTTACAAATAATTAAAACCTAATATACATAAATCAAATTTGAGTAATAAGTTCACATTTATGTGTATATTGTTCTTGGTGCTTTGTTCCGCTGGTTTGTCACTTTTGTTTGTAGATTGAAAAAGAGATTTCTTCGCTTTTATGAGTAAAGGAAGAGAACCTCAATCTTGCATGATACTTACATAAACCAAATCTTATCCACTTCCCAAGTCCACACTTAAATGATACTTACGATATACAAGTTAAAATATGAAGTCATTAGATATCATTAGTAATTAAATCTTGCAAAAGTTGATCAATTTAAATTATATCAATAACTGTAAACTTACATTGAGTTAAATCTCAATCAAAACTATTCCCAACAACACAAAAGAAATCGATGTTACCTTGATGGTCGTATAGGAAACCGCTTTTGTCGTGTTGGGCACCTTTAGCCAACTCTTGTATGACAATGGAATTATGCGAACATTCCTAGCAACTACTCCAATAAATTGTGCCAATTTCCTTGTCCCCGACAGGTTGTCTGGCACTGTTTGCCTCTACGACAATCTTCTCGTTGTTTTTCATCTTCCACACATCGGGCAACTTTGTGGGTCCTCTTTGTTCTTTGACAGTGAGCGTGCTTCCCTCACCGACCTCAAGTTGACTGCCACTTTATTATGGAAGTTGCTCTAACCCTTGCCCTTCATTTTCGTTAACTTCCACTGTGGTGACTCTTTTCTTCGTCCTCTCCATATTGTAACTGTAATATTCATCAGATTAAGATATTTTTTTTAAATAAAACAAATAATAAATACAAGGGGGGATGGAGAGGGAGATGGTGGATAGCACTCGGTGTTTAAAGTAGGCACTATGAAAGAAGATTTTCAAGAGTGACAGTGTCACAAGTTTTGTCTATGTCTATCTAGTTTTGAGTATAGATCATATTCAAAATGATAAGTTATGCAAATAACCAAGTAATGAATTTAATTAAGCATCTAAGTTTGGTGTATCATTATTATTAGAATGCTAATTATTAATGAGCTATGAAGACAAAAGCACCATCACCATAGAAACAATTACAATACTTATTAGACTAACTATACTAATTTTTCGTACGTACTACAAATACCACAACCAATGCAACACCAAAATTACCTAATTTCTAAAAACTCTTCTCCTCAGTTCCATTCGTACAGTTGTACAAACAACACATACACACAAATTTTAGTTTAGGAAGAATTCTAAATCAACTAACGTATATAAAAATACATGAAGTTGTCCCAAACTTTAAGATGCCAGAATATCTTAATAATCAAACTCTAAAATTAACCCTAAAACAAAATTAACCCTAAAACTAATAAATCTTAAAACAAAATTAACCCTAAAATCATAAAACCCTAAAATTAACATTAAATTAAATTTTAACTGAAGAATCGGAGGTCGTCGATGGGAGACGGCAAGGGAGATGGGGGCGGCCGGGGTTCGTGGGTGAAGGGTTGAGAGATTGAACGGGGTCGGAAGTGAAAGACTACAGGGGACAGCGAAGGACGGCGAGAGGCCGCGTCAGCCACGGCGGGGGAGAGGGTTTCTAATTTGAGCGGGAAAGTGAAAAAATTTGTGGGAAAAAAAGAGCGAAAATAAGATTTTCGGGAGTGGGGGTGGGGGTGGGGGTGGGGGTGGGGAGCACAGTATAAAATACCTCCTAATCCACCGGCATTTTTATAAAATGTCAGGGTAGGGGTGTTTAAGTTTTGTTTATTTTGGGCCAGGGGTCTACCCAGGCGGTATACGCAAAAGCTGGGGTATAAACGCCGGGGTAGGGTATTTTTGTTGTAGTGTGGAGTAAAACTCTTTGAAAAATACTTTTTATGATATTTCATTAAAATGTACATTTATTTCATTATAATGTATAATATTTTTATTGTATTTCTCTAGAGAAAGCAAACTCAACTGAGAGACAAAACACAACGATTTAAGTGGTTCGGCCTCCAAACTTAATCCACTACCCCCATACCTGTAGCGATTCTCCACCGCAGTCATTCCATACTCAAATCCCATATAGTGAGTTCTTGGTATTCAGACCAAGATTTCTATTACAACCACATGACTTCAATATATAAGTCCCGTAAACTGCCTCGATCCAAAACAAAAAGAAAGTAAAAAAGCAAGACCGTAATCTTGACAAAGGTAACAATACATGTGTTCTTCTCTTTTAATCTTTAGCAAATGATAAGTTCTCAAGTACTGAGTCAAAGGAGATGAAGAAAAATTCTATTGATCCATTTATACAAATAAGAAACCATAACATTCATTTCCAAAAGAAAAAAATCGTTCTATTTTTGAACTGATGGGCACCGTAAATATTGATGGACGACCGTCAATCAATCTCGAGAAAGTCGAGAGAAATTGACAGTCTACTATAACAAATTTCAACTTAGTTTGACGGTCAACTGTGATGCATAGTCGACTATCAAACCAAGCAGTCGATTGTTGGTTCAGAAAAGGTAATTTTTTGGGGGAATCAATCATATATATATTTCAAATCCTATCATTTGGCACACATATATTTACGTAATAATTCTCACCAAAATAAGAATAAAAAAGATCCTTTCTTGATAGGTTTGATTCTTGATGATTTGCACATTTCTTTCTCTTGTAAAATTCTTCTGATTTGATCGTCTATCTACATTAAACATGATTCTTTGTCCTTGTGTTCTTATTTGTTTCTTTATCATTAAATGCTGAAATATCATTGTTTTGAACTTTGAATTTCAACTTATTCATTTATATATTTTTCTGTAAAAAGGTCTCTAATGAAAACACGTGCATGTTTTGTACACACCAACAATCTCTCCATTTTTGTGTGGACAAAATATGGTGAGAATTTAAATCATGCTCCCCCATAACCATGCATCATGTTCCCCATTAATCCATGCATAAATGTGTGTATGAAGATTGTTTCAAGAGAATGTACACACGACAACCTCACACATTTATTCGATACAAAGAATTCCAATATGAAAAAAATCACGGTATACTTCATTGATACTAAATAGATTCAATACATGTTAGAGAGAGATGCCTAAAATACTCAAAAGTTAACTTACAAGTTAAAAAAAGAAAAAAAAACTAAAAAGTGCAAAACCAAATTAAAATTAAGGCAACATCCCAATTTCAAAAGAGTTAAATTCTTTCAAGCCCCAAGTCTTTTCACCCTTTTTGGAACACACCAAAAGAGAGCCCCCCACCCCCCACCCCCCCTTCCCCCCCCCCCACACACACACCCCTTCATTCATCTCCCTCTTCATCATCTTGGCAATCACGAGGATGACGAAGCTTTTGCCAATCCACAAAAGAATCATAGTAATCAAGGGTGTTGGAGTTGTAAGTATAAAGTTGATATTGGAAGGTGGAGTCTAAGAGATCATGGAGAAAGCCAAATTGAGATGAGAGGAACTCTTTCAAGGAGGAGTCATCCTCATCCGCACGATGTTTGCGGGTTTTTCCTTTCTTTTTGGGAACATCATCCATCAATTTAGGTGCAATGGGGTCGGCATGTGTGCCCTTGTAGGCATCGAAAATTGAATGTTGTATTCCCGGACAAGGTTAAAGATAAGAGTGCCATAAGGAAGGGCATGCTGTTAAATAGGGCAATATACATGGTTCAAACAATAAATGTGGGCCTGAAATAATCAAATAGAGAAGAAGCATTTGATCATTCTTAAAAGCGATTTATCAATTCCTTTTGGCGAAATACTAACATTTACAATTTTGTTGAGGACACAGGCTTCAAGAGAAAAGTCGTTTAGAGAGTTAGAGCTCATGAAGACAAAATTAGGTTTCAAGCGAAAAGCGAAGGTGGTTAATATATCTTCCCGTTCCAGAAATTCAAAATTATCAAGATTCAAAGGATAAGCCTCAAGGGTTCCATCAACTAAATCATAGCGATCGTTTAAATATTCATGGAAAACAACTACTTTTTGGGTCTCTATCATAGAATAAATTTGATGATTTTCTTCTATGAATTCTAAATTTGCTTAAAACTGGCGAGTAAGGAATGGTGAATGGATACTCTCCAGGGACAAATATTTCTTCCACCCAAACTCTTCAAGTCTCACATACAACCTACGAAATGAACTTTCCAATTCTATGAACTCCACAAACATAGTGGCAACCATGAATTTTTCCATAAGAAATTCACTAGTTTTTGGCACTAAACTCATCAATAAAGGGGCTTCCATTGGTAAGAACATAGGAGGAGGTGGAAGGTTTCTTACCCTTAGATTAAGAAAATGAAGTGGATGCATTTCGGGTAGATCGACAAGGTTTAGGAGTCATAGAACCAAAGTAGAGGAGAAGCCTTAAACAAAGAATCCAAAAAGATGTAATTTTTATAATAGAAAACCTAGGGTTTTGGGTGGTTGTCGGAAAGAAGAGAGAAAGAACAAGAAATAGCAGCCAAAAATGAAAAGGGGGTTAAAAAGAGAAGTCAGACGTAATTGTCATAGGATTTTGAAAACAAAAAAAATCTGGATTTAAAATTCGACTATACATGAAAACAGTTGACTGTCTAAAACGTTCGACAAAAGTTTTAAAAATAGTACGATCGAGAACTTTTAGATGCAATCGACTATCAATTTATTCTCAGTAGTCGAAAAAATTGACAGTCAACTGTGAATATTTATCCCCCCCTCCCCCTTCTCTGCTTTTTAACATAAAATTTATTTTTCGGGGATAAGTATTACATATAAAACACAAAAGATTTAAAAAGTCAACATGTTATATCATTAACATTCAAATCACCTTGCATATAATGAAAATGTTTCACATCCAATGGCTTAGGTAAAAATATAAGCTAACTGCTGCAAATCACTGAGAACATATTCAAGTATGATGTTACCTTTAATGAAATGGTAACTAGTTTCTAATGTTTTGTGCGACTATGTTGGTTCTTAGATATGCAACAATACTAGTATTAGCATACTTAACTGAAATATGATCTTCAAATACCTCATAGTCCTCCATTGTGTGTTTCATCCATAATACATGTGCACAACATGATCCTGCATTTATGTATTCGACTTCGGTGGTGAATAATGCGACATAGTTTTTCTTCTTTGAAGCCCATGATACTAAACAATTTTCAAGAAAATAAAATGTGCCGCTTAAGGTTTTCTGTTAGTTAAACTTCCTGCATCCCTATAGAAGATATTGCGCAAAACCGAGCAGAATGGAAAAAACCAGAATTCATGTAGCCAACTCCAACTAGTTGGGAAAAACACTTTGTTGTCGTAGCTGATGTTGTTGTTGTTAAACTTCCAGCATAATCGGCATCCGAGTATCATACAAGAGAAAAATTTATGCATGACATTTTTTCATGCATGACATTTTTTCATGTAACTAAACATAATTTTTCATGCATGACATTTTTTCTTTGGTATGAGTTGGACTGTAAGGATTTGTTTGTTCGCCATCTTCTTCAACATGTTCATTTTCTAGTGGTTCCTGTTGAAATATAGTAAGAATAAATCTGTATACTTTATTTCCTATAGATTAGGAAGTAGATTTTCTCAAATCTCTCATCTTCTCAATCTTCTCCTCAATTTATTGTACCCCTTCTCCAAGAATATAATATATATATATATAAAGTGGTACACAGTAGAAGAAAAAATGAATAAGAAAATATGAATTTTTCCCAAATCTGATTTCAATATGGTATCAGAGCCAGCCACATACTTCTTAACTCGCTCTAGAGGCTTTTAACACCTCGCAAAATAAAATGATTTATTTTGCATTATTAAATAATATTAAATCAGTAAAGTTGACTATTTTTTACTATTTTCTTGAAATTGCAATTTTACACTGCAACACACGTGCAAAGTTAGAAAATTTTGAATTCTTGAAATTTTATGGTTAATGATTGATTTTCCTCATTTATTTATGATATTTTAATTTTCAGACTTATTAAAATTAATTGGGCTATTTTATGAATTTGTCGATTTTACACGTGCAAATATTTTTTGGGTGCAAATCTCCAATTTTAAATTTCTGAATAAATTCTCCTATTTATAATTGAGTATATCCTAAATTTTGAAATTTTTCTGAATAAATAAACTATTTTTATAAATACTTCAAATATTGTCAGAGTAATTCATATCATACTATGTTCCTAAAAAGGAAATAAGGTAAGATTACTGCTCTAATTATTTATGTGGATGATATGATAGTAACTGGAGATGATCCTAATGAGGGAAAGGCACTATAGAGTTACTTTTCACATGAGTTCGAAATGAAGGATCTTGGCCCTATGAGATATTTCCTTGGTATTGAAATTACTCGTTCTAGAAAGGGTATATTTCTGTCTCAAAGAAAGTATGCTCTTGATTTGCTGAAGAAAACAGGAATGTCTGCTTGTTAGCCTATTGATACACCATTAGAAGAAGGACTAAAACTTTGCAATGATCCAGATCAGGTAACGTGTGATAAGGAAAGATATCAGAGATTGGTAGGATGACTGATGTATCTTGCACATACACAGCCGGATTTGTCATATGCCTTAAGTGTGGTGACTTAGTTTATTCTTGCACCTCGTGAACAACACATGGATACCGTGATGAGAATTCTGAGATATATAAAGTTTGCTCCAGAAAAAGGTCTTGTTTTTGAAACATGGTCACTTGAAGGTTGAGACATATACTGATGCCAAGTGAGAAGGATCTGTTGGTTATAAGCGCTCCACTTCAGGATACTTTACTTTTGTTGGAGGAAATTTAGTTACATGGAGAAGTAAAAAGCAAAATGTCATTGCACGCTCTAGTGCAGAGGCTGAGTATCGCGAAGTAGCATTAAGTATAACTGATGTTTTATGGCTGAAACTCTTGTTACATGATTTATGTTGTGGTCTGAAGAAGCCTATTAAGGTGTATTGTCACAGTCAAGTGGTGTGTGATAATGCTTCCAATCCAGTTCAACATGATAGGATGAAACATGTAGAGGTGGATAGATTCTTCATCAAGGAGAAATTAGATGAGAAAATTATTGATATCTTTAAGGTGAAGTCAGAAGATCAACTCGCAGATATTCTTACCAAGGCAGTTTCGAATCAGCTCTTATTGAAATTTGTAGACAAGTTGGGCATGTTCAATACCTATGCACCAACTTGAGCGAGAGTGTTGAAATATATTATGTTTCCTATAGATTAGGAAACAAATTCCCTCAAATCTCTTATCTCCTAAATCTTCTCCTCAATTTATTATACCCCTTCTCCAAGAATATAATATATATATAAAGTGGTACACATTAGAAGAAAAAATGAATAAGAAAAAATGAATTTTCCCCAAATTTGATTTCAATAGTTCCATGTCTTCTGTTGGTTGCAAATTGATGTTGTTAGTGTCTTCTTGTTATGGAAGTGATTCAATATGAGGAGTTGAGTTGTTGATATTATTTTGTGCTACTTCTTGCAAATCCTGATCAGTTTCAATTTGTCTTCTTTCTATACAAACACCTGTATCATCATCATCAACAACATGTAATATCTTTTTTGCAAGTGGATTAGTTTCATCAAAAATAATATTAATAGACTCTTGAATTGTGTGTTCTCTTTTATTGAAGACATGGTGTGCCTTACTAGTTAGAGAATATCCTAAGAATATACCTTCATCACTTTTACGATCAAACTTTCTTAAGTTCAGGCATTGATGGAGTACTCCTTGGCTAAGAAAGAGGGAGAAAGCCAGGGCCAGTTTAACTCTTGAGTGTTTAAAATAAAAACTATGCATCCAAAAGATTCGAAATGACTTAGATTTAGACATTTTTCATAGTATATTTCAAAAGGTGTTATCTCGAGATGTTTTCTAATTATTACTTGGTTTATAGTGTAACGTTCAGTATTAACTGCTTTAGCCCAAAAAGATTTAGGTAGGTCATGCTCACTAAGCATAGTATGAGCCATTTCTTGAAGATGTTGATTCTTCCTCTCAACAACCCTGTTTTGTTTAGGAGTGCAAGGCAAAGAGAACTCATGCTTTATTCCTTTTTTGTCACAAAAAGCTATAAGAAGTTCATTTTGAAATTCCCCACCATGAGTACTATGAATAGTTATTATGGTGAGGTTTTCTCATTTTCAACTCGACAACAATATTTTTAAAATACAAGAGGAGTTTCATCATGTGATTAAAAAATAGCCCAAGAAAAATGGCTAAAATCATCAACAATTACGAAGGTATATCGTGCACCCTCAATACTACGTGTACAAAATGGACCAAATAGGTCTATGTGTAAATGTTCAAGAGGTTGAAAAGTTGATACCATTTTCTTTGGTTTGTAAGAACTCCTAGTTTTCTTACCAAATTGACATAAATCACATGGGTTGTCTTTCTCAAATTTAGTTTTTGGAATGCCTCTTACAAGTTGTTTATTTACCAACTTATTGAGATTATCGATTGGTATGTCCAATCCACCGATGTCATAGCCATCCATCCTCATTTCTAGATACAAAGCACTTCATACTTTCTTTTGATAGGTCATTAGTATTGATGACATAAACACTATTTCAATGATTAGTAGAAACCAAACGAGAATTATTACTATCTAGAACAACACATGCATGCTTACCGAATGAAACAGTATAATCTTTATCACACAATTGACTAACACTAAGCAGGTTATATTTTCTGCTATTTACCAAAAGAACATCATCAACAGAGCAAGATGAACAAAAAATAATTTTACCTTCACCAACAGGTTTACCTATGTTATTATCTCTGAAGATGACATCCTACCCTTTTCGCTTGATAGTGATGCAAAGTATTTTCTATTGCCGGTCAGGTGATTTGAGCATCCAGCATCAAGGTACCATATATCTTTAGGCTCGACAAGTTGATGCACCTACAATAAGATTAGTAGGAGTGACTTTGGTGCCTATGTTTGTAAAGAACCTCCAGTGCCACTCTTTCTTACCAAAACAAAGTTAGTATTCATTTTTAAAGTACATTTATAAGAAATATGTCATAATTTACAATAGTAATTGTAATTAATATGACTACGCCCTGGATCATACACATTTGAATAATCATACATATATGTGTGAGAAGCTTGCTTAGGAATTTGGTGTTTTGATGAATTATTGTAACCAAGTCCACTTTTATCATATAACATCCTTGATTGTTTTATTATAAAATAAGTCGCCTCCTTTTCGTATTTTTAATAGTTACTTTGAGCTTCATTATTTTACGATTAACCATTTTTCTTGTATGATCATCATGTTTGGTATCCCAACAAAGATTATCGAGTGCACTATCAAGTTGTCTATTTTGTTCAAGGGATCATTCACAACCTTCCACCAATTCAGCAAATTACGTTTTGAAGTCATCAAGTTCAGTAGTAAGCTTAGCAATATGAGTAGCTTTCTCGTGGATCACTTTTAGATTCTCATTATTTTTGATATAAATTTTTGAATTTGTTATTTCAAACATTCATTTTCTTTTTCCAGCAAATCATGATCTTTTCTAAATGACTCAAGTTTCTCAATAACCAAGATTTTCTCATTCCTCAATTTCTTGTTTTTAGCAGTGCATGAGACTTGTGTTCCATTAGACATTCGTTTATATTGCTTAAGTTCGCGACTAACTTTTTTAGCATATTCATTTAAATCAACATCAACTTCATATATTTCATCATAAGTGAGTTTTCGATTACATCTTCTTGAAGTGATGAATGCCCTCCATCATATCCAAAAACCATAAATGCAAGTCTCATGTTTGCTTGCTCATAATGATCATTTTCAATGTGGCTTGAATCAGAGTCAAGCCAAGTTACCTTCAATGCATTCTTTTTATAGTTTGAGTTTACGTTATGCAACTTGTTTCTTTCATGATTGAGAAAGCAGTTTGCACGAATGTGTCATGACTTCTTACCTTTGTAACATGCCTCAAATTTTACTTTGTCTCTTCCTCCTTGATACTTGCCATATTTTTGGTTTTTTAAAATCTTACTGAAGTTCTTGGTTAGGACCGTGATATCTTCATCGGCTGAATTGTTGTCTGAATCTAAGTTTGAGTGGTGTGGTGCAGCAGCTTTCAAAGCAATTGTCATCTCTTGAGTTTTGGGATTGAATGATTCCAATATTCTCTCTATACCTTTTTATCTCCGTCATCTCCTTTTCGTAGGTCTTGAGTTAGTAATTGAACTTATTTTCTTTATGTGATTCCATCATGGCGGCAACTTTGATATCCCATTCTGGTAAGAGGCATCTTTTGATTTTTCCTACCTTCCGGTCATCGTCCATGCCCTTATGCAATCTTTCAAGTTCATGAGCGATTGAATCAAAACGAGTCAATATCTGATCCATACTTTCACCTGGAAGCATGAGAAACATATCAAATGTATAATAAAATATAATAAAATAAAGAAACTTTTGCTTTTACCTCCGATGTGGTTCCCTCAAAACGCCTTTGTAAGTTGTTGCAGATTTCATATGCAGTTTTGAAGTTACTTCCGCATCTCATGAATTCTTCATGATTCAAGCCTACATATAGTGCGGTCATGGCTTTGGACTTGGTATTCTTTAGTACAAGTTCTGCTTTGGTAAAGACTTATTTCCGTCAATAACAAGAATAGTTATTTTATTGATGCAGACATTCCATAATTCTTCATCAAGTATCTGCAAAAAATAATACATATAGACCTTCCACACATCATAGTATTTGCTATTAAAGTAAGACGAGTGCGTAATGCTTGACCGATTGGAGTTGGATGACTCCAATGAGTACAAGTAATTGGGAGGAGGGATTTCGACAGTTGGACCTTTTGATTTAAAATAAATGCGTAAAGTAAAGAGATAAATTTAGAGAAAGCAAACTCAGGGGAGACGCGAGATACAACAATTTAAGTGGTTCGACCCTCAGGCTTAATCCAAGACCCCCTTACCTGGATCAATTCTCCACTGCAAATGTTCCATTTGTTACAAAAAAATTCTTTATATAATTTCTTTTACAATAAAAGCTTTAGAGGCACAGAAAACAGAGAAGAGAATAGAAGAGAAAGAAAACCGAAAGAAACGAAAATGAAAAGTAAATAAACAACTTACAAGAACAATTCAGGATTACAAGTGGAGAGGTCGAGGCCTGTGTATCACACAGTGTCCTTAAAACAGATTTCACCTCTTCCGGTTGCTGGAATGAACGAAGGCGTCTATCTCCCAGGATGCAACGACCGGAGCGAACACGTAGGCACCACGTAGCACTCCCGAACTGAGTAGCAGCGTTTAAACTCTATCACCGACTTACCAATAAAAAACCAGAACCGAAGAACAGAACAGAACAATACTTAGAGAATGAGAGAAAGAAGATCTATTGTACAGGGAAGAAAGTAGAGGGGGGGCCTCTATTTATAGGGGCTGGGTTAAAATCGTAACGGCAGATAAGGCTGTCAATGCCTTCATTGTAACGGCAGACAACCAATTGAATGCCGACACTGTAACGGCAAACATCATTCACTGCCTTCAGTGTAACGGCAGACAAAATGCTAAATACAGCACTGAAACGAAAGATAGAACTGTTTCTGCATTCATTTCAGCTGTTACAAAAAGAAAAATCAAAACTGTAGCAAAAAGTGGCTCTGCACGGGGTGGGCTCAAGTTGGTCCGGCATTCGTGTCCGCAGGTCGTGCGGGCGCACACAAGTCGCATGTAATCCGGTCCAAGATTTGCACCCCCCCCCTGCGCACGCGAGAGAGAGCCTCTCTTCTATCTATCTTACAATGATAAGAAAGAGGTTTCTATATATCCTCTTCTATTTTCTTTGATTTTTCCAATGTGGGACTATGTTCCCTTAACCCATTTCAAGAATAAAAACTACTCACTTTGAGAGACAATTTCTCATTCACCCCTTAACCTATTTTAGCAAACCAATATATGATTTTGATCTACTCACGAAGGAGAACACAAATCAATTAAGATCTCTCAATAATTCATTGAGGATCTTACTCAAAAATTTGCTCAAAATCGGTTCGTAAATGGTGTATAAAACACTCATTTTCTAACAATCCCCACATGAATGAAAATTGACGACCACAGATAGGACAGACTGACACGATAGACTTGGTGATAGAATTCAACGATTGATTCCTGCTTAGGATAGGTAGGTGTTACCCTTTGAACATTCCCTTATGAAAATATGTTTACTTTACTAACTAAACAGTAGACGCGATGTCTTTGAACTGTTCTGTCATTTGTGTAAACGATGACATATCTCACACAGAAATCTTTCTAACGCATTTTCAGTTCTCACTGTTATGTTCGTTTTGGCAATGAACATACGCTTGGTTCTGCAAGAGTTTAACAGGAATATTGCCCTATATTATTCTCTTGGAAGCAGCCCTTCTTCTCTCTTACATAGGTGATTTCTTACTTAAGAGTAACCCGCATTACTCTGCTCGGATATCCGACGCATAAGAATCATTAAAAGCCTAGCTTAACCTGTTACCTTACGAGCATCACTGTTTCATCATGAGAATGGACATGGGAAAATCCTCACAGTGATCCAACTTGGTCTTTACAATTTAGTTGTCCCTTTGAACCTAGATCTTGGGATCTCCAATCAGCTAGGTTGGGTGTCCATTGTATCGACTTATTCTTTCATGGGCTTTAGTCCCATTCCCCTCGATGATTTATCAACCAACTCTCTGTTTAACCCTTTGGTTAGCGGATCCGCAATGTTATCTTTTGACTTTACATAGTCCATAGTGATAACCCCAGTAGAGAGTAGTTGTCTAATGATATTATGTCTTCGACGAATATGTCTAGATTTACCATTATACATATTGCTCTGTGCTCTAAAAATTGTAGATTGACTATCTGAATGTATGCAGATTGGAGGCACAGGCTTCGTCCACCTTGGAATATCCTCAAGGAAGTGGTGTAACCATTCAGCCACTTCCCCTCATTTGTCCAATGTAATAAATTCTGATTCCATCGTGGATTTAGCTATCACTGTTTGTTTCGAGGATTTCCAAGAAACTGCTGCACCACCTAGTGTAAACACATAGCCACTAGTGGATTTTGAATTATCACTCGATATCCAGTTCGCATCACTGTATCCTTCAAGTACAGCCGGGTATCTTGTATAGTGCAACCCGTAGTTACGAGTAAAATGCAAGTACTTCAGTACTCTTATAATTGCTTGCCAATGCTCGCTTCCAGGATTACTCGTGTATCTACTTAGTTTACTCACTGCATAGGCTATGTCTGGTCTTGTACAACTCATTAAGTACATTAGACTGTCTATGATTCTAGAGTATTCTACTTGAGAAATACTCTCCCCTTTATTCTTGGATAAATGTAAAGTTAGATCTAATGGAGTTCTGGCAATTCCAGAATTATCTTTATCAAATTTTTCAAGAATATTGTCAACATAATGTGACTGACTTAAAATAAGCTCGTCTGATGTTCTTGTGATTTTAATTCCCAATATAATATCAGCTAGTCCCATGTCTTTCATGTCAAACTTCGAGTTTAACATGTTTTTAACAGATTTAATTATCTGATCATTGCTTCCAATAATAAGCATGTCATCTACAAACAAATATATAATGACATATCCATCTTCTGTATCTTTCACATATACACATTTGTCACATTCATTGATCTTGAAGCCATTTGTCATCGTGACATTGTCAAATTTTTCATGCCACTGCTTTGGAACTTGTTTCAAGTCATATAATGACATCACCAGTTTACACATTTTCTTTTCATGTCCTGGAGCTGAAAAACCCTCAGGCTGTTCCATGTAGATTTCTTCATCTAAATCTCCATTAAGAAAAGCTGTTTTTACATCCATTTGATGTACTTCAAGATTGCGTAGAGCTGCTACTGTAATTACCATCCTAATGGAATTTATTCTCGTCACAGGAGAATATGTATCAAAGTAATTAAGACCTTTCTTTTATTTATAACCTTTAATTACAAGTCTTTCCTTGTATTTATCAATTGATCCATCAGGTTTCATTTTTCTCTTGAAGATCCACTTGGAACCTAAAGGTTTACTACCCGGTGGAAGATCTACTAGTTCCCAAGTATGATTTTGCAAGATAGAATCAATTTCACTCTTGATGGCTTCTTTCCATTGAGGACCAAAATTAGAGTTCACCGCTTCCTTGAAGATTTGGGGTTCTCCTTCAAGCATAAAAGTCAAGAAATCCGGACCAAAAGATTTTTCCATTCTTGTTCTTTTACTGCGTCGAGGTTCCTCCTCAACTTCTTTATCTTGGTCCTCACTATCTTCACTGATAGTCTTATGTGTTCATTTGGAGGAACTTGGTTCCTCCTTTGACTTACATGGAAATACATCTTCAAAGAACGATGCATTTCTAGATTCCATTATCGTGTTCTTTGATATCTCAGTGATATCGGATTTGTACACCAAGAACAGATAAACACTACTGTTAAGTGCATAGCCAATGAAAATACAATCAACTGTTTTTTGTCCTATTTTTACTTTCTTAGGTGGAGGTACTGCCACCTTGGCAAGACATCCCTACATTCGCAAGTAATTGTAGGATGGCTTTCTTCCTTTCCATAATTCATATGGAGTTTTCTCTTCTTTCTTTTTGGGCACCTTATTCAAAAGGTAGTTAGCTGAAAGAATAGCTTCTCCCCACAAGTTTGGTGGCAAACCAGAACTTATTAACATTGCATTCATCATTTCTTTCAATGTACGATTCTTTCTCTCAGCAACACCGTTGGATTGAGGAGAATAAGGCGCTGTCGTTTCATGTATAATCCCATGCTTAGCACATGTGTCAGCAAATGGCGATTCATACTCTCTACCTCGGTCGCTTCTTAGCGCCTTAATTTTCTTATTGAGTTAGTTTTCATCCTCATTTTTAGAGAGAACAAATTTCTCTATAGCTTCATCCTTGCTTTTAAGCAAGTATACATAGCAATATTTTGTGCTACCATCAATGAAGGTAATAAAATATTTATTACCACCTCTTATTTGTATCATTTTCAAATCACAAATATAAGTGTGAATTAGATCAAGTGGTTCGGTGTTTCTTTCAACATTTTTAAACGATGATCTTGTTAGTTTTGCCTCAACACAAGTTGCACATTTGTGTTTGGAATCAATTTAGAATGTTGATATGTGATTCAAGTTAATTAGTCTTCGCAAAGTATCATAATTAACATGTCCTAGTCTACCATGCCATAAATTCGAAGACTCAAGCAAATAAGTAGAAGAGCTAGCTTTATTCATATTCTTGACCATGGTCATTACATTGAGTTTGAACATTCCACCACTCATATATCCTCTACCAACATACATTCTACTTTTTGACAAAACAAATTTGTTCGACTCGAACACTAAACGAAAACCGTGGTTATTAAGCAACGAACCAGATACCAGGTTCTTACGGATTTCAGAAACATATGCAACGTTGTTCAGAGTCAATTCCTTTCCAGAAGTCATCTTCAAGATCACCTTGCCTTGGCCCTTTATTTCTGAAGTAGCCGAGTTCCCCATGAATATTTTCTCCCCATTCTCTAATGGTTCGAAAGTGGAGAACATACTTCTATTGGAGCACACATGTCGAGTAGCTCCAGTGTTAATCCACCATTCCTTCGGGTTTGAACCTAACATATTCACCTCTGATATCACAGCTGAAAGGTTGATATCGGAAACATCTCGAGTAATTCCTTGAATCAAGTTTGCTTCTCTGTTCCTGTTCCTCTTGGGAAGTCTGCATTCAGTAGACTTGTGATCCATTTTGTCACAATTGAAGCACTTACCTTGAAACTTCGGCTTCTTGGAGATCCCTCCCTTGGGCCCCAACTTGGGACCTTTGTTGTGCTTGTTAGAACGTTGTTTATGTTCCATTACATTTGCCTTAGCTGCATGACTGACGAGTCCAACCTTTTCAGATCCTCTATTGTCTTCTTCAATGCGAAGCCTGACAATGAGATCTTCAATGCCCATTTCTTTTCGCTTATGCTTTAGGTAATTCTTAAAGTCTTTCCAACCTTGTGGTAGTTTTTCAATTATACATGCCACTTGGAAACTTTCACTTAAGTTCATACCTTTAGCATGAATCTCATGCAAGATGAGTTGTAGTTCTTGAACTTGACTGATCACTGTTTTAGAATCTACCATTTTATAGTCTAGCAAGCGGCCCACAATGAATTTCTTGGTGCCGACATCCTCAGTTTTATACTTATGGTCTAGTGATTCCCAAAGTTCTTTGGCTGTTATTTTGTCAATGTATACATTATACAAAGAATCGGCTAATCCGTTCATTATGTAATTTCTACACAAGTAATCAGCATTTTTCCAAGCATCCATAGCGGCAATGACTTGGTTATCTTGCTCATCTTTCTTAAGATTTGGAGCATCTTCGTTTAAGAATCTTGCAAGATTCAGTGTGGTCAGATAGAATATCATCTTCTGTTGCCACCTTTTAAAGTTCCGCCCGTTGAACTTCTCAGGTTTCTCCCCATGGGAGACTGAGACAGGTACAACGGTGGGCATTGGCACTCGTGCCGCAGCAGCATTTGGTTCTTGCGTCGTATCAGCAACCGGCACGTAGACCGTTTCAGACACAGTAGCATTTCCGATGCAGTAGTCATTTTGATTCTGAAATTTACACAACACGAATGTAAGTATTCCAGATTAAATAAAAAAAAAGAAAATCGTGCCCCAAACCGGAAATCAAGAAAATCGAAGAATCTGTTTTAAGTTTGTTACAAAAAATTTTTTATATAATTTCGTTTACAATAAAAGGTTGAGAGGCACAGAAAAAAGAGAAGAGAACAGAAGAGAAAGAAAACCAAAAGAAACGAAAATGAAAAGTAAATAAACAACTTACAAGAACAATTCAGGATTACAAGTGGAGAGGTCGAGGCCTGTATATCACACAGTGTCCTTAAAACAGATTTTTCCTCTTCCGGATGCTGGAATGAACGAAGACGTCTGTCTCCCAGGATGCAACGACCGGAGCGATCACGTAAGCACCATGTAGCACTCCCGAACTGAGTAGCAACGTTTGAACTCTATCACCGACTTACCAATAAAAAACCAGAACCGAAGAACAGAACAGAACAATACTTAAAGAAGGAGAGAAAGAAGATCTGTTGTGCAGGGAAGAAAGTAGAGGGGAGGCCTCTATTTATAGGGGCTGGGTTAAAACCGTAACTGCAGACAAGGCTGTTAATGCCTTCATTGTAACGGCAGCCAACCAATTGAATGCCGACACTGTAATGGCAGACATCATTCACTGCCTTCAGTGTAACGGCAGACGTTAAATACAGCACTGAAACGGCAGACAGAACCGTTTCTACATTCATTTCAGCCGTTACAAAAAGAAAAATCAAAACTGTAGCAAAAAGTGGCTCTGCACGGGGTGGGCTCAAGTTGGTCTGGCATTCATGTGGGCGCACACAAGTCGCATGTAATTCATTGAGGATCTTACTCAAAAAATTGCTCAAAAATCGGTTCGTAAATGGTATATAAAACACTCATTTTCTAACACCATTATACTCAAACCCCGTACAATGAGTTATTTGTATTCAGGCCAAGATTTCTATTACAACCACATGATTTCTATATTTAAGCCCCGTAAACGACTTCAATCCAAAGCAAAAAGAAAGTGAAAATACAAGATCACAGTCTTGCCAAAGAAAGCAATAAAAACGCTATTCTCTCTTTGATATTTAGCAAATGATAAGTTCTAAAGTATTGAGTAAAAATAGATGAAGAAAAATGCTATTGATCCTCATTTACAGATAAAAAATCAGCATATTTATTTTCATAAGAAAATAATTCTTTTCATAAGAAAAATATTCATTCTGTTTTTGAACTGATGGTCAACTGTAAATATTGACGGTAGACAGTCAATTAATTGCAAGAAATTCGAGAGAAATTGATAATCAACCTTAACTAATTTCAACTTGGTTTGAGGGTCGACTGTGATGCATAATCGACTATCAAACGAAGCACGACTGTTAGTTCAGAAAAAGTAATAATTTTTTGGGGAATCAACAATATATATTCTTGAATTTATCATTTGTCAAGAATCTACTTAATAATACTCACCAATAAGAATAAAAAAGATCATTTTATGATATGCTTGATTCTTGTTTATTTTTACATTTCTTTCTCTTGAGGAATTCTTCTAATTTGATCGTCTTTCTATACTGAGCATGATTCTTTCTTCTTGTGTTCTTATTTGTTTCTTAATCATTAGATGTTGAAATATCTTTGTTTTGAACTTTGATTTTTATTTATTCATTTCTATATTTTCCCGCTAAAAAGTTTTAGATAAAAATGTTAAACAATATGTATATATTTTGTATGCACCATTCATACGGTCAACAAAATAGACTAATTAACAAAAAGTCATGATTAGATGGGGAGCCAAAACAAACTTTACAACGAAGTCAAGGATACAGTTTAGAAGCAGCTTTTAATTTCCCTTTCTCTAATCATTATTTTTGTTCCCTTTTCTTTTGAATATAATATATAACCTTTCGAGCGTAGTTCTAGAATTGTTCTTAGACTCCAAGGATACCTAGATGATATCTCACCAAACCCTAAGCACTCAACTCTATAAATATATCTGACTATCTATCAATCTACATATCAAGATTCCAAGCTAACGAGCCAAGTTAAGATTGAAAGAGAAAGAGATCGAGGATGGGAGACAAGAGCAAAGTTTTAGTTGTAGGAGGAACTGGTTACATAGGGAAGAGAATTGTTAAGGCAAGCATAGACAACGGGCACCCTACATATATTCTTCATCGAAGGGAGATAGGAGTGGATATAGAGAAGGTCCAAATGCTGCTTGCATTCAAAGAGCAGGGAGCTACACTTGTTGAAGGCTCCTTTTCAGACCACCAGAGCTTGGTGGACGCTGTTACGAAGGTGGATGTAGTCATATGTGCCATCTCTGGGGTGCACATAAGGTCCCACCAGATTCTGCTCCAACTCAAGCTTGTTGATGCCATCAAAGAAGCTGGAAACATCCAGGTATTTTATTTTATTTTATTTTATTTATTTATTTATTTATTTATTTATTTTTGGGGGTTTAGTGAATGATAGAACAAGTAAATACCAACATGGAGGTGATACAACATGAGAGACTTAGCACATGAATTATTGGTAAGTGTACGTAGTACAACACTAAAGTCTTTTTGTAGTCGCCAAGCGTGCTGATGTTTAAATTCGGTTTGTATCATATTATAGTCAAAGTCAATGAACATTAATTTTGCGTTTTTTCCTGAGCTCGGGCCGGCATCTGCACTAAAGTTTCCACAGATGGTGCCAACCTGATGCGGTTTGTTTTTGGGGGATAGCTGCACCAGGTGTGAATTCTTCTCGATTTGTATTTTTGGCAGAATCTTTGGTGCGGACGGTAGGCCCGACCCTCAACCGGGCAACGGTTCTGGAGTAGCGGGAGTGAGCTGGAGACTGGATGCTCGGCTCGGATCTAGAGGCTCGGCTTGGAACTGGAGGCTCGGATCCAGAGGTCTCGTGTACCTGCACTCGGTCTAGAAATACCGGGGTTGGTCTCGGTGGCAGCCCCTCTGACGATCTAGTCAGCTACTGAAAGAGAGTAACAGTAACTAGGGTTTGAGAGGGAAAAGATTGTTTACCTTGTGAAGGGGTAGAGGGTCTGGTATTTATAGAAGAAGCCAACCGGGTCTGGACCCGTTTGGGGTCGGGTCTGGACCCGGTTGCCCGTGGGCCTGGCGTGGCGGAAGCCCAAGCGGTATAGGGCTGACGTGGCACAGGCTCGGGTGGTTTAGGGCTGACGTGGTGGAGGCCTGGGTGATTTCCAGGCTGACGTGGCAGACCCGGATGATCCAGCGGTGAACGCTCTTTGAGGGGATCCTGTGGCCCACGAGGGGCCACGTCATCTGACCCATATCACCAACCTTATAAATTTCCTTATCAGGAACAACATGAATAGACCATTTATTAAGTTGATCAAATTTCGAAGGGAATTTTGCTAATTGAGCTTTTTTATTTTAACATTACGAGTATTACCGGTAATTCTTCGAGACGAACTCGTTCTAGTTATACTAGCCAAGATTGCTTTCTATAGATTTAAGCATATATGATTTTCAATATAAGGTTTTTAAATTTAGATTTTTCTTATGTTCTGATCAGTTCTTTTCCTGAGTAATTATTTGCATGTTAGTCAACAACTAACAATCTAAGACACCCTCAACGCCTATCTCCGGCTAAACGGGCTCATCATCTCCGCATGACTTGGGTGATGTCCCAAAAGCTTAGACTCAGGAAGAGAAGTTATCCAAACATAAGAACATATCCAGATTTAAATCTCTTATCTTAAAATCGTTTATGCCTAAACCTATTTTAGCAAGTTTAGAGGAACATGACTTTGATACCAAAACACAGGATTTAGAGAGAGAGAGAGAAAGCTTGCAATTTGAGGCACACAATATCTTCAATCTGTATTTATCTTCCAAATATTATACAAGGTACGCTTACAAGCTTCGTAAAATAGAAATATTACAACGTAAGTAGAGGGAAGGAAGAGAGACATTACAAAGAGAGTAGAAGGGGCGATGCCTTGCTGAAGAGCTAGGCTTACATATTTATAAGGAAGAATGGAGATGGAAAATAATGAGATAAGAAGGAATCTGCTTTTGCACTGTCATGTCATGGAAGGTAAGAGCATCTGTAGTCGTTTATGTTAAAATTATCCATATATGGATAAATAGAAATAGGAATTTCGATTTCGCTGCACTCGTCAAAAGCTATTTTATAGCAATCAATCATATAATATTAAGCGACGGCACATCATTTGCCGTCGGAGGGAAAAAAACGCAAAATTCGATCCCATTCGTCGGACGGCACATGAAGTGCCGTCCGCATGAAGTGCCGTCCGTTTAAAAAAAAATAAATAAATAAAAATAATTTCACCCGTGTGTCTAGGACGTCACATGAAGTGCCGTCCGACACACTTTTTGGACTGTAGCTACTTTTTCTCAATTAAGAGTGCTGTGAGATGGATTGTGTAGTGTTTTTGTGAGATATTAATACTTTTTCTCAATTAAGAGTGCTGTGAGATGGATTGTGAGATGGATTCTCATATTAAGGTCATAAAAAAATATAGCCGTACGATATAGAAAGGGCTTGTGAGATGGATTGTGAGATGGATTCTCATATTAAGGGATTGTGAGATGGATTGTGCGAAATTTTTTTTTTTAATTAAATCTACGACGGACGGCACATCGGGAAAAAGGGCTTTTCGACAGACAGCACATAGAGTGCCGTCCGAGTGGGATTTTGTAGTGTTTTTTAATTCTTTTTTGGGGTTTAATAAATCGGATAAATTCGAATTTTTCCAAACGGACGGCACTTGAAGTGCCGTCCGACGATTATAATAATAATTTTTTACGTGGGACGGCGCTTCGAACACCGTCCCTCAGTTATCGATAAATACTATATCGATTCTCATTTATAGCAATCTACTGTAGCGATTTATCGATAATATCGATATATAGCAAACGACTGCAGCTACTTTTTAAACCAAATATCGATATTATCAATATATAGCAAACGACTACAGATGCTCTAACATGTCACTATTTTGCTTTTACCCTAACAGGCTTTCTTCTATGGCTTTAGTAAACCCAAGCTTTATTAAAGCATCAATTTTTGTCCAAAACCTGAGTCATCCGATTCTTTTTCTTGAACTGGGTCCCGCAGCAACAGTCTGTCGGAAAATTGCTTCATTTTTGGGGACTTCTAGAACCTTCTAGACTTGGGGTCTACCAATTTGTGGAGCTTTTCCCTTTCTTTATGCATACGCCTTGTCTACTAATGCTTCTAGATCCCCATCTTTTTCATTAGGATCTTGGGCGTCTTGAATTGGGTCAGATGGAGCTTCGAGCAAGATGGAGCATTGTGAATTCTGCGATCCCTTTAACATATTGTCAGTATCAAATACATTGGAGAATTGTAGCAGCATATGACATTTCTGCATGATTTATGCTGCCATTGCTTGAGGATATTTTTGCTCAAACAATTTCTTGAGCATCATGACAGATTTGGTGTTTCATTATATTTGACAAATGACTGGTCTTGAACCTGTTTATTTTGTCTAATAATTGTTTTGATGTCTGTAACTTTTTTATTGACATCTTTCGAAACACACACGCGCGCACACACACACACATACACACACATATGATGTTGTAGATTTCTAGTGTGATAGCAACAGATAATGAGTTATTTTGTTAGATGTAAAATGCAGATCCCAGCCGTATATCTAATCCTGATGAGAGGTTAGTATATGATTAAAATATGTAGATATGATGGTTGTTGGCCTCCGAACACCTACAAAAGGGCCTAAAATACCGGGAGTATTCCCGACAGCAGGCCCTCCGACGATCAAGTCAGCAACCGAGGGTGTAAAAATAGGGTTTAGTGGTAGAAGATTGATTACCGCGTAACTAGAATTGGTATAAATATCTGATACCTGGACCCATCATTGAACCGGAATTTGACCTGATTTACAGGGTTCGAATCCGGGTCCGGGTCCGGGTCCTAAAATAAGACACGATGTCCTTCCGGATCCGGATCTGGGTCCGCTCAAAATAGAGTCGACCCGAACCCGGATCTGGACCAGTTAAAAAATTCCTTAAAAAATATGGAATTCAATAATAGGGTTATAGGGATAAACACATAAATAATAATTGTTGAAGATAGATGTGTAAATATAATATTTATTCATGTACTTAAGTGCAAAAATTGTTTGAACCGTAGGTCATCGGGTGCAAAAAATACTTAAGTGCAAATATTTATTCCCCGCTACCGGAACCGAATAGTAGATTTTTTAAAGTAGGAACCGGACCCGGACCCGGACCCGGTTCTCACGGGTTGGGTCTGGGTCCACTTTTGGAACCATAGGGTATCGGATCTTGGTCTGGGTAGTGTAGGACTCGAACAGATAGGATCTGATATCAGATTTACTCATAACTGAGGATGGTGTCCTATATTTATAGGCCAGTGGTCAATTACCTAGGGAAATATCCCTAAATGCTTGATTAAATCACGTGGATTAAGAATGTGATGGAGCAACTGATCCCTAGATTATAGAGATTTAATTACCAGCAATAAGTGAATGGTCAACTTTTCCTTGGCGGGCAGAGCCTGGGTGATGGGCCTGTGGGGGCTCTCTTCGAGCCCGTAGCTGCTCATGAGATTGTTGTCTTGGCCTTAGGAACCTCGAGATCCATGTAAGGATTGTGCAGTGTAGATTAACCACAATTTTGACCCTCATCATCAGTCCCCCAATCTTAGAGGTGGACTGCCGATCGCCCTTGAGGAGTAAGTAACTCATAGGAAAAATCACGTCGGTGGTTTGGCTGCCGAGGCCCGAGCTCCAAGGAGGGAGACCCGAGGTGCGAGGTGCGAGGAATATAATGGCGAGGAGACTCGCAAGTGGCTCAAAATCGGAATACCATGCCGAAGCGGCAGCACGAGGTGTCAGCGTAATTGCGGAGAGATTTGTGAGTGGCTTGGAGTCAGAGCGCTATGCCGAGAGGTAAGGCACGAGGCATGAGCCTCGTTGTAGAGAAATCCACGAGTGCTTGGGGTAGGAGTGCCATGCCGGGACGGGGACGAGGCCAGAGCCTTATTGTGGAGAAATCTGCAAGTGGCTCGAGGTAGGAGTGCCATACCGAGGGACGAGGCACGAGGTTGGAGCATTGTTGGGAGAAAATTCATGAGTGGCTCGTAGTCAAAATGTCATGCTGAGGGACTAGGAGAGCCTGATAACAGAGAAATCTGCGAGTGGCTAGGGCTGGGAGTGCCATGCTGAGTGACGAGGCATGAGTACGGAGCCTTATTACGGACAATCCTCGAGTGGCTTGGGGTCGAAGTGCCATGGTAAGGGACGAGGCACAAGGCTGGAGCCTTCTTGCGGAGAAATCCTCGAGTGGATCGGGGTCGGAGTGCCATTCCAAGGGACGTGGCACGAGGCCGGAGCGTTGTTTCGGAGAAATCCGTGAGTGGCTCGAAGTTGGAATGCCATATCAAGGGGCCAGGAGAGGGGCCAGGAGAGCCTAATTGCAGATAAATTTGTGAGTGGCTCGGGCTCAAAGTAGCATGCCAAGGCAAGATGCACGAGACATGAGCCTTATTGCGGAGAAGTCCACGAATGGCTCGGGGTCAGAATGCCATGCCGAAGGGTGAGGCACGAGTGCGGTAGCCTTGTTGCGAAAAAATCCGCGAGTGGCTCGGACTCATAATACCATGCAGAGAAGGGAAGCATGAGACACAAGCCTTATTACGGAGAAGTACACGAGTAGCTAGGGGTCAGAGTGCCATGTTGAGGAGCGATGCACTAAGAATGAACCTCATTGCGGGGAAATTCGCGTACAATGGGTTGGGTGAGAGATGTTGAATCTGGTGCTCACGTAACTTCGCATGACCTTGGAGGAGCCATTATATGATTTTGTAGTTATCGAAGAGATGTCACGTGACTGCGGTCATTCCTGAAGTCGCGCTCCCTTCTATAAGTTCTCTTCTCCTCCTCAATTACTAGGAATACTTGCTCTTTATTCAGCCATATCTTCTCTCTCTTGAACAAAACTCTAAATTAATAGTCGAGTAGTGTTTTTACCATGTCTAGTGATCGGTTCAGTGGTTCGGCTTTGTCCTCTAGTCAAAGCACATCGTCTTCATACTCTTCGTCTCAATCATCCTTGTCAGCAAAGGAAACGGAGGGTTCAAGGCCCGTTCACATTCCTTCTTTGGGGGAGGAAGTGGATATTGAGGTGTGCTCGGGCACTGAAGAGGCAGAGCCCGTTCATTCTAAGGATGTAGCACCTCAAATACCTATACCGAAAATTTGAGACACAATCCAGAAATCGAACTTCAAATAGTCATAATCACAGAAAATACAGGAAAATTAAAACTTTTATTTTATGTAATAGTTATAATTACAAGTGTTACAATGTCCAATAGAATTTTACAAGATTTACAAATTTGCAAATAACACTTGAATATGTCACTTGGATGCTTGGACTAACTTGGGCTCTGTTGTACATGTGGGTCGGCTCCCGATACCTACAAGGTGGGGAACGTCAGTACATATACTGACGCAATGTTGATAATAGCAGCAATCTCCAAACTGGCAACCACAAATCATAAATTTATGCAAAAGAGAAAAGTGATTTTGAAACAAGGGATTAATGGATTCGGGTTATAGTGTTTTTGTATGCCATGATCTAACAACTAAAATGCATCAGTCACATGGCTTATTCTAATGCAAGCAATACTTTGGGAAACGCATGCATCCCATACTACATATGCCCCAAATCTAGTCGTATGTCTCCAATCATAGGGTTTCGAACCCTCGCCATGCATCCTACTCTTGAACTTGTCCTGATCCTAATAGATTTACATTGTATAAGGAGGTTGCAGTTTTTCGGACCCGTCCGCTACTGTAGTCACTCTAATGGTGATCGCTTTTTCCACATAGTGCCTGGTGCCCGGACCTCACTCAAAAAGCCACGATGAACTTACAGGTACAAACCCATGCACCCATGACGTCAAGATCCACGAGACAGCAGTCCCATGGTCAGTTCGTGTCCACGTACATAAGAACATGACAGCCTTGAGGGTCAAATCCCCTATCCGACAGGAGTTCCTCTCCCGTTCTTTATCCCGACTCTTCAGGAATTAACAGATCAAAATACGAGATTCGTGATCCCAACACCTGATAACACAATCCATATTCCTCCGATAGGAAAAGTACAACACCTGACTGTGGTTTGCTAGTACTAATGCAAATTACAGGTATCAAACACAATGCTCTTATCCAAAACTCACTTTAATTATTAAGGTGATAAAGATTGCTCTGACCCTCAAATTTTGCCATCGACCCGTGGCCCCGACGACACATTCCTCTGCTCGCCACTTTCCCTATCTTGGATTTCATCCATGTCTGCGGTGCGCGTTCACCTTCTTTTGGCATGCATTCGACGGCACCAATCGGTTTTCCAACGCCTAGGAGGAAGTTTCCAATTTGCTTAGGGTCGAAAGTCGTAGAGTATCACTCTACCCCAACTAACTCAAGTCACAAACGTCCTCATCAAGAGTTTAACCACATTAAGACAAGTAACATCACAAATTATCCCCAATAGTAAGAACATTAACCCTTAATCACAAGGGAAAAAATTGTACTCTCCAACACTTGGTCAAAATTAGGATTTACATACTAAGTTGATTCTGTCCAGAAATTAAAAGAGTCATGATTCTCAAAATATAACTTAGATTTGGGTGTTCTTACCCATTTTTAAAAGCTAAGAATCTAGGCTACAACTCTTTAGTTGACCATTGCATCAGATTCATCCATCTAGTTGCTCTAATAAGCCTTACAATGATCAGCCTGTGTACTCTCTGTACACTGGCTGCACCTTATCGACAGCATAAAAACCTACTCGCTCATCGGAATGACACAAATCTGGATTCTAGGAAAGCTGTACATGTCTTCTACAACTTCCTAGTTGATCACAAATCTCAATTATTTCATTTGAATACTGTAAAACACTCATCTTTCACAGGTGTACAGAAATATATATAAGGTGCCTTGCAAACAGAGCTTATAGCTCACAAATCTGTTTCTGTTCCATAGTGTAAAAATCATAACTATTATTATAGTTGCAAGAATTCCTTGATACAATGCTTGTTGGAAATCTTAGGATGTTTACTATAACTTTTTAGTTATAAATTTCCTCAAATTTTGCTCATACAGAGCCATAGAGTTGCAATTACACCAGTGTGTCAATTCTGGCTAAGTTCTGCATAGTACTTACTTAAAATTTCACAATAAATCACATGCATAACCAATGATTGTCAAACTTGTATTTTCAGAAACTATACATCATCATGCACATCATACACAAAAGATCTCATCATGATTCCAAGTATTCAATGAGTTCTACTTATTTCATTCCTGTACAAAAGTTGCTCTGATTACCAATCTCTGTCATGAATACTCTTGCTTAAACAATTTTGAACATGTATCAAATTTAATCAGAATACTTTCAATCTTTTTTTGTGGGATCTAGATTCACACATGAAACTGTGGTAAATATTTCAGAGATAGATAATGCATCAACAAATTCTAAAAATTTCTTCAGTTTTAGGTTTGGTAAAAGCCAGAACCAGTCTCTGCCTTACGACCTAGTCAGAAAAAGAGATTTTTTTAAAATACCAAATAAGATCAGAAAAACCTGAAATAATTCATGTAGTCTCCAAACATGTATAAGTCCATTCTGTAAAAATTTCAAGGTCAGATTCTATCTACATTGCTCTCTGAAAATTCGAGAATACAGCATGCAATTTGTGTTTTCTGTTTTCAAATTTAGATTTGGAACAATCTATCTCTAACAATCAACCTCATTACTACTACCACTAACATTACTCATGAATCAAACAAGAAAACAAGAAATAAGAGTTTAGAGAACTCCCCACCCTTCAATGAAGTTGACAATGTGTGTAGCTTGGCCTCCTCCCTCTAGTCTTCCTCCAAGAATTTCTTCCTAGATCACCTTCTCTTCTTCTTTCTTTCACTCTCTCCTTCTCTCTTGCACTAAGAAATTTCTGAATTTCTGAAATGAGAGTGAGGGAGGGTGTTTAAATGAGGTGAGGGAGAGATGGGGGGGTGCAAGGGGGGTGGCCGGCAAGTGGGGTCAAGGGGGGAGGGGTGTGAGCCAAGTGGCAAGGTGGTTTTCTCAAAAACCATGCTCTTGGCTCATGTTTTAGGGAAGGTATTTTCCCCCATGGTACAATCCTAGCCATAAATCAAGATGGATGAGAGATGAGAGGTTGGATTTGTGTGCATGGCAAAAATATTCATTGTAGCATCATACAAATAAATATTTGCATAAGTATCATACATACATACTAGTGTATGTATTAGTATCAATCCTCTCATTCATATGCACAATCATGAACATAACCATTCATATTCATATATTCATATAAATCACGCAAAATAATTAATAAAACAATATAGATATATAGATATTTATATATATAAAAGTATTATTTTATCTGGGGTATTACAAAGGAGGCAGCTAAGGTCGATTAAGAGGAGAGGGAGGCGACGGAGAAGGTAGAATAAGTGGAAGGGGATCCCTATGTTCGGGATGTAGGGACCTCTTCCGTTGAGAGCATCTTCCTCTCCTTGTGTCCTTCGTCCTGCCAGGAAGAAGAATAGGGTCATTTCCCCTGACCGCAAATACGAATCGATGGAGTATGAACACGAGGGGGGCATGTTCGAACCAACTTTTGGCGAAAAGCCTATCTAGATGTATTTGGATGATCTAATGGATACAGTTCATTTTGGCTTTCAACCATCGTCGGCGAAAAAACCAATGATTGAGGTGGACCAAATGCATAATACTCTGGTGGCAAGTGACATCGCCAACATCCGGGAAGCTTTTCTATTTCCCGAAAGTTTGAGCTGCTGGTGCTAGTATTTGACCGACCGATAATCTCTCAGAGTGATTTTGTATGCCCCCCTCCCCGCATTTGCTTCAGGCTTACATCTCCACATGCACCCATTCAGCAAGGAGGTATTGAATTGGGTGGGGATGAGCCTTGTGTAGTATGGGCCTAACTCGTGGAAGTAGCTAACTAGCTTCGTCATGCTGTGCAAGACGAATAATGTGCCACTGAAGCTCAAGTACTTCTGAATGTTCTTGGGACTAAGCACTTCTCCGGGGTATCAACATCGGTGGTACATCTCCCCCGCCACAAGTATTAACCATCCAGATTCCATAAAGGAATGGAAGATTAAGTGTCTCATCATCTACAGTCCTAACCCTTGGGATATCCCAGCAGGTGGTCGTATGCATTCTCGCAGAGAAAGAGTCTGAGGCCTTCAGAATTCATTTTAGGGAAGGAGGTTGAATTTAAGTGGCTTTTCGAGGGCAGCACATCATTTATTGGGTGAGGATGACGGACGCAAATCTGGCCATGTGTTTCCTAAGCCCTTACACTCCCCATACGTTCTTAGTTTATTTCTGTGGTATTCTTTGGCTCGGTTTTAATATATTTGTTCTCTTGCATCTATGGTGGATGATGCTATTACTGCTATGTGGGCTGAGCTGGCAGAGAAGAGGATTACTGAGGATCCCAAAGGGAAGAAAAGGGAGTCGGCTTTGACCCTGGCGTATATCTGAAGGAACGTCTTAATGAGGTGAATGAGTTGGAAGAGGAGCTTACGGTTGAGGCCCTGTATCAGGAGAATCTAATGATGGAGAAAGAAACTTGGGAAGAGGAACGAAAGAAGCTGAAGGCAAAGCACGAGGGCACCTTGGACAGGACCATCTCAGGGGAAGATGAGGGATATGATCGGGCCCTCGAACATGTCATGGAGAGATACCCTGTCCTTGATCTTGGTGGCCTTTGCTTCAACCCGGAGCTCAACGGTACCCCTCTAACTTCTGTAGAGCTACCTTCGAGTGACGAGGAGGTTCCTACCGAGCGTGAGGAGGTCGGGACCGAGGTTCCTCACTCTTCTTCCCGAGAGGTGCCCCTTCACCTAAATAGAAAAATTCTAATTCCTTATTTTTGTACTGATGTCGACCGCCCACTGGCCACAACCCCCATGTAACCTTTTCATTTAATGAGAATTCTAGATCTCTTTTGCACCTTGCACATTTGTTTAAGTTTTAAGACGGTTATTTGTTGATCAGGTCGTGAGGTACGAGCCTCGACAAAGTGGATATCAGGAAGAGGTCCAAACCCTCTGAGGTCAGTTGCGTCAAGCTGAAAACATTATCGTCAGTCTTCAGAAGGAAGCGATTGACAAGGAAGGAGTGTTCGGCTATAACATTCGATGGTAACAAGAGGTGGCTCGGAAGTTGGCCGCTTAAAGGCGTCTGTCCCCGACATTAGCTTTGCACTCGTCCGAGTTAGGGAGGATATGGCCTCTGACTCAATCAGGAGCCATCCTTGGATTTTATTCTCAAGCGGATGCTCATTGAGAGGGTCTTGGAGATATATCGGTTGAGGGTCAAACTGGGAGAGGCGGGCCTGACATCTAATTTTTTGAGTCCGTTCTCGAGACATGATCCTTACCGAGGGACCCGTTCCTGAATAGGAGCACCTGGGATGCCCAAAATAGAGTGACAGGGTCTTCCAGTGTCGCTAGTATTTGAGGGGGCCTTGATTCACCCGAGTTAGGTACCCATCCCTCAGGGACTGACGTGGTAAACACGGGGTCGGGTTTTGCCGAAGGAGACCCACAGGGTCTAGCTCTTATGCCTTAATCTTGTAATATCCCATGTAACCTTGCGAATGTAACTTATTGTTTCTTGATAATAAAAGCATTTGTGCACGTCTCGGTTCATTAGTAATGCATGGTGATAACCGGCCATCACAATGATCCGAGGGGCAAGGTTTGAACCATCGATTGACTACTATGCTGAGTGGGTCGAGTCAGAGTGCCATGTTGCGGAGAAAATCTGCGATTGGCTAGGAGATGGAATACCATGCCGGGGTGGGGGGGAGCCTTGTTGTGGAGAAAATCAGCGAGTGGCTCGGAGTCGGAATACCATGCCGAGGAGGGGCACGAGGCGGGAGCCTTGTTGCAGAGATCTCACAAGCGTATTTCAAGTGTGTTCACGTGTGCTGTGATATCACGTGCTTATCACAGTAATCGTTGTCTCATTTCTCTTATATATACTTTCCCCTACCATCATTTTCATTTACTTTCTTCACTTTCACTTTTGCTTTCCCTTACCCTTGTTTCCTCGTTTCGTCTACTTTCGGCATACAAGCATGTTGTCCGATGAGCAGTTGGTCGCAAGGCATGCAGCTTTGAAGGCGTAGTCTTAGGTGCAGAAGCGCCCTCTTCTGTTGTATCTAGATGAGCCCTCGCAGAAGAATAAGTCTAAAGAAGCCGAGCCCCGAAGGCCAAGGCAGTCGAGGTAATCATGAAGAAGGAGGTCATGAAGCCTCCAGCCACATCCTCGAAGAATGCTGTGGTGATTTCAAAACCACCCTCACTGGCAAAGGAGTTAGCGCCTTCCTGGTATGCGTCTGAAGCAGATCTGTTGGCAAAGCGCCCCAACATTGTTAGGTTTTGAGGGTAATCACATATTAAATACATAGCCGATTAAATCAAAAAAAATATCGAAACCTAGCCATGGATCCAAGCAAAAAACTATAAATCGTGTTTAGGAGTTATACCTTAAAGATTGATCTGGTGTCTCCAAAATATGTCAATCATAGCACTGTAAAGGTTGCGGTGCCTGTACTGTATCTACACGAACGGATCAAATCAAGCTCTCCCTCACGCCGCGGTGCTAGCTGTGGAAAGATGATTTCCCTACGATCTCTCTCTCTCAGTTTCTGTGACGGATAGTTTTTTATGTATCTTTTCCAGAAAACTATATCGTATATATAATTGCAGAAAATCAACCCTAATAGAGTGGTGAGGCGATTGGACTCTCAATCTGACCTGGGTCAGATTCGTGTGTGGGTCTTTTAACTAATTGTCTCATTTAATCTAATTAATTACCCAACCATGTCAGAAGTCCAAGTCTTACTAGGATTCCCAATTAAATTTATCTCGTGAATGTAAATCCCAACTTCGATCCATTCTAAGTGTGTGACCATGCAGGTTCCCATTACGCTGATAGTAATACTAAAATTCTATTCTAGTGTTACAAATAGTGAGCGGTTTCTAGCAATACATCACAGCTACTCAAGTAATGGGAATATCAGTGATTTAACATAACCTATCTGTGACCAATGTTACCATGTAGTCTAGTTCTTTTTTCCAAATATTTTAATTGATCATATGGCATAGAGCGTGTCACCCTTGTATAGTTCAATCTTTGTTTTCTTGATGTCCGAGTAGACTTACTAAAACAAATGAGCTTAATATCTCATATTGACTCATTTGAGCATGACCATGCATTTTACAGTCTTACTCAATCAACGGGCCCGTAGATATCGCTCCTGTTATGTAGGAGGGACAAATCCTATTTAAGTCACTCACATCCCTCTACATGATCTGTAGTATATCTAATAATCAACTTTATAATCACCCTATTACAAGCAAAGTTTAACGGCATTAAAACATATAACTTCTTATGTAGGGAACCGTAGTGACCTCAAGTCAAAGGACTACATACACCATAGTCACTATGAGAACTTCTTATGACACTCACGTAATGATCCATGCAGCGGTTCTCATCACATGGGTACATATTAGAGTAATAATGTACTGGACTGACCTACCATGTGAAGACTTGATATCTCATATTATTGAACCGTGAGAATGGTCATCAGTCTACGGACACACTAGTCTCTATGTATTATTATTGTCCTAATTCACAATAATACTTGACTAGGGATATTTAAGAATAATATTTTGATTTTAGCCAATATGATCTCACAATCAAGTTTTGCACTTGACATACCCATGACATTGAACTTACTATTCTAAAGACTTTATTAAGTTCATATAATTCACAATAAATAAAATGCCTCAATTGAAAATATATGTCATGATACAATGTAAAGTAGTAATGTCAATACAAAACTGGCCTCTAGAATATACATCTACACACTCTGTAGGTGGATAACTAGCTCACAACTCCCCATGATAGGACGACTCTGAAAAAAGATTCGGAGGAGGAGGTTTATGGTCATTGGGCCCAGCCTTCCGTTCTGGGGAGGGACATTGTTCATCGTCGACACCTCATGATCTTTTTCCCTTTTTCATTTCTCTAAGTGTACTCTTGCTTCTTGCAGGTGGCCATCAACAGGGCCGAATTAAGGTGGATACTCGATATGGTTCTTCAGCGAGCCCAGCAGGCCGAGGCAGGTTAAAAGGAGCTTATGGATCATAATGATGATCACTGTCAGACAATGAGCGGGTTGAAGGCGGACTTGGCAAAAGAGAAGAAAGCTCGGGAAGAGCTGTCGAAAGAGAAGGAGGAGCTGGTCAACGAAGGCTAGCGTGGCAGGTGAAGGAGAGAAAGATGACAACGGAGTATGAAGACGCCCTTGATCATATCATCCGGGGCAAAGATGAAGGGTATAACCTTTCTCTTGAGGACATCGAGGTCATTACCTAGTTCTCGACCTCCGGAACTTCTTCTTTGAGGAGAGGACAGATGAGTAGATGACCTAACCCCACCTCCTGGGGGGGCCTTCAGGAGGAGAGGGCATGGTGACCCATGAACCGACCCAAATGGCCGCCTAGGTCGAAGGTGATCGCTCCACCCATGTCTTTGAAAAGGGATTTTCTTCAAAGAAGTAAGCTCTAAAGTTTTCATTTCTATGTACGCCTTTTCACCAACTGGCCCCCGCTCTTATCGTCTTGATTACTGTGGAACCCCCCACTCAAGTGAATAAAATTGCATTTGAAAGTAATCTCTTATTTCATTCTTTTTTAACTTGTGGCAGTATGTCATGCCTCGGACTGTCGAGCCGGGAGTGAGTGGTCAAGGCCTCTCCCTCGGCGATGTCGATCCCGTGTCCTTAGGTTTTTCTATTCTTTCAAGTCATCATGTGTGCTATAACGTGGGTTAGCTTCCGTCATTCTTTGTGGGAATGGAGGCGTATTTCATCTTGGAAGTTGAAATGTTGACCTGTGTTGAGATTTGAAATGTTTCCTCATCTTGAACATTGAGTGGAGATGGAGGGCTCAGATCTCATCATGGGGGTTTCACAGTAATCAAGAAGCGTCCCACAAAAAGGTCTATAAATTCTCTCGTTTCTCAGCATTTATGGTTTTGCTTTTCTGAGTTACCGAGCTCTAAAAGGGTCTTTTGGTGAGTGCCTCGAATGGCAATCTGAGGGTTAAGACGGACGAGGAGAAATGCTTCGGCACCGAGTTGAGAGGGATCCATTCCTTGATCCGTGGGTTCGACCTCGAGGGATCGGCGTCTCTGAGGGATTTGGGGAGTTTTTTCCCATGTTCAAAGATCTGAAGTTTACTTTGAGTTCCAAGGGTTGTGGTCTGAATGGACTATTTCTCTTGCACGGAACTTGGGGTCATTTGGCTCGGCCGAGACTTCTCATGCTTACAGCACTCTCCTAGTGGGACCTAGAGGTATCGGCGTTGAACATGGGGAGATTTATCCTGGGTTCCAAAATCTGAGATTTCACCCTCGAATACCGAGGGCCGAGGATGAATGGACTTTCTTTAGTAGAGATCATTGGTCCATTTAGCTCGGCTGGTGCTTCTTGTGCTTGCGAAGTTCTTCAAGCTTTCTTCTAGGATTAGCAGGTCTTCATCTCTTCGCCGATGCTTACGTACGACACTTCTACTACATGTTAGAGGTTGGGGAGAACTGGCGCTTCAAAATAGAAGAGGCTACTTTTCGAAGTGTTTTAGGCGTAGCTTTCTTGCTTGTTTGTTTTGTGTATGATTTGCCAACTGCGGACTGGCCACCATGCATCTTGTAATTATCTCGCTTAATAAATTATTTTCACTTAACATCTTTGTCTGGACAAGCTTTTCTCGAATGAATTGGCTGAGGCCCGAAGGGGCTAGTTGAATTGTCTTATTGTTGTCGGAGAACGAGGCACTTGCGATGGCTTTTTGTAGGAAAAACGCAAGTGGAGGGGGAGCCTTGTTGCAAAGTGATCTGTGAGTGGCCCAAAGTCGGAGTGCCATGCCGAGGGGGCAGGCATGAGCAGCGAGTTCTGTGGTGGAGAAATTCGCAAGTGGCTCGGAGTTGGAATACCACGCTGAGGGGCGCGGTCCTGGACTAGTGCCTTAGCGAGAAAAACTCACGAGTTGCCTAGAGTGCTACGCCGAGGGGCAAAGTTGGGGGACAGATAACTTAGCCAAAGTATGCAAACTTGTTGAATTTAAATCAAATTTTATTCATTAGCTGCCGATAGGCGAGCGCTTATTACATTTGCCGGCTTTTAGGGCATCGTTATAGGTACAGACCGCTTGGGGTCTTAATGAAACTTCAACAAGTGTTCCGCGTTCCATATTCTCTTGATCCACCCCTCCCCCAGCGTGTCTTCAAGTCGGTAAGTCCCTGGGCGTACCACTTTGGAGACCCTATATGGGTCTTTCCAGTTGGGTGTCAGTTTTCGCTCTTACTCGGTTCAGAGATGGCAAGCCTTCTTAGCACCAGGTTACCTTCTTTGATATTAACTGGCCAGACCTTCTTGATGTAGAATCGCTTTATCCATTGTAGATAGACATTTCCTCCTGATGTCCAACATTTTGCCAACTTCATCAAGGAGATTTAGGTTGGCCCTGAGGCCGTCTGAATTCAAGTCCTCATCAAAACACATAATCTGAGGTGAAGGCAGTCCGAACTCTAGGGGAATGACCGCTTCGGTTCCGATTGTGAGGTTAAAGGGTGATTCGCCCGTCAAAATTCTCTTGGTCGTTCGGTACGACCAAAGCACACTCGATAGCTCGTCCACCCACAATCCCTTGGGGGATTTGTCCAATCTCTTCTTGAGGCCTTCCAGGATTTGGCGATTGACGTTCTCAGCTTGTTTATTAGATTGAGGGTGCGAAATAGAGGAGAACCTCTGTTGGGTCCCCAGGTCATCGCAGAACTTGCGGAACTCTTTGCCTCCGAACTGAGGGCCATTAATGTTGATAATTAAGATCCGAAGGATTCCAAACCGGCCAACGATGTGCTTCACAAGAACTGTTGGGCGTGATGCTCGGTAATGGTGGCTAAAGATTTTGCTTCGACCCACTTTGTGAAGTAAATGATGGCGACAATCAGAAAGTGTCATTGACCAGTCGCTTTAGGAAACGGATCGACCAGATCCATCCCCCACATGGCGAAGGGAGCTTGGCGCGCCAGCAATTTCAGTTCGGCCTGGGGGACATGCTTGACTGAGGAGAACCTTTGACATAGGCCGCATTGTCGGACGAGATCCTGAGCATCCTGTAACAGGGTCGGTCAGTAATATTCGTGGTTGAGGACCTTTCTCGCGAGCGACTTATGGCCCATGTGGCAGCTCCGACTCCTCTGTGGATTTCTTCGAGCGCGTACTTGGATTCTTCAGGGGTCAGGCATCCGAGGTGCGGTTGTCCGCCGACTTTCGTGTATGATTGCTGGAAGAGCACCCCCTCGATAAGCGCAAATGACTGGTCTTGAACCTGTTTATTTTGTCTAATAATTGTTTTGATGTCTGCAACTTTTGTATTGACATCATTCGAAGTCCACCATATATATATATATATATATATATATATATATATATATATTATTAAGTGTTCTTAAGAAAAAGAAATAAATTTTCTTCAATAAAAATAACCATGCGCAACTTAAATTCAATGAGACAATGGTATATAAACGAACCTATACAAATAATCCAAGAATAACCGACACAATTAATCAAATACTTTATACTTTTAATAAAAAAATATCCAATACTCGGATCAAAATCCATATCTGCACACCTACATGATACCATGATCAACTTAATGTCTAAAAAATTAGCAACAAGATGGTACTGATTTGGATTTGGCAGTAGCGATGGCATCTGCTAGGCAAGTAGGGCGTTGGCAACAGCAAAGATAGAAGATATAATTAAGGGTTTTCATTTTGGGCTAAGTAAATAAAATTCCCAAGAATTATATGCCAAAGGCATTAACTAGTAAAAGCAATTACGTGATTTATAATTTTTCTTTTAAAATGTGTTAATTGCAGCGGTTCTTGCCATCAGAGTTTGGGACAGATCCGGCAAGGATGGGACACGCAATTGCTCCAGGGAGAGTGACGTTTGACGACAAGATGGTAGTGAGGAAAGCCATTGAAGATGCAGGCATCCCATTCACTTACATCTCTGCCAACTGTTTTGCCGGCTACTTCGTAGGTGGCCTCTGCCAGCCTGGCCACATCATCCCTTCAAGAGACTCTGTGTTATTGCATGGAGATGGCAATGTCAAAGGTACATGCATGCAAGTTCATTCTGTCTTTAATAATTTTACTACTATAATTAGATCATGCAAGCAAGAGATGACAAAATGCATGTGAAATATATTATCTGTCTGAGGAAATGTCTTTCCAGACAATGATTAAAATAACGATCAGGAAGGAAGAAAAGAAATGAAGGACAGATATAACTAGAGAAAAGAGAGGTCTCTATCTATACATATCTGTATATAATTTTTTTTTAAAAAGCAATCTATATCTGATGCATATTACCTTATGTACTTGCAGTAAGTATAAGTTATATTTTGCACCTGCACCACTGTTTGTATGTTAGTTATCATAAAAGAGTGGTTTGGAAATTAGTTTCCGACTCTTGGGATGAACAAAAGTCAATATGTTAGATATCCGGATATAATGACTTTACAGTATGATCTTTCCCAAAAAAAGATCATGGCTGCTCTTGTCAGTGGGCTTCTCCAGATTGAGCTTTTAAATTGTGTGGATGCAGCTATATATGTAGACGAAGATGACATAGCAACATACACCATAAAGACGATAGATGATCCTCGTACGCTAAACAAAACCGTGTACATCCGCCCACCAGATAACATTCTTTCTCAGAGGCAAGTAGTTAGGGCATGGGAGAAGCTTATTGGTAAACAGCTGAAGAAGACAAGCATTTCTGAAGTGGATTTCATCAATAAACTGAAAGGTGCATATAATATTACTGACACCATAATAACATTTTTAATATTTATAATTAAAACATCATACCTGTTTTGATTATTGATGAAATATCACTGACACCATAATAACATCAATAACATTTTGATTATCCATCAATAAGTACCCTTTCGTATATTTATTTACTTTTTCTTTCAATTGACAGAGTTAAAGCATGAAGAGCAGGTGGGGTTGGGGCACTATTACCATGTCTGCTACGAGGGTTGCTTGACTAACTTTGAGATAGGGGAAGAGGGAGAAGAAGCATCTCAGTTGTATTCAGAAGTCACATACACCCGAGTCACTGATTATCTCAAGCGTTATCTATAAATTAATTACTGTAACCATAATCGATGTAATATGTTTTCCTACAGTCAGTAATAAGTCCAGTGTTCTGTAAAGTTCATCTAGTACTAGCCGGAAAGTTTTTAAGTTTTTAATCATTAATGAACACATATGTTACTTATTCGAAATATTTATATATGTTTTCTTCTCATTAAAATAATAAAATGATTGTTTTTTTTTAATGTTTGAATGCCATCATATTGTTTGTTTAAGGCGTTCTTATTTCGATAGAAATATAGTGGAAAACTTTTTTTGCGCCCAATTTGGTTTCCTTTTAGATGATCTATCTTTTATCTTTGTTTAGAAAAAAAGTTGACATGAAAACAATGTAGCACGATCTTATTTAACGGAAAATTAGTTTCCTTTTAAAAAAGAAGGAAAATGTTTGTGAATTGATATATAGAATTTTATAAAAGACTAGGTTTGCCCGTTGACACGTGTCTACGGCACGTATTCGGAACGGTACGTCTTATTTGATCATATAAAATAGTTTTGAAGGTCCATTAAATTAATTGAAATAGCAAACATAGAGCAAAAAACATATTATCTGATTTTTTGATTTTTTTTTTGAATTATTTTTAAAGTTTTTAATTTTTTAATTTTTTTAGTTTTTAGTTTTTTAGTTTTTTTAAAATAATTCAAAATTCTTATTTTCTTATTTTTTTTTAATACAAGGGGGAGGGATAGAGAGAAAAAAATTAAATAAATGTAGGAGTTGTTTTGGGTGGAAGATTTGAATTTGAGTTTTGGGGAAAAACTGTTGAGGAAAAAATATGTATTGTGAGGTTAGATCTGGGCCTTTAATTTTTAGGGATTGAAGGAGAGCCACTTGATAGCTTTCTTTGTGTTTTATTATATAGATTATTTAGTTATATTTTTTCTAATAAAATAGAGTAATGTACACCCACTATTAGTACATTACATTTTGTACACTGCTTATGTGGTATGCCAAGTCATCAATACTATGTCAGCTGCTTTTATTTTTAATAAATAAATTAGTGCAGTTAATTAAATATTAAGATAATTATGCTGATTATATCTACTTATTACAAAATTAACATCACAAATTTTTTTATTAATAAAAATGGCTTATGTGGCATTCATGACTTGACATGCTACATTAGGTAGCATACAAAAATGTAGTGTACTAAGTACTGGATGTAGCATTACTCAATAAAATATTAATTAAAATGGTTGTCATTACCTCCATAGTGTATTCTAAAATAATTTTTTTTTGATGAGACGGATAGAGTCCACGGACTCCAGCCAGATCAAAATATATTTTTTTTTATGAGAAAGGATAGAGTCTTTCGACTCCAGCCACATCAAAACGCATATATTATAATCAAAAGAATGTACAGGACATAGCTTTACAAGAGGTAAAACCCACAAATAAACCATAGATACAATCAGAATCAATCCAATATATATACAGAATGTCAATCCCTAACTAAACAACCGGCTAAGATAAGGTCACAGGCAATGAAGCAGCGAAGAGGACTCTGGCGCCCTCAATCCGACCCAAGATGAGCTTGCAAACGAAGCAGTAGTGAGCAGGCAAAGACTCCGCAGCCGCAAGCCTCCCACCAAACTGCAGACTGGTCTCAAAAAACATAGAGCTCAGAACAAACCAGCCGACCAAACTAGCGAAATCAACCCACGAGCAACATCCACACTAAGAAAACCATGGTGCAAAAGTAAAGCTCACACAAGGAAGCAATTAGACACAATCTCTTCCTGAACTCAATAAAGGGATTAAACCAGAAACTAAATAGCATCACAGATCTAGAGTCAGAGGGAAAGGATAAAGTTAGAAATGATCCAGTATGACTTAGTCATGATGGTGATGATAATAGGCTAAGTTCTTAAACCCAAAGGAGGGTAAAGATTGAGTTAGCTGGGGAGAGGTATCCAACCAACCAGCACTCAATAGAGATGAATGCTCAACGATCAAGCATAGAAGTTGTTGGCCTACAAGATCAGCCGTCAGAGCTCGTACGGGGGCTATGATAGAAACGCCCACCTAAAACAAGCTCCGCCAAAAATATACATCACACAAACAAATAAATAAAATAGCAGGGCAGCTCAGGAAAGCCAAAATAAAGCTAACACAATCGAAACACTTTATAAACATGAGTCTGAAAACAACCAGGAGGTCAAGTCTAAACAGAAGAGAAGAACCAAGGCCACCCCACCCAAAAAACAAAATAGAGCAACATACTAAGCTAGCAAATGAACCAGCTGCAGCATACAAAAAAAGCTAGTCCATCAGCCACTATGAAAAAGAGAGAAACTGCAAAAACTACTAGTACTACGAAACAAGGGAGACAAAAGCCCTGAAAATATCCATAACATAGATTACTGCGGTTCAGTGCTGGTAGTCGGCTCTAGTTCGGTAACTTTATCCTGCAATTAATAAAGGAGGAGGAAGAGTTATGTTACAAAGAGAAATAAGTGCCAAACCAAACAAATTAAAGAGCGTGAAGAGTGAGAAGGCATTGGTAAGCTCGTTCTAAAAAAGGAGAAAAGCGAGTGGTTAAATCCTTGGTGTCTAAAACCGAAGACCAAAGAGAGAAAAGGAATAGGAACTCATCAATAAGCGCAGTAAGAGAAGATTTGCGGTGCCGGAACACCCTACTATTCCTCTCTTTCCAAATAATCCAAATAATGATATGAACCGACAAAGTCCAAACGGAAGTAAACAAAGGATTCGAAGGCTTAGTGGACAAAACCGAAGCCAACTGAAGGGGAATAGAAACTGTGCCCCAAGCCAGGGTGCAAATCTTCCATAAGGAAATAATAGAGAGACATTGCATGAAGAGATGATTAACATCTTCCTCGTGCTGTTCGCACAAAGCACAGAGCTGGCCCCAGGCCAGATTACGTTTGTTTAACACTTCGACCGTAAGAAGCTTGTTATTAAAGGCAAGCCAAGAGGTGATCTTAACCTTCAGAGGAACCGGCGCTTCCCAGAAGAATTTGGCGAACGGCGATTTCACTCCTCTCGAGTTAAGGAAACAATAAAAAGATTTAACAGAAAAAACCCCTGAGGCTGTCCAACGCCAACCAATACCCTCGGACAGACGTCATTCATAGCTGTTAAGGTAATGAATGAGATTAACATAGACCTCAGACAATGGGGGAGAAATTTCATTCGTGAACGGAATAAACCAATAGCGAATATCATCAATCAAGATGAAAGAGTCCGCTATGGTGGCCAGCGGTAGTACTGCCAGGCGGAAGAGAGAAGGAAAGGCTGAAGCCAGCGTGGTGTTGCCAATCCACTAGTCAGTCCACAATTTAGCTCTCGATCCATCTTTGCATATACGAAAAATGCTGCACTGGAAGGCAGCAGAGGTTTTCCAAATACCTTTCCAAAAGGGGGATGCAAGGCGATGAATCGCCTTAGGAAACTCCCACCAATTGGAAGAAGCAGAACGATAGCCTAATATATTAATAAACGAAAATTTACAGGATAGTCGGTTTTACCAGAAGTAAAACGATAATGCAAAAAACAATCCTAATATAACAGATGAAAAAACATCAAAATGACAAAAACACAACACATGGAATAAACTAGGCGGCATCGGCGCTGGAGAGTAGAGCTACCAGGCCACCGGCCACGGGAGTCGAACATTCGTAGAATGGCAAAGTCGGAGGTTGCCGCCAGACTGGTAGGAGGAAACCGACGTCGAAGAGAGACAAAACCGACACAAGTGGATGAGGTGGCTTTCGAGGATTGCAGGGCTAGGCACAAAGCTGGCTAAGAAGAGGCTTAAACACCTCAGCAATGAGCGGGGGAGCCGATCCTTACTATTAGAGCCAGACATACAAAAAGCCAAGAGAAACAAACGCTCAGAGCGTTACTCAAGAGACCCACGGAGCCCCCCAAACGGCATAAGCATCGCCTCACAAACAGACAGGGAAGCCACTTCAATCGATCAAGACGCTCGGAAATAATTACAATTAGACATCCATGATATAGATATATAAGAACTTATCAACCAGATAAAAGAAATGAAGAATACAGTCCATTCCAAGCAACACACCTCATTGCCAGACTTACATCTACTTCCGCCACTAAAGGCAGGGAAGAGAGCAACAACACAGCAGCGAAACGGACAAAGCCAGTAACAACCAAAACCGTGAACAAATACTACCATCAGAGTAACATAATAGCGGTATAGCACTTCCATTAAACTCCATAACAGAAGTAAGGACAGTGATAAGAAAATAAGACAACATAATAGAAGATGCATTCCATCACTAGAAACAAAATAAACCCCAAGGAGTCGAGGGTTAGCTGGGAGTATACACAACACAGGGAAGCACAAAAAAAGGGGAGGAAGATGGAGAGAACTTTCCATTAAAAGCCATCGATCCTCCAGATACAAAGGAGGACGGTATAGTAGGGCTCTCCCAAAATGCAGCCAAAAGTCCTCCCGGATCATCCCAGATCCACAAAATCAACAACAGAACGAAAACGAAGTCTCCAAAACATCTTAACCCTGCAAGAATGATGAGCGATGAATCATCAGTTAGATACAGAGAAACTACAACAGATAAGAGAGAAGTAACATAACGGAGAGAGTAGCTCCCAGAAAAAAGAAAGCATCAACGACAGTCATGAAACCAGAAAAATTAAATAGCGTTAAGGTTTTGCAGACATAGAAACGCTTTCTCTAGTCTCTCAAAGCGAAGAGATCGTTTATCTTTTAATTTTAAAGTTGACGACCAAAAATTATAGAGGAAAAGATATTCGTCAATGAACGCGCAGGAAGAAGAGGCAAAATGACGGAAGATTCTTTTATTTCTTTCCATCCAGGTGATCCACACAATAATTTGAAAAGATAGGTACCATGATTTATGAAATGAGGCGTTGTGGGGTAACTGAGACCAACAATCCGACAACTTAGAAGGCAAAGCGGCTACTTCCCAGGCTAGGACAGTAATCTTCCAAAGAGGCCGCGTGAAGTCGCATTTGACAAACAGATGTTCCCCAGTTTCAATACCTATCGAGCACAATGGGCATAATTGGCCCCACGCTAGGTTTCTTTTGTTGAGAATTTCGACAATAAGTAATCTATTATTGAGAGCGAGCCAGGAAACAATTTTCACTTTAAGATGGGCACAAGATTTCCACACAACGTTAGCAAAGGGGGACAAGGAGCCTCTAAAGTTAAGAAAGTGATAGAAGGATTTCACCGTAAAAATACCTGACGAATTCCATCTCCAAAAAATGTCTTCTTTATCCTTCCACACATAGTTGTTAAGGAGAGAGATAAGATCGTTTAGTAGAAGGATTAAGTGAGAAGGTAGATTGATTGAGAATGGGATAACCCATTGTCTATGAGTATTGTTATAGACGAAAGAGTCGGCCACCGATGCTAACGGGTCGGAAGCCAGCCAGTAGAGAGCAGGGAAAATAGTGGCCAGTTTGGCGTTACCAATCCAGAGATCCGTCCAGAACTTAGTCTTGGATCCGTCATGGCAGAAGTGACCTAAACCACATTGGAAGGCCTCAGAGGCTTTCCATACCCCTTTCCAAAAGGGGGAAGCGCTTCGGTGAATAGTGGGGGGGAAATTCCACCACTGTTCTCTCGCAAAGAATCTAGATTTAATACTCACGATCCAAGGGTTTTCCTGGTTTTTGAAGAACTTCCAAAGCCATTAACCCAGAAGTGCCAAATTCTGATGCCTAAGATTAAGCATACCCAATCCACCAGATTCCTTGGAAGAGCAAATAAGGTTCCAATTACTCAAATGCGATCCAGGCTTATAACTAGCAGTACCCGACCAGAAGAAGTTACTTCTGATCTGGTCGATCCTTTTGATGACCCACGATGGTGGATAATAAAAGGACATCATGTAAAGAGGAATGGAAGAAAGAACCGAGTTGAGCAAGATAAGTCTACCTCTGCGAGAGAGCATTTTCCCAGACCAAACCGAAAGCCTGGATTCAATCTTATCTATAAAGGGAGTCCAGTAAGCTTTATGCAGCTTACCCCATCTGAGGGGGATCCCCAGGTAAGTAATAAGGAAAGAAGCAACGGGGCAATTAAAGAAATTGGCAATTTCACTCTGGCGATTAGGAGATCCTCCCAACCAAATCACCGAGGATTTGTGAAAATTGATAGCCAGTCCCGAGGCAAGTTCAAAGCAATAAAGGAGGAGCTTAAGGTTCCGAAGAGAGTGGGTATTAGGTTTAACAAAGATGATAGTGTCATCGGCATATTGGAGATTCAGGACACCATGGAAACCTCAAGAGTTCCCTAATCCTTCGATAACCTCGGCCTCCCAGGCGTTGCGCAGGAGTTTACTAAAGACATCAGCCACCAGAGAGAAAATAAGGGAAGAAAGTGGGTCGCCTTGTCGGAGGCCACATTTGATTTTGAATTTATTGCCCTTGGAACCATTAATAAAGATGGAAGAGGTACCAGCGAAGAGACTGGACTTTATCCTAGCGATCCATTTGGGACCAAAACCTCTATGATAAAGGATGTCGAATAAAAATTCCCAATTGACATTGTCGTACGCTTTTTGGAAGTCAAGCTTAAGAAGAACTCCTTCCGAATTAGAGTAGTGACAGTGGGAAATAATCTCTTGTGCCGTCGCGACACTATCTAGGATAAACCGATCCTTAATGAAACCCGATTGGGCTAGATCAATGAGGAGAGGAATCACAGCCCCTAGCCTTGCGGCAAGGACTTTCATTATGATTTTGAACGTGGTGTTGATCAGGCTGATAGGTCTAAAATTCGCAACTGAGTTCGCACCCATAATTTTAGGAATGAGAACAATGTTAGCATAATTAATGCGATCAAAGGAGAAAGCTCCTTGATGGAACTCAGAAAACATACAAAGCAGGTCGTCTTTCAACCAGTGCCATAATTTTTGGAAAAAGAAGGCGGGGAATCCGTCGGGCCCCGGCGCAGCATCGCTCTTCAGCGCGAATACCGCAGATTTAATCTCTTCTAAGGAGAAAGGGGCTTCAATGGATGAGAGGTCCAGAAGCTGAGGACCATAGAGTTGATTCCAATCAATGCTAAAGGTACGCTGTTTAGGTGAACCAATGAGATTTTTATAGAAAGAGAGAAAGGATTGATGGATTTCTTTATCAGTAGATAATTCCACCCCGTTATCAATGATAGATGAGATACGGTTACTACGCTGCCTGTGGGAAGCATAGTTGTGAAATAAGGCAGTATTGCAGTCCCCTTCCTTGACCCATCGAATTCTGGTTCTTTGAGCCCATTTCAGATAGTCCTGGTAAAGGAGATTAGTAAAATCTTGTTTGCAAGAACAACGCTCAGTGAAAAGATCATCCGAAATTGGGCCCTGTTCTTCTATCTTATCAATCGATTCGATGGTAGTAAGGAGAAAGTTTTTGAGGAAGTTAGTATTAAACTGTCTTTCATTACGCCAAATCTTGCACCCAAATTTGATGGCATGAAGCTTAAGAAGGATGCTTCCCAGGCCAGAAGATCCAGTAACAGAAGATAAGCATTCAATGATTAAGTTGACAAAGCATTGATCTTGTAACCAAAATTTCTCAAATCTGAATTTATGAGAACGAGGGAAGGGGAAATCGGAGAAGAGGACGATAGGGACATGATCCGAGGAAGGATTGGGAAGAGTCTTACAGAATGTTTTGTGAAACTGGTTAATCCAATCTCGAGAGACTAAGAAACGGTCGAGTTTGGCCAACGTCGGGGACTGACGAAGGTTCGACCAAGTGAAAGATCTTCCCGAAAGAGGGATGTCCGACAATTGCAATAGGCAGATGCAATCGTTGAATCTAACGGAGAGTCTATCGTAAGACGACCCGTTAGACCTTTCAGAGGCGAATCTGGTAACATTAAAATCTCCACAGACCAAGCACAGGCCATTTGAATAGGGGAGAAGCGATTGGAATTCATCCCAAAAAGGGAGACGGTTATCTAAAGAGGATGGACCGTAAACCGAAATAACCGATATGTTGCGACCGATAGGCACCCAGAACAGTTGAACTATAAGAAAAAATTTAAGGCGCTTAACTGCGATAAGGGAAAAGACAGATTCTTTGAATCCTAGGAGAATACCTCCCATAGAGCCTACGGCGTCCAGTGAAATCCATTTAGAGATGGTAGAACCTCCAATAGTACGGAGAATGGAAGGTGAAAGGCAATCGAGTTTTGGATGGAAATAAGGTCGCATAGAGAAGATGAGATAATATGAAAGATCGCTCTTTGTTTAACGGGGCAGTTGAGTCCCCTAATATTCCAGGAGAGACTAATCATTGACAACCGAGTTCTCCAAAACTCTGCGACGATCCTGCTTCCTGATGGCTCTAGCTGCCGAGGAGGAGCTAGAGATGACCAAAAAACCTAAGACATGGGTGATGTTAATGAGCTCTTGGTCAGAAATATCGTCCATACGAGAATGGAAAATCGATCCTAAAGGTTCATGGTTAGACGAGTGAAGGAAGAAAGGTGAAAGTTCTTCCGGAGCGTCGATAGAAGTAACAGTTGCCTCAGGAGAACTGGGAGCCGCTGCTATTGCTGATTTTTTAGCCAATAATCGAGCACTAGATCTAATGAGACGAGGTTGAAACTTACGTTTAACTGAAGGTAGGAGATTTGGTAGAGATCTCATCTCAACCAGAGAGGAATGAAGGCCATCACTTCCGTTTCCAATGGGAGTGGTAACGGAAGGAGAGAGAGAAAAGGGATTCGAGGGAAAGGGACACCTACAATTATCACTCTCTAACAACCGAAAGTCGCTGAGAGGAAACACACGACCATCGGACATTGAAATGCCCGGAATGGTCACTATCGCAGATATGCGATCTGCAGGAACCAGAACTGCTACTCCAGCCCAAGAAAGAGAAGGCCAGATAGACCGACAAGTAGTCGGGGGGACAACACCAATGAATACCATCCACCAAAATTCGCAGACTAGATCCAATCAGATTAAAGTAAATGCTATGCAACAAGAGAGGGAAAGAAAGTACCTTCTGGCTAGAGAAGTCTAGCTTGCGGTCATCTTCCTCCTCGTCGAGAAGGTCGTCCTTATCAATCCAACTGTCAGATTTGGAGGGAGGGGGGCACTTAACTTTGACGAGGGAAAGCTTTGGGTCATCAGCGGTGATATCGGAGACATGAGCTAGCCTCTGAAATTGAGCCCAGTCCAACTCGTAGTGAGGGTTAATCTCCCAAGGAGACCACTGGGAAGAAGGAGCTATATTGACGACAGCAGTGGTGGAGGAGGAAGGGGTCAACTGGGAAGCGGGAAGGTCCTTTTTAGCCGCCTGAGAGGAGAAGGGAATGAGAGAACTTTGAGCCTTAGCTATAGAGGATCGAGGTAGGGGAGTAGAAGTCTTGCCCGCTTGTAGAGCGGGTAAATTGAGATTAATCCAAACCAAGTTCGGGGGCTTGGACGGAGAAATCTTTTGGGTAGAGGCAGAGCTCGATTGCTTGGTCGGAGGAGGAATTTTTTTCTTTGATAAAGGTCTGTTGGATCCTTTCCAACCCAAATTCGAAGGGGCTGAAGAATCGGGATGAAAAGAGACAGATGAAAGGGTAGGGTTCGTACCCACTTGCAGGGGGTCAGAGAGAGGATGCAGCTCAGTCTCACCAGGGCTGACATTGTCATGGTATTGCACCGAGACAGAGAAAGAAACATAACCTTCATACAGTAAATAAGCCACAATCCGATCACGGTTCACAGGAATCTTGAAAATCGCCTCCACTTGCATACAACCCGGTGCTAATTTAGTTGTAGAAGAGACACTGCAAATCTCTCCAATACATTTGGACATATCCCCCACTCGCTTTAAGGAATCACAAAAAGGAGGGAGGCCAAGAAGAGACACTTTGATGGAGGAAGTACCGGGAGTTGTTGGCAGGGGCCTCGCTTGCACCCATTTGCGAATGGCTAGCGAAATCGATCCAATGGAAAGCGATGAGTTTTCGATCAACTCATGAAGCAGCTTGGGAGAGGGACAACAAATCACAACGTCTCCATTAGAACAAGAACTAAGGACCCAGTCCCAATCTTTAACATTGCAAGAGATACTCAAGAATGCGTTTAACGTAAAGATTGGGACAGTTCCCCCGGAGAAGGAGATAGCTCCGTAAGTGTCGAAGAATTTCAATCGATCGGATAATTCCGTAGAGGGGATGAACACGTGGGAAACTGCTGGCTTGGGGGGGGATACCGACGGAGTAGTAGTAGCGGCTTGAGGTAGAGGCTCCATATTGGAGATACGGTTGACCAAGGGAGGCGTAGGGAGAAGAGGGGATTGCGAAGAAACCTTCTGCTTTTTAGAACTAGCGCCGCTCTCAGCCGCTAACTTGCGTTGAAGAGAGGGCAGATCAATGGCTCCTAGGACTTGCTCAGAAATAGGGGCTCCGGGGGTGAGCCCTAGTAGCCGCTGTAACGCGAAGCAACGAGAGCGGGCGTGACCCGGTTTCAGGCAAAAGAGACATTTCATAATGGAAGAACAAAAATTTTTTATATGCCCCTGTTGAAGGCAACGAAAGCAGGTGATGGACGATCGAGTACCAAAAGGGAATGAGGTAAAAGAAGAAGATGAAGAGGGGGCAGAGAATGGGCGGGATAAACGCAGAGAAGAAGCTTCTCAATATTCTAAAATAATTTTTTATTTAGCTTTTTCCACCCAACTAGAAAAAAAAACAATTATGGAAAACAATTTTTCAATTTTTTGAAATGACATTCAAATAAAAGAAATCAATTTTTCTTGTTTTTCTACTTATTTCCAGGTCATACAAACAACAAAATTTTAAACCTGAATGTGTCAAAAATATATTTTCTGATTTCTATAATTTTATTCTCTTAAAACATACAGCCCATAAATATAAAAGTGGTAGGAAATTTAGCTTATTTGGATATCATGGAAAGGCTAAATTTTTATTTAGCCCCTTGAATTTTCAGCGCGGATCAAAATATCCCGATGATTTTAAATTCCTCTAGTACTAAATTGCCCTTAATTCGATATTAATTAATTAAAACAAAAAAATTAGTTTTTTAATGTGACAATAGTTATTTATTTATATATTATTATATTTAACATCATTTCCACGGAAAAGATCATAAATTTACAATGTGTGGTATATATTAGATAATCCATTTCTTAACAAAGTCTTAAAATTAGAACATTTACGAAAAAGCATATTGTTTAACGACATTAATATATTTCAATTGTTTCAATTGTAAAACTATTTTTAAAGACATTTATATATTTGTATTGCCCATAGCAGAAGATTAATGCGCACCCCAAGACCTTGATGTACCAATAATTAATAATCGTAAGATCTTACAATCACAAAAACATAATAGTATGCAGAGATAACCAATACTTCTTATTACCCAAGAAATACAAAGATTACAAAGAGATCAAAACTCTCAATCTCTCTCTTTCACCTTTGAAACACTTGGCACTCACCTCGCTTGATGTTGTACAATTATAACAGCTCTCTGATTCATATTACAAACCCCAGAGTCTATAGCCACTTATATAGTCCTCAAGTAAACCCTAAAAGATAACTCAAATATAGCCTATTGGACCCGAAACTCGCAGCCCAAATAACATATAGCGCCTTGATGCGGTCAACTGCCTCCCTTGGCGATTGACCGCAATTCGTCAAATTTGCAATAGAGAACACATGGTCGATTGGGTGGTCGACTGCCAGCTCCTGCCTTTGTTGTTGTTGCTATTTAGCTTCTGTCTTCATCTTTTCTTCTTCTTCTCCAACTCTCAATCTTTGTTCTACTTATTGTATCTTTATCTCACATTATCTATCTCATTCTCTAACAACTTATGAAAGACCCACCACGTGAAGTGCACCTCCGCCACTCCACCACGTGGAGTGCACCAACCACCCTCATAGGCACATGAAGGATTTGTCCCACCATCTATCACATAGGGCACGAACAACAAAGACACAATCTCCTGTGTTAGATTCCATGTTACAAGACTGCAATTCGCAGAATCTCCAATAACACCGGACATAGTTCAAAGCTTCCCAATGTACCCTTTGCACTAGATGTTTCCGTGGATGACACCTCCACAATATTCGCAGATTACTCAACCCCCACAGCCCCATTTCGTTTACACTCATCGACTTCACCTCATATATCGATACCATAACTCTCTGTCTCACGAGAGCGACTTGAAGCATCGTATGCCATATCACAAAGAACCCTCACCGCAACAATGTCTTACTATTTAGAATCCCTCTCATGGCCAGTAGTTTCCACTAAATGTGTAACCTCCTCTGAATTTGCCCCACAACTGAATGAACTCGGTTGCACCCTACACAACCTGCTACTCGATCCTGGATGAGAGTCAACTCAGGAGAAATGCTCCTCACGTCTCTAAGCAAATACATCGTTCCATCATGTATTCTTCTTGCTATCACTCTTGAACATGCATCTATACACCACTCTCCACTACCAAATATAATAGACAAACACTCTTTGTCCAATCTTCCCATCGAGATTAGGCTTTCCTTAAAGTATGGAACATGTCTTGTCTCCCACAAGACAATACTCTGATTATCACTGGCTTTCATGCAAACAGTACCAAATCCACTTACAGGATACCACTGATCGTTACTCACGATCGCAACTTCAAAAGAACCATCTTTGTAGTCTTCAAACACCTCCATCCTTGAAGTGCAATGAAAAGAATCTCGCGAATCAGTACACCAATCTCACGTAGCCAACTCCACCCTGGCTGACAACCACAACTTTCTCCTACCTGTTTCATTGATCACCACATTGGCTTCCTTTGATTTTTCCTGCTTCTTCATTTAAAGACCTTACAACTGCGCATCATGTGACCCTGCTCGTGGAAATACCAACACTCAGAACCACCTCCATCATTGTTGTCATCAGACTCACTCTCGGAATCACTACTATGATCCTTTTTTCTTTGACTTCCCTTACATCTCCTACGTCGCCTCTCAACTAATAGTGTGGAATCCCTAGAAGATGATGAAAATTCTTTGTTTATCTTCTATCTCACCTCTTTTTTCATGATGTTGCTCACAACATGCTGTAGAGGCGTCAAATATGTCAAAGTCCATGTAATAGTCTATTCTTTCGTACCATAAATACCTGGTAGAACAGATAGAAGTAACAATGACTGTTCATTTTCTGAAATTTTCAATCCTACAGCTTCCATCTGGTTGTAAACCATATAGTAATTGTTCACATGTTCCACTATTGAAACCTCCTTCTTGCAACTTCATGTTAACCAAATTCTTTAAGTGAAGAATTTGATTAGATGCCGACGGTTTCTCATACATATCTGTGAGAATCTCCATAGCCTCATTTGCGGTGTTTGCCTTTGAGATATGAAACAATGCCTTCCTACTTAGTGTCATCTGAATCTGCCCTAGCGCATTCTGATGCAAACAATTCCATGTCACCAAGATCTTCGCATCATTGTCTGTATCTTCTAGCTTCTCATCAATTAACGGAGCATCTAGATATTTCTGATTGTTGGATCCTATAGGCGAAGCAACAAACACTAGAGGGGGGGGTGAATAGTGTTTGTCAAAAATAAATTGCGGAATAAATAATTTCTCTCGGCACAGTCGACTTAGTGGTGAACCAGTCGACTGATATAGCCAAAATAAAAGAAATTTAAACTCTCGATGCAGTCGACTTATAGATAAGGCAGGCGACTGATGAGACAAAGAGAACAACAAATACAAGACTTGATCAGTCGACTGATACGAAGCTGAGTCGACTGGCCAGACAAGTTTTGCAGAACTTAAACAAGCAAAAGTAAATGCAAACACAAGACAATCAATCACAGAGTACACAAGATATATCCTGGTTCGGTCCTCCCGACCTACATCCAGTCCCCAAGCAACCCACTTGAGATTTCCACTATTCTTGAAAAATTACAAGAATACCCTACGGCGTTACGACAACAACCTTGTCAACCCGTAGTCCTTTCTCTCAACCAGAGAAAGCAACCCACTCTACTACCAAGAGTGAAAAGACACCGACTCTACAACCAAGAGTCAACAACCACTCTCCAACCGAGAGCAAAAGTACAAGAAGAATTTTTACAATCAACCTATAGCCTTGTTGGTGTATGTGTTGATGCACGTGGCTAAATCACAAGGTTGACTTCTATACTCAGTCCAGAGCGAATTCAATGCTATACTGGACTGAATGTAGAGAACCAAAGTGTATGAACTTTGAAAGCTTTGTTTCTCACAGAAAATCTCTTAAAATGTTTTTCACAAGAATGCTCGAGTGTATCAAAAATCAAGTTGTTCTTTTCAGTGAGATATGAAACTCTATATAAGGAGTTTGATCTCCTGAACGTTGGAAAAACAGTTACACAACTGTCAACCAACGGATCAGAACTTTTGAGTTTGAAAAAATTCGATTTTGAAAATCAGAAAACGGTCAAAAGCTCTCGAACAGTCGACTGGGTTGCCATATGAGTCGACCGATCAGAGTTTGAATAATTTTAAACAGTTTTGTACTTATCAGTCGACTGGCAGAAGCTTAAGTCGACTGGTACTTAAAAGTTAAAATTCTTCAAACTGTTTTGACTTCTTTTTAGGGGTTTTTAAGAGACACACATTATGAAATTTTGAGTGTGTGTGTGTGTGTGTTGACAAGGCTTTACATCAGACTAAGACTCAACAAAAAATAAAATACAATGTTTACAAGACAGAATAATATAACACATTTGAGCTTGAAGTCTTGAGTCTTGAGTCTTGAATTGAATCTTGATCCTTGTCTCTTCATCTGTATCTATTTGAGCTTGTTTATTTGTTCAGCTAGAATTGTCTTTAGTCTGTGAACTGCAATGTTAGCTGTATAACATAGACACATGTTGCACTGTGTTGTGATCATCAAAATCAAGAATCAACATTCTCCCCCTTTTTGATGATGACAACACAATAGCTGATAACAATTTATAAAAAGACATACAATCATAGATTTTGAAAGCTCCCCCTATTAAAAACACAATATGCATACATAAAACAAATTCACAAATTCTTGACATAAAGAATGTAACAGTCGACTGAACAATCGATCAGGCGACTGAACAAGAAAACAATATCCAAAAAGCAGCAGCATCTATACCAGAGTATGTTGAACAGTGTAACAATATAACAAACAGCACAGATAGAACATAACACAAGTAAATAAAATATAGCTCAGACAGACTCAGAGCTTAGACATCTTTCAGACATCTTTCTCTCTCCCTTTGGAATCATCAAAAAGCATAAAATAACAAGATTTTGCATTAAAAGAGAAGGTCTAATACATAGAAACAAAATGCATTAAAAGGAAAATTACATAAATAATAAGAAAAAAAGTAATCTTCAATCATCTTCTTCGAAGTCTTCGTCATCATCTTGAGAAGGAGGAGAAAACTGAGAAGTGAAGAGATGAGAGAGATTGGCTACTTCAGAACTAATATGGTCTAGTTTGGAACCAAGGGAAGAAAGATGGGTATCTACAGTGACTGAGTGGTTCATTAGGTAGGACACACAGTCGTACATGGTTCGAGGGTCATCATAATTGGCTTGAGGAAGAGGTGGATCATCAGATGTAGAAGGTTGAGAGGCTCTAGGTCTAGAAGATGAACCTAAGGGAGCTTGGGACATTGGAGGAGACCTAGGGGGTGATCGAGTAGGAGCATCAAGGAGTTTCATTCGTGCCAAACTAGCACGATCGAAACACTCATATCTAGAAACAACATTTTGTCTCCGACTCAAGATCAACTTTAAAAGCTGTAAAGACTCTAGTAAGAAAACCTCCAAAGGGTAGAAAGTGAGTGTGGTCTTGATTAAGTTTGGAAAAGATAACTTGACCCCAATCAACAGCTATCCTACCAAAAATTGCATATATAGCTTTTTGTAACTCAATAGAATATTGGTCATAACTCCCCTTTTTAGGAAGGATGTTATAAGCTAATATTCTACCGACAAGCTTAGCAATTGGTTTTAGATTTCTGCTTGTCATTGGAAGTCGAGAATTAGGTAAGAGAATTTTAGACAATATAGAGGCATCATCTAAAATAACTTCATCAAGAAAAATTCCACCATCATCTATACCCAACATTGCATTAATCCTAGTCGGTGTTATAGTCATTTTAATATTTTTCACTGACGAACGGATTAAGACATCCCCATTTGTTTTTTGAACAACGCTCATATTTGTATAAAACAAATAAATGAGTTGGGGATAGTAATTTGGTTGGTTAGATAATGAGAGAAAGTCATAGAGACTGCAATTTTGAAATAGTGGAATTAGATTAAAACGGTCTAGGTCATTAAAATTGACAAATCTTCCAGGGAAGATTTGAATGGTACAAAAAATATACCAACGATCAAGAAGATCGGGACTCAAGAGATATTGGGTATATTCTTGTGAAGAAGAAGTACCCTCATGAGATCTTTTCGATCGTTTGGGTGCCATTAGAAAAGAGTCGAAAGGGTTATACCTAAGGAAAGAGAGAGAGAATCGAGCAGGAGCAAGCACAAGCAGCACTGATCACCTTCTTCTCCAAAACTAGGGTTTTGAAATTGGGGAAAAAGCTTGAGAACGGTAAGAAGTGAAAAACGGCTGGTGAAAGGGGTTTTAACTGTGAGGGAACAGCTGAGATCAAAGAGAGGTGAAATCGACGGTGAGGATTAAAGATCACGGGTGAAAAGATAAGTGATTCCATCTCAAAAGACGCGATGAATAGTCGCTGAAGATGATTTAGCTCGTGACAGTCGACTGGTAGGGAGATCAGTCGACTGAGTCGAGAAGAAAAAAAATATTTTATGTCTACTAATCAGTCGAGTGGTTGAGAAGCCAGGCGACTGGTCAGAGAAAAAAAATTGGTATGTTTAAAAAGCATTTCAGTCGACTTATTCAAAAAGATAGTCGACTTCACAGAAGCCATTTTCAACAAGTATCAATAAAATCACAAATTCCAAGTTCTCTCCTTAATTTAATGAAAGTATCTTCTTTAAGGGGCTTGGTAAAGATATCTGCTACTTGTTTATCAGTAGAGATAAAGTCTAAAGCTATATCTCCTTTTAAAACATGATCACGTAGAAAATGATGTCGAATATCAATATGTTTCGTACGTGAATGTTGAATCGGATTTTTAGATAGATTAATTGCACTGGTATTATCACACATAATTGAGGGTTTCTCAAATGAAATACCATAATCTAATAAGGTTTGTTTCATCCATAAAATTTGTGCACATGCCAAACTTGCAGCGATGTATTCAGCTTCTGTGGTTGATAGGGATACGGAGTTTTGCTTTTTGCTGCACTAAGATACTAGGGAATGTCCCAAAAAGTGACATGTACCACTAGTACTCTTGCGATCAGTTTTGCTTCCACCAAAATCGGCATCGCTATAAGACAAAAGTTGAAAATTATCGGTGCGTGGATAAAATAAACCATATTCAGATGTGCCTTTAATATATCTTAAAATTCGTTTCACTGCTTTTAAATGAGACTCTTTAGGACTAGATTGATATCTAGCACATAAACATATGCTGAACATAATATCTGGTCTACTTACAGTAATATATAAGAGTGAACCAATCATACCTCGATAGAGTTTTTGATCAACACTCTTACCTAATAAATCTTTGTCAAGAGTAGTAGTTGCAGCCATAGGTGTGGATTTACTACTAGAACTATCCATGTTAAAACGTTTGAGTAATTCCTTTGCATATTTGCCTTGATTGATAAATATGCCATTTAAGGACTGTTTAATTTGCAATCCAAGAAAATAATTGAGTTCACCCATGTGACTCATCTCAAATTCATTTTTCATGGTATTAGCAAATTCTTGACATAGATGATTATTAGTAGAACCAAAAATTATATCATCAACATATATTTGTATGATTAAGATATCATTCTTAACTCTTTTGATAAACAAAGTAGTGTCTACTTTACCTATTTCAAATCCTGTTTCTAAAAGAAAAGTTTTTAAACGATCATACCAAGCACGAGGTGCTTGTTTAAGACCGTATAAAGCCTTTTTCAATTTATAAACATGATCTGGAAATTGTTCATGTTCAAAACCTGGTGGTTGTTTAACATAAACATTTTCCTTAATAAACCCATTAAGAAAAGCACTTTTCACATCCATTTGATAAAGTATAAAATTCATAAAACAAGCAAAAGATAATAAAATACGAATAGATTCTAGTCTAGCAACAGGAGCATATGTTTCATCAAAATCTATACCTTCTTCTTGATTATATCCTTGGGCAACTAATCTAGCCTTATTCCTTACAACTTGTCTTGATTCATCTAACTTATTTTTGAATACCCATTTGGTACCAATAATAGTCTGATCAGGAGGTCTAGGAACTAAATCCCATACATCATTCCTTATAAATTGGTTTAGTTCATCTTGCATGGCATTCATCCAATATTCATTCTCACAAGCTTCTTGTATATTTTTCGGTTCAAAATCCGACAAGAATGCTGTATGAGAAATCATATTAACATGTGAACGTGTCTGAATACCATGGGAGATGTTACCAATTATTAAGTCATGAGGATGATCTTTAACTTTAACAAATGACTTTGGTAAAGTTGAAGATATCTCAATCGGATCAGTCGACTTGACTTGTTCTTCAGTCGACTGCTTTACATCAGTCGACTGGGAGACCTTATCAGTCGACTTATCAGATAGATTAGTTTGCTCTATGGATTTAATCACATTATCTAAAGGTGATAAATCAGTTTCATCATCTTTATTTAAGGTTGATGAAGATAAAGATTCATCGAATGTAACATGCATTGATTCTTCAATAGTCATTGTAGACTTATTGAAAATTCTATATGCTTTACTCCTATTTGAGTATCCTAAAAAGATACCCTCATTAGATCTAGGATCAAATTTGTCTAAATTATCTTTTGTGTTTAGAATAAAACACTTGCAACCAAATGTCTTAAAGTAAGAGACTTTAGGAATTTTATTAAAAAATAACTCATAACAAGTCTTCTTTAGTTTAGGTCTTAGAAGAATTCTATTTAAAACATAACAAGCTGTAGCAACAGCTTCAGCCCAAAAATGCTTTGGTAGATTGCTTTCAACAAGCATAGTACGTGCGCATTCTTGTAAAGTCCTATTTTTCCTTTCAACCACTCCATTTTGTGGTGAAGCTCTAGGAAATGCAAATGAATGTGTTATACCATTCTTGTTGTAATATTCTGTAAATGTTTCATTTTCAAATTCTCCACCATGATCACTTCTAATAGTGACTATGGTTAGAGATCTTTGATTTTGAACACGTTTACAAAAATGTGCAAACTCTTCAAAAGCATCATTTTTATGTTTTAAAAAGAATGTCCAAGTGAATCTTGAAAAATCATCTACTAAAACAAACACATATCTACTTTTATTTAAAGAAGCAACTCTAGTAGGGCCAAATAAATCCATATGAATTAATTCAAGTGGCCTACTAGTAGAGATTACGTCTTTTGTTTTAAAAGTGGATTTGATTTGTTTTCCTAGTTGACATGCATAACATAACTTATCCTTTTTAAAGGATAGTTTTGGCAGTCCTTTAACTAGGTTATATTTAGATAATTTTGAGAGATTTTTCATGTTCACATGTCCAAATCTTCTATGCCATAACCAAGATTCATTGTTAGAGGCTATTAAACAAAAATCATTTGAAAAATCAATTGCATTCAAACACAATTCATAAATATTATTTTTACGAAAACCTTGAAAAACAACATTTTGCATAGTAGAATCATAAATTAAGCATGCATCTTTTTCAAAAACTATTTTATAACCTTTATCACACAATTGACTATGCTTAAGAGATTATGCTTTAAACCATTAACCAATAGCACATTTTCTATAATCGGGTTAGATATTTTACCAACCATGCCAATACCGATGACTTTGCCTTTGTTATTATCTCCAAAGGTGACGGTTCCTCCATCTATACTTTGAATGGTGGATAGTAGGTTGGCATGCCCTGTCATGTGTTTTGAACAGCCGCTGTCTAATATCCAGCGTTCTTTCTTGGGTACCTATAAAAAATTTAATGTAAATATGGTACCCTTTTTATTGGGTCCAAAACACATTAGTTTGGGGGAAACCAAACCCATGAAGAGTTTGATCTTCCTCCATAAGCAGGAATATAATAAGTAGAATTAGACACATTTAACATATATGAGTGAATATAAGCAATTCTATCATTCTGATTTAGACTGACTGGAACCCATACTAGTTTGTTCTGTCCAGTCGACTTACCAGTGTTGTTCAGTCGACTATTGGTGTACATCAGTCGTCTGGTAGATACACTAGGTCGACTTATAGGAGGTTTTGATCTCATGGAATAAGATCCACTTTCTCTGGACAGACGACTGGTGGTATGGTTCAGTCGACTTACCCGAATGTTAGTTTTGCTTTTATCACTGAAATTAACAACCTTTGGCTTTGCAAAGAAATCATACAACTTGTGTGTAACACTAGAAATAGATGCTGATTTATTCTTACTAGTGTGTAAAACAGGGGATTCTTTTACAGAAGATTTCTTAAAACCAAGTCCAAATTTTTGACAAGATGTAACTTGATGATGAAGCATATCATTTAAATTCTCTTTGCCCTTGTTAAACTTAGATACGTTCTTTGAAATCTCTTCATAATTCTTTTTGAGAGTTTCAAGATCAGTATCTAAACTTGCAATGCGAGAATTTAAGGTTTTTACTTCCTTATCAAGGTTAAGATTTTCTTGATTAAGTGTTTGATTCACTTTCTCAAGATTCTTAACTCTAATCTTTTCTTTCTTTAACTCTTGGAATATTTCATTAAAAGCATCAAGAAGATCTTCGGAATCATAATCATTACTTACATATTCTTGTGCAGCCATAAAACACACATTTGCCACTTCGTTATTTTCATCCGTTTCCTCTTCGGAAGATGAATCACTATCATCCCATGTAGCTTGATAGGCCTTTTTGTTCTTGGCAAATTTGTTCTTTGGATATTTGTCCTTCTTGAAGTTGGATGATTTTCCCTTGTTCTTTGCATTTTCTAAGGGACAATCCTTCTTCATGTGACCTATTTTATTGCACCTGAAACATGTAGGAGGGTCATTAGAATCTTTAATTTTAGAATGAAACTTACCCTTCTTTAAGAACTTCTTAAATCTCCGAGTGAACATTGCTATTTCTTCTTCATCTTCTTCCTCATCTTCTGAGTCTGTCATGGCTTTAAAAGCCAATGATTTCTTCTTTGCTTGGTGTGATTCTGTATCTTTCTTTCGATCTTTAAGTTGGACCTCATATGCCATGAGATTACCAACAAGATTCTCGAGAGTAAGTGTTGACAAATCATTTGCCTCCTCTATTGCTGTGGTTTTCTTCTTCCATTCTGGAGTGAGTGCACGTAGGACTTTTCTGACCATCTCTGCTTGGGTATAAGTCTTTCCAAGCGCCACAAGAGAGTTTGTGATGTCTGTAAATCTTGTAATCATCTCGGACACAGTCTCATTGTCCTTCATTCTGAACATCTCAAACCTGTGGACAAGAACAGAAATTTTAGACTCTTTTACTTTATTCGTTCCTTCATGTGTTACCTCGAGTGTATGCCAAATTTGATGTGCGGTTGTAGCATTGGATACACGGTTGAATTCTTCCTTTGTCAGTGCACAAAATAAAGCATTCATTGCTTTGGCATTGTTCATAGTCTGATTCTTTTGATCATCATTCCATTGTGCATATGGAATGGTAGGGGCAGTGTATTCCATCTCTGTCATTTGCCATATCTCGTAGTTGATTGATTGGAGATAAATTCGCATTCGGCACTTCCAATAATTGTAGTTCGTTCCATCAAATAGTGGTGGCCGTTGTGTAGATTGGCCTTCATGGTACTGATTTGTATTTGAAGTAGTTGCCATAGCCTGTAACCTTGCTCTGATACCAAGTGTTGGATCCTGTAGGCGAAGCAACAAACACTAGAGGGGGGTGAATAGTGTTTGTCAAAAATAAATTGCGGAATAAATAATTTCTCTCGGCACAGTCGACTTAGTGGTGAACCAGTCGACTGATATAGCCAAAATAAAAGAAATTTAAACTCTCGATGCAGTCGACTTATAGATAAGGCAGGCGACTGATGAGACAAAGAGAACAACAAATACAAGACTTGATCAGTCGACTGATACGAAGCTGAGTCGACTGGCCAGACAAGTTTTGCAGAACTTAAACAAGCAAAAGTGAATGCAAACACAAGACAATCAATCACAGAGTACACAAGATATATCCTGGTTCGGTCCTCCCGACCTACATCCAGTCCCCAAGCAACCCACTTGAGATTTCCACTATTCTTGAAAAATTACAAGAATACCCTACGGCGTTACGACAACAACCTTGTCAACCCGTAGTCCTTTCTCTCAACCAGAGAAAGCAACCCACTCTACTACCAAGAGTGAAAAGACACCGACTCTACAACCAAGAGTCAACAACCACTCTCCAACCGAGAGCAAAAGTACAAGAAGAATTTTTACAATCAACCTATAGCCTTGTTGGTGTATGTGTTGATGCACGTGGCTAAATCACAAGGTTGACTTCTATACTCAGTCCAGAGCGAATTCAATGCTATACTGGACTGAATGTAGAGAACCAAAGTGTATGAACTTTGAAAGCTTTGTTTCTCACAGAAAATCTCTTAAAATGTTTTTCACAAGAATGCTCGAGTGTATCAAAAATCAAGTTGTTTTTTTCAGTGAGATATGAAACTCTATATAAGGAGTTTGATCTCCTGAACGTTGGAAAAACAGTTACACAACTGTCAACCAACGGATCAGAACTTTTGAGTTTGAAAAAATTCGATTTTGAAAATCAGAAAACGGTCAAAAGCTCTCGAACAGTCGACTGGGTTGCCATATGAGTCGACTGATCAGAGTTTGAATAATTTTAAACAGTTTTGTACTTATCAGTCGACTGGCAGAAGCTTAAGTCGACTGGTACTTAAAAGTTAAAATTCTTCAAACTGTTTTGACTTCTTTTTAGGGGTTTTTAAGAGACACACATTATGAAATTTTGAGTGTGTGTGTGTGTGTGTGTTGACAAGGCTTTACATCAGACTAAGACTCAACAAAAAATAAAGTACAATGTTTACAAGACAGAATAATATAACACATTTGAGCTTGAAGTCTTGAGTCTTGAGTCTTGAATTGAATCTTGATCCTTGTCTCTTCATCTGTATCTTTTTGAGCTTGTTTATTTGTTCAGTTAGAATTGTCTTTAGTCTGTGAACTGCAATGTTAGCTGTATAACATAGACACATGTTGCACTGTGTTGTGATCATCAAAATCAAGAATCAACATTTGGTATTGGCCACCATCTGAATCACATAGACACATGTTGACGATACGCCACCATCTGAATCTTCCACATCCAAAATTTCTCCCATCGAACCTCTCGAATTTCGACTTGCTATTGGCCATCATGGAACATTTGCTTTGATACCACTTATAGTGCCCACAGTGAAAGTTTAACAGGCAACCCAAGACCTAGATGCACCAATAACAATACACTGCAATAATCACAGGATCTCATAACCACAATAACATAATAATATGTAAAGATAACCAATACTTCTTATTACTCAGGAAATACAAAGATTACAAAGAGATCAAAACACTCAATCTGTCTGTCACCTTTGAAACACTTGGCACTCACATCTCTCGAAGTTATACAATGATATCGGATATTCAAATTACAAACTATAGAGTCTACATCCAGTTATATAGCCTTCAAGTAAACCCTAAAAGATAAACACCAATACAACTTATTGGACCCAAAATCCGTAGCCCAAATAGCAAACAACGCCCAATGAGGTCGAATGCCTTCCGTGGCGGACGACCGCAATTCATTAAATATAGCCTAGAGTCTACATCCACTTATATAGCCATCAAGTAACCGTAAAAGATAAACACAAGTACAACCTATTGGACTCGAAATTCGCAGCCCAAATAGCATACAACGCCCCGATGAGTTCGAATGCCTTCCGTGGCGGACGACCGCAATTCATCAAATATAGCCTAGAGTCTACATCCACTTACATAGCCCTCATGTAAACCCTAAAAGATAAACACAAGTACAATCTATTGGACCCGAAATCCGCAGCCCAAATACAATACAACGCCCTGATGCGGTCGATTGCCTTCCGTGGCGGTCGACCGCAATTCGTCAAGTATGCAACAGTGAACACAAAGTCGGTTGGGCGGTCGACTTCTAGGGCTGTTCAGCTACTGTCCTTGTCTTCTTTTCTTCTTCTCCTACTTTAAAGTTGTGCGTACCGTATTTGAGTCCATAATTCTAACAAGAATAACTATATTATATTTATTATACATAAATAAAAAATCTAGTAATAAAAAGAAGAATTCAGAAGGTTCTTGAGTACTGAGCATGCTATGTACACACAGAGCAAGTTACCAGTTACCTAACTTGAAATGAGCGAAGTGTAAGCTAACTTATCCCATCCGGTTAGCGTAAGAGTAATTTCCAATCTTACAAGTGTTAAACTTCAATTCTGATCTCTTCGTCCTCCTCACCACTATATGCTTGACTATCTGAGTAAACAAATAAGGAAGTGTCATTTCTGAGCGTACTAAATCTCACCAACTATATATCTGACCATATATTTTACTCCAACAAAGATGTACGTAGTATCTGAATCTGACTAGCTAGTATTATTTATTTACTTACATACTTAAGGGTGCTTATTATTTAACATGCGAGAGTTTTGCTTTCTCTTCAATATAACAAGGTCAAAATTTATCTAAATGATCAAAAATCATGACCAAAGAGGGGCTTACGCTTAATTAAACAAGCTATAAGGGGTTCAACTATAATTAATTATTATGACACATCAATCATCATTGTAACATCCTGAATTTTTATTTATAAGAGTTTGTGATTTACATATTTTGCACGTATAATTTCATATGCATTTTTCTACAGACAGATATTTCTTCATAGCCTAAGCTATTAATTATTCTCTTTATTTCCTAAAAGATCTATTTTTAAAGCCTAAATGAAATCCTAGGCCTAATTATCTCTCTAGCCCATTATAATTAATTTATTAATTAATTCTCTTGAGCCCATGGTCTTTTAGCCCATTGGTGTGCCCAATTAATTAAATTTCTCTTTTACTTAACCTCACTTGTAGTATAGACCAACTTAACAAACAATTAATTAAATGTGCATGAACAAATTTTGGTAGGGGTACTAGTTTGCATGTGCATTGCACTTGCACGTGCAAATGCACCATGGAGTGTAGGCCGGATTGTGCAAAGAGATAGAGGTGGTTATCTCATTCATGGGTGGTTGCTACAACTCCCAAACTCATCCTAGCCCTTGATCCTTAACTATTTGGACTAATACTAGCCATTCAATTCACTCAAAAATGTGTATAAATACCCCCTCTCATCTACTGACTTTTGCACTTGAAAAAAGAATAAAGAAACATAAGAGTTAGAAAAAGATTGAGAGAAAGTGAGAGAAAGATTGAGTTTGTGTGCTAGTGTGTGTGTTCATCCCTTTGGAGGCCGGCCAAATCAACAAGGAGCAAGGGGAGCTCGGGTTCCATCAAGCACAAGGAGGAGAAGGCAATTTGCGGCACAATCTATGAGGAGAATGATCGCTCTTTGTTCAAGGAGATTTCTAGAAGTTCTTTCTTTGTTTTTTCAAATAGGTTGGCAATTTCTCTAACTTCTAAGTAGTACCATGCTAGGTTATGTTTTGATCATGCTAGAATAGATAAGTGAAAATATTGCTTTATGTTAGTAACTTGATTAAGGAGAAAAAAACATATGTGAAATTGCAAGAAATGACTACTGAAATTGATTGAATGATATGATTAGAATTGTTGTTGTGATAGTTTGATATTGCTCTAGCATGCCAATTTAGAACGAATGATTCTCCATGTTGAAATGTTCATGTATGTGGGAAAAATGCAACTTAAGAAATGTGCTTATGTGAAAAATATAAATTTTGAGAATCTCCATGTTATTAAAATAAGATTGACTAGAAAATTATGTATGTTTATGGCTAGTATGATTGCTACTAATTAATCCTAAAGTTGCATGTTAGTTGTTGGAGAAATGAACTTTTTGTAATTTAGGCCAAATTCAAGAAATGATCATTTTGTGGGTAAATCAAAAAGGAGGAAGAAAAACTCATTAGTCTCACAAAGAGGAACTAAAATATGATTGAAAGAAATCAAGAAAAATGTTTCTTTGAAAAAGAAGTTGTTAATAGAACATTATGTGATTTTCATGTATACTTTGTATGAATAAAGAGTAGGACTTTATATGGAGAAAATAAGATTTTAATGGCTTTAAAAACCCTAAAATTTACTGTTTATTTTGAAAGAAATTCAGTCAGGAATTTATTTAGTTTTAAAGAAGAACAAATCACATTTTTGAAGAAATGAGTTTTTTTTTAAAGAACTAGAATAGTTACTGTCTTGTACAAAACAAATTGGAATTATTTCTCTACGGGTTAGTCACTCTGTCCATACTGGTCAGTGGGTACAAATTAAAAACGTCACTGTAGTAGGAGGTCAAGAGTTCAAATCTTGGCTTAAACTCTTTATTTCCTTTTTTCGAAAATAACCCAATACCGAGACCCAAGTATAAAAGAATTAGAGTCCCCTTTGTATCACGTGGGCACTCTGTCCTCTTTGGTCAGCCGCTTGGCCACGGTAACTTTATTGTAGTGCATGCTGCTGCTGTTGCTGGTTCGAAACCTGGCTTCGGCCTAGGTTTTGAGTTTTTGATTTTTTTGGGAATTTTTTATTAATATTTTAATGATTTCTTTTGTAAAATTAAATTAGAAAAAATATGTTAATTATACTGAGATTAATTTGAACTTATCTAGAAAATTTCTATGGATTGATTAAGAAATTTTAATCAAGATTAAAGAGATTATAAGGGTGTTTATGTGATAAATTATAGCAATATGTATTTCCCTTTCTTTAGGGTAAATTACGTAAAAATTATTTTGAGAATTCATGACTTAATGCAAATGAGAATAATTTCATTTAGGTTAAATAAATGAGATTTTAGACCTAAGAATGCAAAGAAAAATTATGAGATTAAATATGTAAGTCGAGAAATTGTGAATTGAAACTATCTTGTCTCTTTATTGTGAAAAGTAATACATGAATTGAAATGAAGAAAATCATGATGACTTATGAAAATATTGATGAGTGTGAATACTCAATTTATGAACATGGAATGAGATTTTGAACTAGAGGGTAGCTAAGTTTTATTACCGGCAGTTGAATGAAATAAAATTGTTGAGATGAATTATTGAGATGAAAGACCAAGTTGGTCATGTTGTTGATTAAGACCGGTATAGAGGAAATAGTTAACTCTAGGGGTTGATTTTATTCATGATTTAAATAAACTAAGGATTAGATACATAGTGGTGATGTGACGAAAGTAAGAGAAAAACACGAGTATGAGGATCATCAGATTAGCGGTGTGAGAGTGATTCACAGACTGCCTACTTGATACGTCATTACATGACGTGAGCACTACTCTAGAATTATCATCCCGGTGGCGACACTTGTGGGGTGTTTGGTGACTACGGGTGGTGCCATCGTTCCATAACGGAGGTTGAATTGTCCATAGTCTACCTGCATGATGCGTCATGTCAGTGCATGGGATTTCCCTCCAGACTGTCTGGACATGGGCTCGTAACTCATAGAACATCTAAGATACTTACCGTAGTTACCGTAGAATTTAAGTCATGGAGAGGGACCGAACCCTACAAGATGAAGTACGATTAAGGGGCTTGCCCTCGGACCTATGTAGTATGGGATGCATAGAATCCGAACAAGCGCGCATTAGTGTCATGTAATATAACAACTGCATTAAGGACTAAGTGCACAGCACAACACGACATCTATAGGATAGTCCCCGTAGTTTTCTTGTGACAAGTGTGTGCTTTCTAAGTAGAAGAAAATTGATATTTTATATCCTTACGTCAGTTGAATGAATTGACGAGCCCACAGTTTCCATGCAGGATAAAGAGATTGACAAGAATAAAGCATGCATGCTGCTTAAGGAATGTTACAAGTGTTGTACAGTTTATTGAAGTAATTATTGTAAATTGCTTCCGCTGTTTAAATGTAATTCAAAGATGTAACTCTGATGTAAAGTAAAGTTTTAATTTTCTTGTAAAATTGTCCGAAGAGAAGTGAAAATATCCTGTGGAACTTCGAATTCAGTCTGTTTTGGAATTTAGGGTGTTACAACCATACATGATAATATTCTTGTTCTTTTGAATAATATAGATGACCCATCCCAACATGCAGTTCACATCTTTTTTTCTCTTATGATTGCGTTTGATTTCTTTCCACTTCCTGATTGTGTTTGGTCAAGTTATCACTCTCTTTATCTAATCCAACCAAACCCTTGTAACGCCCCGAATCCCAATTTACTGAATTCGAGATGTTCTTCAGGATCTTTTCGCTTTCTTCACATACAATTTTACAAGGAATTTAAAATCTTTACTTTTACATCAGAGTTACAGCATGTTACATTTGAATTTACACAGCGGAAGCAAAATGTACAATATTTACATAAATGAACAACAATATAATGAATTCTTTGTGCATCCATTCCTTTTACATGTGATTATCCTGCATAAAACACTGTGGGTACGTCAGTTTATTCAACCGACGATAATTATACATGGCCATCCTCTCTATGCCAGAAACAGTATAATGAATCTCATTTCTTACAAATCACAAGCCAGTTCAACATAAGTATGCAAATTGGGAAACTTTTAATGATGTCGTGTCGTGATTGTGCACTTAAATCCTTAATGCAATTTACTTAGTTAATTATGACACTAATGCATACTTGTTCGAATTCTATGCATCCCATACTACATAGGTTCGAGTGCAAGCCTCTTAAACGATCTTCATTTTAGTAGGGTTCAATCCCCCGCCATGACTTATTCTACTACTGTAATTCCAATGAGTATCCTAGATGAATCTATGAGTACAAGCATGTATCCTGGCCCCTGGAGTAGAATTTCGCGCCATGTCTTGACTCATCAAGCATGCCTTCTGCGATAATTCAGCCTCCTCCCTGAACACACTCCTCTTGCAGTCACCAAAACATCCCACAAGCGTGACTAGAGTCCGATCATTACTGAGTTGTGCCCGCGCCATGTCTTGACTCATCAAGCATGCTTTCTGCGGCTCACATACCCGCACCGTACCCTAGCTCTCATACTCATGTTTTTCTCTCACCTTCATCACCTCCACACTATGTATTAACTTAATTAGAATCATGAATGAAAATCAACCTCTAGAGTTAGCCTCTCCATCATCCGGACTCATCATTTCATTACACTTGACCAACCTGGTCTAATTCTCAATATCATTTCATTCGCTGCCGGGGAGACTTAGCTACTCTTCTGTTCAATTTCACATTCACAATATCCAAAGGAGCATCATCGGCTCATAATTCATTTTAGAGTCTCACAGACTTTCCTCATCATGATTTCACATTTCATAATTTCATTTGATTCTCAATCCTCATCTATGATTCGTTTACACAATTCATGCATCCATAACAGAGTTCATTGACTTAAAATCACAAGATTTACCATTACTAACAGCAAAATAACATGAATTCCAGTATACCAAAGTTCACTCTGTACAGTCGACTTGGAAGAGCACCAGTCGACTTATACAGTCATACAGGGTTATCATAACGTTCGGGTTAGTCGACTGAGTACACTACCAGTCGCCTGTCCCGCCCAATTCTTATTCACAATATCATCCTCGTAACAGTCGACTGATCAGTAATCAGTCGTCTGTCCTGGATATTTCAAACAGCATAATTTCTAAGTCCAGATCAGTCGACTTGCCACATGCATCGGTCGACTGGACAGATCCATTTTAATTTGGGGAATTTACTTACATTTCTTTACATATACTTGCATCATGATATCAATTAACAGTATATACCAATTTATGTTCCATAAACATAATGCCCCTTGCTCAGTAGCATTCACAACACAATTTTTCCGGTTATTAACATGCTCTTTAGAGAAATTACTACTCTAAACCTGTATTCATATTGCTCATACTTACATACGACAATGGGAATATAAATTTCAAGTCATCATCATGAGTCTACACAAAAATAGAATATCTTTATTCGAGGAACTATCAAACAATCACTTTCAGAACGAGCATCAGTCGACTTAACTCCAAGTCAGTCGACTAAGCCGACAACTTCAAATGTTTATCTCCTCAGTTCTTTTGTTTGTTTACCTTCCCTCCATCATATGTGTCATAGGGAAAAACATACATTTTATGATCACACCATCATGGCTATTCACACACACTTTATCAGCACATTATGAAAATAAATATCTCGTATCAGTCGACTGGCTCATATGGCAGTCGACTGGACCGTCAGTCTTGCCTCGAATATAATAGCATGTTCAAGCAATTTCTACAGCATTCAATTCACTTTTGCCACATGGTAACACTTCATGACAAATATAGCATTATTCCTACATTAGAAGTCCTAAGAAACACCCACCTTTTGTGAAGAAAATAACGAAATCCCGCAAGTCCTTCAATATCACTCTGCACTTCTTGTTCCTCTGTTCCACGCCGAGCTCCTCACCAATGCTGCTTGCCTCCACAGAAAAGCTCTCACACAACTCACAGATACTCTCTTGAAATCTTAGGAATTTTTAGTGTAAAAAGATAGGGATTAGGAGGGGGTATTTATACTAGATTATAGGCGAAATGGAGGGCTGAGATTCGTTGGGGAGTTGGAGATCAAAGGACAAGATGCAATCGGTAGTTTGAGAAACTACCCACACCCTCACATAACCGCCCATGATCCTAGCCACTTCTCCACAAATCCGGCCAAGTTTGTGCCTTGTGCACGTGTACATGGAGTGCACGTGTACACACAAAATCCCACTATAAAATGTACATCAAAATACCCGGAAAATAAGAGGGAAAATGCTGCACATACAAGTGTAAGAAAAAGATTAAGTTTATGGGTTTAAATACATTTGGGCCAAAATATGTATTTTTACATAAGAAAATAAACAAGTCACATTTGGGCTTTGAGAAGAATGTTTTATAGGAAATACTACACTCTATTTATCATGGAGAAAAGTAATAATAATAGGCTATCATAAGAAAAATAAATACCCTTTCATATATATTAAGAAAATAAATCGGGGTACTACATCACTCCCTCCTTAGAATAGTTCCGTCCCCGGAACTACAGTCAAGAGCGAGAACAGAAGAAATACAACACACCCAACCAGGACAAAAGACATAAGATACAAGATACCAGATACAATCAATACAAATACAATCAAGCAAAAAGCTCAGGATAGTCCTTCAACATCTTGTCCTCGGATTCCCAAGTAGCCTCTTCAACCAAGTGGTTTCTCCAGACTACCTTGACCATTGGTATCGTCTTATTCCTCAAGACTTTCTCCCTACGGTCAACGATCTCAACAGGAGTCTCGATGTAATTCAGGTCTAACTGCAAACCTTCCGGTACTTCTGGCAAATGATGACTCGGGTCTGGAATATAACCTCTCAACATAGACACATGGAAAACATTGTGCACCTGAGACAACTCTTCCGGTAATTCAAGCCGGTAAGCAGTTTTCCCGATCCTTTCAATATCTTATATGGGCCTATAAATCTCGGGGCTAACTTCCCGCCTTTGCAAAAACGAACCACACCTTTGCTGGGTGATACCTTCAGAAAGACAAAGTCACCAACCTCAAACTCAAGGTCCCTCCTCCGGTTGTCTGCATAGCTTTTCTGCCTACTCTGAGCTTCCACCAACCTTTTCCTGATCAGATCAATCTTCTCAGAAGTCAGCTGTACAAGCTCAGGACCAAACAACTGACGCTCCCCAACCTCATACCAACACACAGGAGTCCTGCACTTCCTGCCATACAAAGCTTCATACGGCGCCATCCCAATGCTAGTTTGAAAACTGTTGTTGTAGGCAAACTCCACCAAAGGTAAATGCCTTTCCCAACTGCCTCCGAAGTCTAGTATACAACACCGAAGCATATCCTCAAGAATACGGTTGACTCTCTCGGTCTGCCCATCGGTCTGTGGATGAAAAGCAGTGCTGAAATCTGTCTTGGTACCCAAAGCTGCCTGAAGACTCCTCCAAAAATGCGAAGTAAACCGCGCATCTCGATCAGACACAATAGTCGAAGGAACGCCATGAAGTCGGACAATCTCACCAACATACATCTCAGCCAACCTGTCCATCGAAGCTGTGAGTTTCATCGCCAAAAAGTGAGCGGACTTGGTAAGTCGATCGACTATAACCCAAATAGCATCATTGCCTTTAGAACTCTTAGGCAAACCCGTGATGAAATCCATACTGATGTTATCCCATTTCCATTCCGGAATAGGTAACGGCTGTAATAGACCTCCGGGTCTCTGATTTTCGGCTTTAACTTGCTGACAAACCTCACATCTCGCGACAAATTCGGCCACATCCCGCTTCAAACCTGACCACCAGAAATGCTGCTTGATGTCTTTGTACATCTTAGTACTCCCAGGATGTACCGACAAAAGAGTAGCATGCGCCTCCTGAAGAATACTCTCTTTCAGGTCCGCCTGATCTGGAACGCACAGCCTATCTCCGAACCACAGCACTCCATCCCTGGTCTGAAAACCGGGCAACCTGCCAGCACTAACCTGCTCCTTCATCTCCAGAATATCAGCATCAACTTCCTGACTTGCAATGATCCTTGCATTCAGAGTAGGCTGAAGCTTCAATTGAGATAAAGATGCTCCCAATCCTTGCAAGACAACCTCAATACCTGCTCGGTCCAACTCCTCAATCAAACGCCTCTGAGTCGTAATCAAACAGGCCAAACTGCTCTTGCGACTAAGTGCATCAGCAACAACATTAGCCTTTCCGGGATGATACTTGATCTCAGGTCGCATATCCTCGAGCACTTCCAACCATCTCCGCTGTCTTAGATTGAGATCCCTCTGCTGGTAGATATACTTCAAGCTCTTATGATCCGTGTACATGTTCAGCTTCTCACCATACACGTAGTGCCTCCATTGCTTCAAAGCAAAGATAATCACAGCCAGCTCTAGATCATGAGTCGGGTAATTTTTCTCATGCGGTCGTAGTTGCCTAGACCCATAAGCGATTACTCTACCTTCTTGCATTAAGACACAACCAAGCCCCCGATGTGAAGCATCGCTATAGACATCATACTCAACTCCTGCTCTAGGCAAAGCCAAAATAGGTGCAGTAGTCAGTCTATCTTTCAACTCCTGAAAACTCGCCTCACATTGCTCGGTCCACTTGAAGCTCGCATTCTTCTTGGTCAACTCGGTAAGCGGCACAGCTATCTGAGCATAACCTTGAATGAATCTCCTGTAGTATCCAGTCATCCCAAGGAAACTTCTGACTTCCTTCACTGTAGTAGGCCTGGCCCAATCCCTCACTGCCTCTATCTTCTGAGGGTCAGTTGCCACTCCCTCCTTAGAAAGGATGTGACCTAGGAATGCCACTTCAGATTTCCAGAAATCACACTTGGATAACTTGGCATACAACCTCTGCTCTTCCAACTTCTGCAAAACTGCTGCCAGATGCTCAGTGTGCTCCTCCTCAGACTTGGAGTACACGAGAATATCGTCGATAAACACCACGACGAAAGAATCAATAAACGGCCTCAGAACTCTGTTCATCAAGTCCATGAAGATTGCAGGTGCATTCGTCACTCCGAATGGCATAACTAAGAATTCGTAATGCCCATGCCGAGTTCTAAATGCAGTCTTGTGCACATCTTCAGCTTTCACTCGCACTTGGTGATATCCTGATCGAAGATCTATTTTGGAGAAGACAGCTGCTCCTTGTAGACGATCGAACAAGTCATCAATTCGAGGAATCGGATACTTATTCTGAACAGTGACTTTATTCAGCTCCCGGTAATCGATACACATTCTCATCGATCCATCCTTCTTCTTTACCAAAAGCACTGGTGCTCCCCAAGGTGATGCACTAGGTTGAATAAAGCCTTTTCCCAATAGTTCCTCAATCTGCCGTTTCACCTCATCCTGTTCCACTGGAGCCATCCTATACGGTGCCTTAGAAATGGGTGCACTTCCCGGTTGAACAGTGATGCTGAACTCTACATCACGATGCGGAGGTAACCCAGGAAAATCTTCCAAGAACACAGTCGGATAGTCCCGAACCACAGGAATCCCTTGCAATTCCACAGGAGTCTCTTCCTTGCGGATAGTTGCCACCAGCTTAGGACACTTCAACTTCCCTTGGAAAGTGACTTCAGGTCCACCTGGAGCCTTCACTGTCACCGTCTTGGCCTTACACTCGATGCTCGCACTGTACACCGACATCCAATCAATGCCAATGATAACATCGACTCCCAAGATAGTCAGCTCGATCAGATCAATGCCAAAGATTCGATCCCCAATCACTATCTCGCAATCAACATAGTACCGATCAGTGGTCAAAGTTTTCCCTGATGGTGTAGCCACTGCTAAGATCTTGCCTGGGAAAATCTTCGGTTCAACTCCCAACACTTTAGCAAATCTAGGAGACACAAAAGTATGAGAGGATCCAGTATCAAACAACACCACAGCTCCCTTTCCATTAATATAGAGTTCTCCTGTTACATAACATACATCATTACATAACAGTTTTACACTATGATCGGGAAGGAGAAATGAAAAAGAAATCACACTAGACCTCAGCCCTCGTACCAGAGATAACCTGATCTACTTCCTCAGCATCAGCTTCTGTCAAAGCAAATACTCGCCCTGACTGGTACGGCCTCTTCCCAGTCTGCTGTATTGGCACATTGTGATTGCCAGCCCGCGGTTTGAGACATCGAGATTGGTAATGTCCCACTTCACCACAGTTAAAGCAAGTGACTGCAGAAGGTCTCCCTGCATCGTTTCCAGGTCTCCCAGCTACACTGACGGCATTCGCCCCTGTCGGTTTGAATTTCTGTGCAGATGGTTGCCCCTTGAAACTCCCCGATGGCGCGGGCCTCTTCCCAGACTGCCAGTTGCTCCTCTGATGCTGAGCAACATGGAACTGCTCCATATCCGCCTCCGTTGCTGCCGCCCTCTTCACCAGCTTATCGAATCTCCTGATACCAAGGGGTATCATACGAGATCTCAAGCTCGGCCTCAGACCATGCTCGAACTTGCGAGCCTTCTTCGCCTCATCCATCACCAATTCTGGAGCATACCTGGAGAGTTGAGTGAACTTGGTCTCATAGGCTCTCACTGACATGCTGCCTTGTTGAAGTGACAGAAACTCCATGGCCTTTTTCTCCTGGACGTCGGAGGGAAAATAATGACTGCGGAATTCCTCCAAAAATTCCTCCCAGCCAAGCAACAAGCCGCCCATAGTCCTCTTCATCGACTGCCACCAAACAGCCGCATCCTTCTCCAACTGCAAAGTCGCCAACTTGACCTTGCTGCCCTCCGGTGTTTCCAACACCTCAAAGATTGTCTCCACTTGCCGAATCCAGTTATCGGCCGCATCCGGGTCGGACTTTCCCTCGAACACTGGTGGTTTCATTCTCTTGAACGATTCCACTAGCTTGATTGCCTCGGGTACTGGATTCACCGGCCCCCTTCCTTGGTTTGCAGCCACTGCATTCAGCGTCTGGTAAACCCTTGCAAACTCGGCATCCAGGTCCAAACCTTCACCATTCCTGGCTCCCCTTCTCGCCATATTCTGATGCAAAAGATCCATTAAATTCGAAGTATAAAACAAGAATTTAAACCAACTTTCATTTCATTGAATTTCAAAGTTTATACATTCGAATTAGAAAAAACATTTTAACATCAGAATAGAAGAAAATAGAAACCAAGACAATCTAATCTCTACGGGTCCTCTTCGCTGCTCGAAGTTCATCCCGCAGTTCATCCACCTCATCCTTCAGCACATCAGTTAGGTTCTTTTTCTTCTCAAGTTCCCAAATCCGATGGCTAAGAACAGAATAGTCAGCATTTCGCTTCTCCAGCTGAGCCTCCAAAACTCCAACTCTATACTTCAAGGTATCCACTTGCCTCTGCAGAGAAGCCACAGCGTTACCCAAAGCTGGTCCCTTTTCTTCATCGGAAGAAGAAGAATCATCAGGTGAGTTCGGCGGTGGGGTGATCTCTCGGGATTCAGGGTACTCCTCATCATCAGAATCAGCTTGCCCAGGGTGATACTCGTCCTCAGAATCAGCCTGTCCAGGATGGTACTCTTCCTCAATAATGTGCCAGTCGTCGCCTCCAGCAGGGTCGAAGTGATCAGCCATCTTAGAATAGAGAGGAAGAAGCATAAATCATAGAGCAACACAAATGTAAGTTACTTACATTTAAATCTCTAAATCCAAACACACACTCTAATGTCCACATCTAGGGTGTCGTTCCTTATAAATTTGTACGAGTGTGAAAGCATAGAAAACCTGGCTCTGATACCACTCTGTAACGCCCCGAATCCCAATTTACTGAATTCGAGATGTTCTTCAGGATCTTTTCGCTTTCTTCACATACAATTTTACAAGGAATTTAAAATCTTTACTTTTACATCAGAGTTACAGCATGTTACATTTGAATTTACACAGCGGAAGCAAAATGTACAATATTTACATAAATGAACAACAATATAATGAATTCTTTGTGCATCCATTCCTTTTACATGTGATTATCCTGCATAAAACACTGTGGGTACGTCAGTTTATTCAACCGACGATAATTATACATGGCCATCCTCTCTATGCCAGAAACAGTATAATGAATCTCATTTCTTACAAATCACAAGCCAGTTCAACATAAGTATGCAAATTGGGAAACTTTTAATGATGTCGTGTCGTGATTGTGCACTTAAATCCTTAATGCAATTTACTTAGTTAATTATGACACTAATGCATACTTGTTCGAATTCTATGCATCCCATACTACATAGGTTCGAGTGCAAGCCTCTTAAACGATCTTCATTTTAGTAGGGTTCAATCCCCCGCCATGACTTATTCTACTACTGTAATTCCAATGAGTATCCTAGATGAATCTATGAGTACAAGCATGTATCCTGGCCCCTGGAGTAGAATTTCGCGCCATGTCTTGACTCATCAAGCATGCCTTCTGCGATAATTCAGCCTCCTCCCTGAACACACTCCTCTTGCAGTCACCAAAACATCCCACAAGCGTGACTAGAGTCCGATCATTACTGAGTTGTGCCCGCGCCATGTCTTGACTCATCAAGCATGCTTTCTGCGGCTCACATACCCGCACCGTACCCTAGCTCTCATACTCATGTTTTTCTCTCACCTTCATCACCTCCACACTATGTATTAACTTAATTAGAATCATGAATGAAAATCAACCTCTAGAGTTAGCCTCTCCATCATCCGGACTCATCATTTCATTACACTTGACCAACCTGGTCTAATTCTCAATATCATTTCATTCGCTGCCGGGGAGACTTAGCTACTCTTCTGTTCAATTTCACATTCACAATATCCAAAGGAGCATCATCGGCTCATAATTCATTTTAGAGTCTCACAGACTTTCCTCATCATGATTTCACATTTCATAATTTCATTTGATTCTCAATCCTCATCTATGATTCATTTACACAATTCATGCATCCATAACAGAGTTCATTGACTTAAAATCACAAGATTTACCATTACTAACAGCAAAATAACATGAATTCCAGTATACCAAAGTTCACTCTGTACAGTCGACTTGGAAGAGCACCAGTCGACTTATACAGTCATACAGGGTTATCATAACGTTCGGGTTAGTCGACTGAGTACACTACCAGTCGCCTGTCCCGCCCAATTCTTATTCACAATATCATCCTCGTAACAGTCGACTGATCAGTAATCAGTCGTCTGTCCTGGATATTTCAAACAGCATAATTTCTAAGTCCAGATCAGTCGACTTGCCACATGCATCGGTCGACTGGACAGATCCATTTTAATTTGGGGAATTTACTTACATTTCTTTACATATACTTGCATCATGATATCAATTAACAGTATATACCAATTTATGTTCCATAAACATAATACCCCTTGCTCAGTAGCATTCACAACACAATTTTTCCGGTTATTAACATGCTCTTTAGAGAAATTACTACTCTAAACCTGTATTCATATTGCTCATACTTACATACGACAATGGGAATATAAATTTCAAGTCATCATCATGAGTCTACACAAAAATAGAATATATTTATTCGAGGAACTATCAAACAATCACTTTCAGAACGAGCATCAGTCGACTTAACTCCAAGTCAGTCGACTAAGCCGACAACTTCAAATGTTTATCTCCTCAGTTCTTTTGTTTGTTTACCTTCCCTCCATCATATGTGTCATAGGGAAAAACATACATTTTATGATCACACCATCATGGCTATTCACACACACTTTATCAGCACATTATGAAAATAAATATCTCGTATCAGTCGACTGGCTCATATGGCAGTCGACTGGACCGTCAGTCTTGCCTCGAATATAATAGCATGTTCAAGCAATTTCTACAGCATTCAATTCACTTTTGCCACATGGTAACACTTCATGACAAATATAGCATTATTCCTACATTAGAAGTCCTGAGAAACACCCACCTTTTGTGAAGAAAATAACGAAATCCCGCAAGTCCTTCAATATCACGCTGCACTTCTTGTTCCTCTGTTCCACGCCGAGCTCCTCACCAATGCTGCTTGCCTCCACAGAAAAGCTCTCACACAACTCACAGATACTCTCTTGAAATCTTAGGAATTTTTAGTGTAAAAAGATAGGGATTAGGAGGGGGTATTTATACTAGATTATAGGCGAAATGGGGGGCTGAGATTCGTTGGGGAGTTGGAGATCAAAGGACAAGATGCAATCGGTAGTTTGAGAAACTACCCACACCCTCACATAACCGCCCATGATCCTAGCCACTTCTCCACAAATCCGGCCAAGTTTGTGCCTTGTGCACGTGTACATGGAGTGCACGTGTACACACAAAATCCCACTATAAAATGTACATCAAAATACCCGGAAAATAAGAGGGAAAATGCTGCACATACAAGTGTAAGAAAAAGATTAAGTTTATGGGTTTAAATACATTTGGGCCAAAATATGTATTTTTACATAAGAAAATAAACAAGTCACATTTGGGCTTTGAGAAGAATGTTTTATAGGAAATACTACACTCTATTTATCATGGAGAAAAGTAATAATAATAGGCTATCATAAGAAAAATAAATACCCTTTCATATATATTAAGAAAATAAATCGGGGTACTACAACCCTAATAAGCCGTAAGTTCCATAAATATGTAGTTTATATATTCAACCTTTCCACAATAATATTCCAAGGGCAAATCTATAATCTCTAATATTATAATGGGAAAATGCATTAGTTTCCTTTGTAAATCTATCAACGTGTACAACTCACGTGCATAACTATTATAAAATAGATCTTAGGTTGAAGCCCAGACTCCGTCTGAATTTTTACTTTAAAAACTCTGTCTGAATTTTTACTTTAAAAAAATATATTTATTAAAACGTGCATCACACATGTAAATGACTAGTTAAGTTAATTATAGAGAGATTGAGAGGATGGGGAAGAAGAATTAGGTGCTAGTTGTAAGATGACCCTATAAACGAAATGCACACAGAGGCCAGACATGGTGGGACAGGCAATCCTAAGAACGATCCGCACTGTTGATCTTGTTCTGAATACTTAACATATATAGTTTAGTTATGTGAGATTATGTCATTCGAACTTCGTTTACCCTTGCATCATATCATTATAGAAAATAAAGATATTGCAGCTGTGCAATTTCATAACGTATTAGTTGCATGAAAAAATGGATTTCAAAGACTTGATTCCTCAATCTTAAACTAGTTTAAGCTTCATCTTGTTTTAAATGCTTAACATATATAGTTTAGTTATGTGAGATTAAGTCATTAGAACTTCGTTTGTCCTTGAATCATATCATTATAGAAAATAAAGATATTGCAATTGTACAATTTCATAACGTATATTAGTTGCTTGAGAAAATGGATTTCAAGGACTTGATTATGCAATTTTAAACTAGTAAAAGTATTTCTAACAAAATGAATTGTTGAATTGGTTATAGGATGTCCTGATTATAAAGAAGAGCCATGGGCTCTCACCATCACCTAATTGACTCGCCAAGACAATGCCTTCCTGGAATCCCTAGAAGATGATGTCTTAGATCCTTTTTTCTTTGAATTCCCTTAGATATCCCAGTTCTCCGATCAGCTGAAAGTGTGGAATCCCTAGAAGATTATGAAAATTCTTCGTTTATCTTCTGTCTCACCTCTCTGTTCATGATGTTGCTCACAATATCCTGTAGTGCCGTCGAATATGTCATAGTCCATGTTATATTCTATTCTATCGTACCATAAATATCTAGTAGAACAGATAGAAGTAACAATAACTATTCATTTTCTGAAAATTTCAATCCTGCATCTTCGATCTGGTTGTAAACCATGCAGTAGTTGTTCACATGTTCCACTATTGAATCTCCTTCTCTTAACTTAATGTTAACCAAATTTTTTAAGTGAAGAATTTGATTAGATGCCGACGATTTCTCATACATATATGTGAAAATCTCCATAACCTCATTTGCGGTGTTTTCCTTCGAGATGTGAAACAATGCCTTCCTACTCAGTGCCATCTGAATCTGCCCTAGCGCATTCTGATGCAAACGATTCCATGTCACAAAGATCTTCACATCATTGTCTGCATCTTCTAGCTTCTCATCAAATAATGAAGCATCTAGATATTTCTGACGAAGATACGTCACCATCTGAATCTTCCACATCGCAAAATTTCTCCTAACGAACCTCTCGACTTTCGACTTGCTATTGGCCATTATGGAACATTTGCTTTGATACCATTTGTAGTGCCCACAGCGAAAGTTTAACGGGCACCCCAAGACCTAGATGAACCAATAACAAGACACCGCAATAATCACAAAATCTCACAACCACAATAACACAAAAATATGTAAAGATAACCTATACTTCTTATTCCTCAGGAAATACAAAGATTACAAAAAGATCAAAACTCTCAATGTCTCTCTCACATTTGAAACACTCGGCACTCACATCTCTTAACGTTATACAATGATATTGGCTCTCCGATTCAAATTACAAACCCTAGAGTCTACATCCACTTATATAGCCCTCAAGTAAACCCTAAAAGATAAACACAAATACAGCGTATTGGACCCAAAATATGCAGCCCAAATAGCATACAACACCCCGATGAGGTCGAATGCCTTCCGTGGTGGACGACCATAATTCGTCAAATATAGCCTAGAGTCTACATCTACTTATATAGCCCTCAAGTAAACCGTAAAAGCTAAACACAAGTACCACCTATTGGACCCGAAATCCGCAGCCCAAATAGCATACAACGCCCCAATGAGGTCGAATGCCTTCCGTGGCGGATAAACGCAATTCGTCAAATATAGCCTAGAGTCTACATCCACTTATATAGCCCTCATGTAAACCCAAAAAGGTAAACACAAGTACAACCTATTGGACCCGAAATCCGCCGCCCAAATAGCATACAATGCCCTGATGCGGTCAATTGCCTTCCGTGGCGGTCAACCGCAATTCGTCAAATATGCAACAGAGAACACATGGTCGATTGGGCGGTCGACTTCCCAAGCTGCTCAGCTACTGTCTTTGTCTTTTTTTCTTCTTCTCCTACTTTAAACTTGGGCCTACTGTATTTGAGTCCATAATTCTAACAAGAATAACTATATTATATTTATTATAAATAAATAAAAAATTAATTAAAAAAAAGAAGAATTCAGAAGGTTCTTGAGTACTTAGCATGCTATGTACCCAGAGCAAGTTGCCAGTTACCTAACTTGAAATGAGCAGATTGTAAGCTAACTTATCCCATCTGGTTAGCATAAGAGCGAAATTTCCAATCTTACAAGTGTTAAACTTCAATTCTCATCTCTTCTTCCTCCTCACCAATATATGCTTGACTATCTGAGCACACAAGTATGGAAGTGTCATTTCTGAGCATACAAAATCTCACCAACTATATATTTGACCATATATTTTACTCCAACAAAGATGTAGTATCTGAATCTGACTAGCTAATATTATTTATTTACTTACATATTTAAGGGTGCTTATTATTAAACATGCGAGAGTTCTGCTTACTCTTCAATATAACAATGTCAAAATTTATCTAAATAATAAAAAATCATGACCAAAGAGGGGCCTACGCTTAATAATACAGGCTATAAAGGGTTCAACTATAATTAATTATTATGACACACCAACCACCGTACATGATAATATTCTTGTTCTTTTGAATAATATAGATGACTCATCCCTACATGCAGTTCACACCTTGTTTTCTCTTTTGATTGCGTTTGACTTCTTTCCTCTTTCTGATTGTGTTTGGTCAAGTTATCACTCTCGTTATCTAATCCAACCAAACCCTAATATGCCGTATGATCCATAAATATGTAGTTTATATTTTCAACCAATGCACAATTCCAATAGAAAATCTCTACTCTCTAATATTATAATGGAAGAAGGCATTAGTTTCATTTGTAAATCTATCAACGTGTGCAACTCACTTGCATAACTATTCTAAAATAGGTCTTAAGTTCAAGCCCAGACTCTGTCTGAATTTTTTACTTTTAAAAAATATATTCATTAAGACGTACATCACACATGTAAACTACTAATTAATTTAATTAGAGAGAGATTGAGAGGAAGGGGATGAAGAGTTAGGTGCTAGTTGTAAGATGGCCCTATACATGAAATGCACACAGAGGCCAGACATGGTGGGAGAGGTCATCCTAAGAACGATCTGCACTGTTCATCTTGTTCTGAATACTTAACATATATAGTTTAGATATGTGAGATTATGTCATTTGAACCTTGTTTGCCCTTGCATCATATCATTATAGAAAATAAAGATATTGCAGCTGTGCAATTTCATAACGTATTAGTTGCATGAGAAAATGGATTTCAAAGACTTGATTCCTCAATCTCAAACTAGTTTAAGCTTCATTTTGTTTTAAATACTTAACATATATAGTTCAGTTATGTGAGATCAAGTCATTAGAACTTCGTTTGCCCTTGAATAATATCATTATAGAAAATAAAGATATTGCAATTGTACAATTTCATAACGTATATTAGTTGCTTGGGAAAATGGATTTCAATGACTTGATTATGCAATTTTAAACTAGTTAAAGTATTTCTAACAAAATGAATTGTTGAATTGGCTATAGATGTCCTGATTATAAAGAAGAGCCATGGGCTCTCACATCTTATCCAGAACACCGACTTCTCTTGAAGTTTTTCCGTACATATATTAATCAAACACTAAAAAGCATTTTGTTTCCAGGACTAAAGGCTCATTAACTTTGACCCACATAGTCCAGATGGATAGTTGATAAAATATTCATTGTCCAGTTTGACCAAAAAGGAGAAACCCATATTGGTGACAAGAGTCTAATCTAATTTAACCGTTTATTCATCTAATTGATTTTTCAATGTGGGATTATTATTTGAGCCATGATCTAAACTTTCTCCACCTTTGCTAGAATTCAGGGAAGCAACCAATGAGCCACAACTTTAGAGAACCTCAGAGATTCATAGTCTCCACCTTAGACTATATTTCATGTGTCTGCCAATTTTTATGACTCGACCTTGTCTCCCGCCAATACCTTATTTACTCGGCAAGTTTCAATGCCTCCCGCCACTTGTTGACAAGACATCCATGCTTCTCACCATCACCTAATTGCTCGCCAAGACAATGCCTTCCAGCCAACCAGTGACTTGACAAAGCCTTCGCCGCCCGTTGACCTGACACAATAAATTTGAATACGCAACGGAGCCATTGTTGACTTAACATAATATGTTCACATATACGACAACTCTATTAATATCCCACATCAGCTCAATATCTTCACCATGGGCTCTGATACCACTTGTTATGACTAATAGCTCATTAACTTTGGCCCACATTGTCCAGATAGATAGTTCGTAAATTATCCATTGCTCTATATGACCCAAAAGGAGAAACTTCAATTTGTGCCAAGGGTCTAATCTAATTTAACTGTTTATCTGCCTAATTAATTTTATGATGTAGGATTATTATTTGAGCCACAACCTCAACATATGTTATGGTCATTAATTTATAGGGACTTTGAATACCCGACCGTATCAAATATTATGTGTAATTATGCATTTTTCCCCCATAAGATTGTATTTACATAAATCTTTCGAAAAAATCTTTTGGCATGAAAATTCGTCTATAAAAATGTCATGTTTTCTCTTAAGATGTATTCGATCTATTAATCGAGAAGATAATGTGTTTATCACAAAGTATTATTTTGGTTAAGGTTTATTGTTTAAAAGATGAACCCATTTCTTGAAATGCATACACTATTTTGTTGATGTTATTTCCCTCGAATAAGGTTTAGGTCTGACTAGGAATGGCAAACGGGTTGAACGGGCCGGGCCGAACCCACCCGGGTTGGCCCGTAACTTGGGCGGGCTCGGGCCGGTTTGGAGACTTAGCCGGGCCGAGCCCAAACTTGATTTAGGCCACCCGCCCAACCCGTGAACCCTTTAGGGTTCAACCCGGGTCGGGTCGGGTCGACCCGCGGGTTGGCCCATTTAGATAGGTAGGTTTTTAAAAAAATATATTTTTAGCTTAAAATAATAATAATAATAATAATAATAAGTAACTAATAATACTAATAAACACTACAAATCGTAATAATAATAATAAGATTGAAAGAGTGAAATTGGCAAAAAAAATTTAATTATTATTCATGTGAATTTAAGTTATACAATTTTCACAATTTCTAATGAAATGAGGAATTCAATTCACAAATATATTTTATACACTAACATATTTCTTATATACAATTTAAACTGACTCCAATTTTTCTAATTTAACATAACAAGCAAAGATAAAATACAATTTCTAATGTGTCGGTCGAGTTGCTATTACAAGCAAAGTTGTTGTTGTTGTTGTTGTTGTTCTTCCGGCGAGTTGCTCCTACTTGTGGACGTTGATAGTGCTTTCCCTTGTGTCCTATCTTCAGCCTTCAGCCAGTCTTCTGTGCAAACAAGTATCTCTAAAGAGTCGGGCTTCAAGCGATTCTTGTAATCAGTTAGAACCCTGCCACTTGAAGAAAATACACTCTCAGAAGCAACTGTAGAGACCGGAGGAGTTAGTAAATCTTTAGCGATAATTGACAGAATACTAAAAGTGTGTTCATGGTCTTTCTACCATTGTAAAATATCTAGTGGAGAAGTAGAAGACTCAGAATCTTGTTGGTTATACCAATTTAATTTATTTAGTTGATTAGTCCTAGGTTTTTTTGATTGAATTTGTTCAAGTAAATTAAATGTTCTATCATCAAATTTACTTTTACCCTTACCTTTACAAGTACCAGAAGAAGAACTAACTACAGAAGTTGTACTACTAGAAGCAAAACGTCTATCATAATAGTCATACAAGTTATTTAATGTAGATTCAAACTGAACTAAAAAAGTAGCGCAATCAATTACTAATTCTACATTTTCCTCAAGTAATGCAAAAAATATTTCAATCAAACTCTTCGTACCTTCTAATTTGATACGAGGATCCATAACGGTAGCAACACAAATCAACATAGGAGGAGGAAAATAATACTTCAAAAATTTTTGGTGTGCAGGTTTTACAATCTCACCAACAAAAGTATCATTTAACATTTCGTTAAATGTTTGCATCATGCTAACTAATGAAATAAAAATGCTACTAGAAGTAGATTCATATGATTTTGAAAATTTTAAAGTTGCGGTTTTAAAAGGTTCTAAAATTTTTAACAAAGATTCGGCATAAAACCAATCGGTGAGAGTCATTTCAAAATTGTGCATATTTTTTGCGATACAAAAATTATTTACAACTGCTTTATATTCGGTAACAACATGTAGTAAATCAAAAGTAGAATTCCATCAGTGTCTAACATCCTTTGGAAATCTTCTAAAAGGTACATTTTAAAGCCTACACCAAACTTTCCATTCTTGTAATATACTTGGACTTAATGCAATGAAATGTACACAATTTCTAATTTTAACTATATATGGATCGGATATTTTTAATGCATCTTGAACATATAAATTTATAATATGACATACACATCTAACATGAAAAATATTGTCAGATGGAGGGTTTAATACGGATTTTAAAGTAGTAATTGCTACATTGTTGTTAGATACATTATAAAAACTAATACACATAATTTTATCGCGAATATAAAAAACATCACAAATTTCTATAATACGATTTGCTGTTTCAGCGCCACTATGGGGATACGGCAACGCCGTAAGTAATATGATTCTTTTTTTAAGAATCCAATCATTGTCGATCCAATGACAGGTTATTTCCATTATTGAAATATTGTTGACACCTTTCCAACAATCCGAAGTTAAACTAACTCTACAAGTTAAACTCCATAAAATTGCAATCAAAGCATCCTTCATTTCGATGTACATTTTAAAACAATCCGATTTGCAAATATTTCTCGGAATTCTTCTAAAATGAGGGTTTAAGGCCGTTTGGTTAAAATTTTCCAAGTCCCTACTCTCGGGATAGGAAATTGGTAACTCTTCCTTTATGACTAATGAGTCATTTCCTGACAAACAAGATCGGGATCATAAGGGTAGCTATCAACTAGACCGGTCCTCGGGTTGATTTTTTGTTGGCCTTGTAGGTCGGCAAGAAGGTCTGTATGGTTATGTTGGATGTGTCTACTAATTGTGCCGGTGCCGTCACCTCTCTTTAATTTGTATGTTTTACCACATGTTTTACAAACTTTCAAACCTATACCCGGAGTATATTCGTCCGGGATATAATCGTAAAACTTATGCCAATCACTAGTTTCTCCTTTACTTTTCCTACTACTACGGAGTTGTGTGGTTTCGGTTGGTTGTTGTTCTTCTTCTTCTTCTTCTAATTGTATGTCACCTACAACCTCATCGTGTGCACCCCATTGTTAGTGATCTCTTTCCGAATGCTTGTTGCTTATTTCTTATTGATAGTGATCTCTTTCCGAACATTATTTGTGGTGCTTTTCTTTTGCAGTTTCTTTTGCTTTATTAAAGTCGAATTCTATATAATCTCTACTACTATAATGGGAGAAGGCCTTTGTCCATAACCCAACCCGTGCAGTGCACGTGCAGGTAATTTTTTTTCCCATTTTCATTCCTCCCAATTTTCCCCCACGTGCACAGCACGTGTATAATACTAGTTTGGTATAGTCATTTCAGAATTTTCTCTAGCTGATTTGTATCTTATAATTTCGCTGAATAGCGGCTCTATTTTAAAATTATCTGTATTTCTATTTTTTACTTCGTGTTTGCTAGTGAAAGCATAAATATTTTTTATTTGTATACTCATAACTTTGCTTTTTTCTATCATTTCTATTCCTGATAACCTATGATACATGACTAGACTTTTATCTTTATTTTCTTCTACCATGCTAATAGAGAAATTAGGTTTTACCGTAAATTTTATCTTTTGGTACATTAGGTTTCCTTGTACTATTCCTATTAAGGCACCTTGTGTACTTGATATTATCCTATCATCCATTAGGTATATTTCCAGCGGTGTATTTATCCCTTCCTTAAAATAGAATTTTATTATTATTTGTACTGCTCCTAAATATATGTGTCTTAATATTTTTCTGGTTTTCTCATTTATTTTTTCTATTTCTTGTCTTATTATTCTTTCGGTTATTAATGGGATTATGGTTTTCCCTTGTGCTTGTTCAATGTCTATAGGTTGTTCATTATTTCTAGCTATTATGATGGTACTTTTCTTTCTTACGAATATTGGTAGTTTAAAATTTTCTTTTAGATTTATATCTAATTTGGTCGCTCTTATTTTATCGTATTTTTGTATGTCAAAACACATTTTTTCTCTTACTTCTTCATTGTTTTCTTCTCTTTCTGAAGGTTCTCATATTTCTGCTATTGCTGTCATCATGTTTATTTCAGATTCTTCTGTTTCACCTTCACTACTTCCACCATCTTCTTCCATTACCATTATTTCTTCATCTTCACTTAATTCTGACCATTCTTCATCATATTCTATGGGTTCATAGTTTATATTGTTCATTTCTTCAATTTTTCTATGTATTTTACATTTTCTTTTTTCATTCTTTTAGGTCAATTTGGTGATATATGTCCTACCTCTCCTCACATGTAACAATTACATTTATTAGGGTTTTTCGTATACTGTCTATTTTTATTTTTATTTATTCTTCTAAAGTATTTTTATAGGGTTTTCTATATCTCTTAAAAGTTTTTCTATATTTTGGTTTATATTTTTGGAATTTGTGATTATTCTTCTTTGTATATTTATAGTTATTATTGCATCCCCAATGATTCGGTCTTGCATCTTCACAAAAAATTCTTTGTTTATATGTTCTATAATATTTCATTGTTGCTTTAGCATCTTGGCATACTTTGTCCCAATAATCTTTTACGAATTGGGTTCTATACCCCAAAGTGTCTACTTCTAGTTTTACTTTTTCACCTATGTATGCACTATATATGTTTATACTCCATGGATCAGTTAGTTTTAGAAACAATGAGTCCAAAATTGGACTCCGTTCTTCTTTTGTATAGTAACTGTCCTGAAAATATTCTCGAAATTCACAAGCATAGTTGTCAAAATAGCACATATCGCATATTTCTAAGTTACTTAGTCTCCATCTTGCTTGATTATTGTTATATATGGTGTGTTTTTCTCCTTTATCGTATACATTGAATTCTGTTCTTATTGCTATCTCGTAATTTGTAATTATTTTTTTTAGACCTAAGGTTCGTTGTGCTGAGCTTTCTTCAGTTCCTCTGTCATCAATTGGTCTTGATTTTCTTATAGTATTTCTTTCTTCTTCCTTTAATCCATTCCACCATTTTTGCTACTACACCTATAAAGGTGGCTTCTATAAATTTCCAAATGCGTTTCCGGTAAGGTTTTACCTAAATCCTACTATTAGTGAGGCTTTTACCCATTCTTCAATTGTTCTATCTACGTCTTTTATGCAATCTAGGTCTAACCATTCTCCATTTCTTGTTATTTCTTTTTCGTTGTGTTCTGTAGGTTCATATTTTGGGGTTTTCTTTTCTTTGTCTTTTCCTAGATGCATTCTTTTTTTTTTTTTGCCATTTCCATGGTAATTGGTAAGGTTTTTTGTTAGGTGGTGGCCTTAAGAATTCATACATGTCATTTGGAATTTCTGAAGGTTTTGCTATAATCTTATCTTGGTCCATTTTTACTTTTTTATTTGTTATGTCTAAATTTTTCAAGGCTTCTTCTACTTCTACTGGGTTAGGATTTGCCATTAAATATTCTATTTCCAAAATATTTATATTAAGTTTTGTTATTGCTTCTAACTCCTTCATACATTCTTCTGTTATGCCTAATTCTTCTTCTGGATAGCCAGTTATATATCTAGCTAATTCTCCTACAATTTCAGGACCATTGTAATCTTCTTTCAACTCTTGTATGTTTATCATATAAATTTTTGGGGTTATGTTAGGATTTAATGCAACTGCTTCATTGGCCATACTTAGGCTGTTATTTTGTATGCTAATAGTTGTTGGTAATACCAACTCGCTTCTTCGTTTCTGTAATCTAATACTTTATATGCTATCAATTTTTGTATTTCTTTAGTTAGTTGATTAGTTACTTTTCTTGTTAGTAATAAGTATTCTAATATTTCTTTTTTAGCAATATGCTTCCTTTCTGTTAATCTCTTATCAATGTATTTAATCTTGAATTTTGAAAGATTTTTTAATTTTAGTTTCTTTATTTTCTGTGATATATCCAGCTTTATAGGGATTATAATTTATAATTTGTAAAGTAGGGTTATATAGAAAGTTTTGTTTTTAGGTTATTATATTTAAAAGGGTTAGTTAACTAAATGTGTCACGCCCCGCTTTCCACTATACGAAAATACATGCACGCAACTGAGGCCCAATGAATGATATACATCATCCATAAGCTGTACAATTATAAGCTCAACAAGATCTTTATAACACATTCATGCAGGCAAATATAATAATCACATGAGCTGAAAATAGAATAACCATCATTTGGATAATACATCAACATTGGGTCAAGATGCCCGGGAGTACAAGGTGCCAGAATTAAAAGAGTATGATAAGCAGTTCGCTATAACAACTAGATAAAATAGAGACTCAAAGAAAAACAATATGAAGTAGTGAGGAAGCAGCAACGATCGTCTAGAGAGTCTGCTCGTCGGCTCCATCAGTACCTGTATAATTATTAACTCAAAGAAAAATAAAAAAGTTCCCGTTAGACCAAGTTTCGGGTAGCAAGTAGCAACAAGCAGTAAAAGGGGTAATGTAACAAGATATAACATGGAAGAAACAAGAAGTAGAAGTACAAATACAATATGGAAGTAAGCAAGGAACTGGAACAATATGATCATGTTAGTAATAACTGTAACTAGTATATTCTAGACTTCAAGGTATAAGCAATTGATAACCTCGGCTCAGTTAATCGATAATCATGTAATCAAGGATCGAGAGTCATGTAATCAAGAGTCATGTAATCAAGAATCATGTAACTAAGAATCAAGAGTCATGTAACGAAGAGTCATGTAATTAAGAATCATTCTTAGTGAAAATCTCTAATTTATCTGTTTTATTAACTTATCTAATGCACGCAATCCTGTGTCCCATACCACAAGTTCGGTGCATATCAATCATGAGACGTTTAGACTTAAGTAGTGAATTCTATAGGATTATGTACTCGGGTCTTCCAGTGATAGTATCAAGACATGTAATCATGAATCATGTAATCGAGAATTATGTAATCAAGAATTGTGTAATCAAGAATCAAGAATCACTATTTCAAGAATCAAGAATCACTTGTTATTCTTTTATAATTAATTATGAATATGCTATTGGTACGACTAGTGGAATGGTGTAATCAAGACAGTTTAATCAAGAAAAATATCAAAAGCAGTAATCATGGTATGAGATGAAACGGGTACATGTATCAAGAGTGGTTATTATAAATTATCAAGTGGTATAAAATGCATGCTATCAACCTATTATATCTATGCACGTTATTATTACAAGAACAATAATACACTCAGTTCATTAAATATGAAAAGTAACGGGATTATATGCGAAAACGTAGAGATGAGTTTTTAGACAACTTGACATATCTACATTCAAATTCACTATCCTGTTCTTACAGAAAAGCAATTTCGATTCCGTCAGAGATTCTAGAAAGTAGACTCTCTTCCGGTTCCAATGCATATTCACACGACACATTCTGGAGACAGTAGCTATGCGTACAAATTCATTCTTCGCTGGTTTCGATGTTTCGCGCGCATTCTGGAAATTCAGAGTCACAATACTAAAATTGCGATATCTCACAATCTATACATTGGATTAAGAAACTGCAGGATTAACCGGATATTTAGACTCGAAAGTCTACGATTTTCATGTAGAAAGTTTTTCGATCCAGAGTCGGGAACATGGTCAAATTCTCAGTACAAGAGACCGGTTAGTAATCCCGTGCAGGTTCAGAAATTCACGATATGCCAGAACTAAAATCGCGATATCTCACAATCTATACATCCGATTGAGAAACCGTAAGATGTTCTGGATTCGGGACTCGATGGGCTACGATTTCCACATAGAAAATCTTCAATCCAGTATTGGGAGCATGGTCGAATTCTTAGTGCAAGGTCAAGAAATTTTAGAGATAGTAAGGTTGAATATTCGATATTCGATAACACGATTCGAAATGTGTTAACGGTTCACTCTTGAGTTGATATAGCATGAAACCAGTGACTCGAACGGAGTTTGACAATAAAACATGATGATAACTAGACTACTTACCACGAGTCTAAGGAAAATGCTTGTACGAGAACAAAAAATAGTGTACAAGATACTTGCCTTATAACGTGACGCTTTCAGTGGTGGTGTTAACCACGGAAAGAAGAAGCGACGTCGGCAATGGACGGCGACACAACGGCAGTAAGAATGGCAACAAGACGACAACGAGTGAGCAACAGTAGCAACAGTGAGTGACAACAACAACAAGGTGGCGTGGCGTGAAGAGACGGAGTGAGTTCGGGTTGTTCTTCGGAGTTCACGGGACCGTAGAAGCGGAGTTGTTGGCTCGAAGGTGGAAGGTAAAGTGGAGCTCGGGTGTTGGCTTAGGCTCTCGGGTGTGAAGAAGGCAGAGGAAAATGATGGCGGGAGGAGGAGAAGCAAAGAAGAAAATAAGAATAGGTAGTGAGAATGTTGAATGTATGTGTGCATATATATAGAAGGAAAGGGAGATGGACAGCATGGTAATGCATGCATGGTGCATGCAAGGTGTGTATTATATAATATATAGTATAGGTTAGGAGGTGTAGAAAGATGTGAGCATATGTGTGGAAAAATGAGAACAAGGAGGAGAAGTCGTGGAGTTAGGCGTAGAATTAGGCAGGATTTGGCTGTGAGTGAGTAATTAGCGGGAGTGGGTTAGGATTAGAATTAGTCAGGGTTTAAAATTTGTATTTAAAATCAGGTCGAAAAATCACAAAATTATAAAATTGATCAGAAAAATATTCTGGCTTTAGATAAAGAGTCCAAAAAGAAAAATAAAACTGATCTGAAAATTGAAGTACAAAAATTTACGTAATAAAATACGTACAACTGGAACAGGGAGTTACAAAATGTTTTGTAAAAGTGGGTCAACTCACTAAATCTTTATGAAAGTGGGTCGTTTGGCTAAATATTTTGCAAAAGTGGGTCGGGTAGTTGGTTAAATCGGTACCAGAGCCTCTCCAATCTTGAAATATTTGCAGCTTCCACTCAATGTAGAATAGGCAATCCCTCTCCATCTCATATTCTCCAACCATCCCAGAATCTGATTTTCCTCACAGAGCAATCGTCAGAACTCAGAACTCAGAAACACCTGACGCAAATTGAAACCCTCACAAGACCGATCACAGCTGCTGAGCCTCTGAATGTGCCTAGACTGCATGGCACCATATCCACCACCATAACCAGCCTGACCACCAACTTGACCAAGACCATAAAATCCTTGTGAAGGATTAGACCTCCAAGCATTACAATATCCTGAACTCCCATTTGCATCTCCACTGTAGATCATCCGATTCTTCTTGTTCTTCTTGTTCTCCTATTGCCGGCCCTCTCCACCACCACCCCCTGACAACACTCATCATCTCCTTAAACGGAAATACCCAAGTTTTGATTGAATTTTAATTTGACCAATGTTGGAGTGGAACACAAGGTGATAAATAAATTGCCACAAAAAAAATCTAAACTCATATCGCACTCTTTTGAGACTTGTGAGCACTTAAGAAAGGAAATTACCCTATCATGCACTCTCAAGGTAATAAACCACGACATATTGCACATGTAGCCTCCAATTCAATCACTATCCAGATGACTGAGAATGAGCTGCAGCAATTCTGGCAATATCAAATAAATGAGCAATATCACGCTTCCTGATAGCGGTATTCTTCGTCCGTCACATTAGCAAGGTCAGGTATCACATGTTTAACCAATTCTTCTCCAACATCATGGATAATTGATTCAGGTGCATCTGATCATATGACTGTGAATTCAAGTATATTTTCTTCTGTTAGTAGATCTTTTCATCCACCTATTAGACTTGCTAATGGCTCTACTTTCCCAGTTGGGGGAGTCGGACATGTAAACCTTACTACCAATTTACCACTTAGTCATGTTCTTCATATGCCAAAATTTTTCTTTAACCTAATGTCTGTTAGTAAAATTACCAAAATACTGAATTGTTTTGTTACTTTTTTTTGTAATTACTGTGCGTTCCAGGAACTTGGGACGAGGAAAAATATTGCCACAGGGCGTGTATCAGATGGTCTTTATCAGCTTGACATTGTTCCTACCTCATTTGCATGCTTAAGTGTGCCGTTGGATTTGCATTGTCAGTTGGGTCATTCGTTCTTACAGAATCTGAAGAAGTTGAGACCTGAATTATCTTCTCTTAAGGAATTATCTTGTGAGTCATGCCAATTAGGTAAACATTTGCGTACTTCTTACCCTCCTAGAGTCAATAAACGGTTGAGTCGACCTTTTAGTTTAGTTCACTCTGATGTGTGGGGACCTTCCCCTATCCAGTCTCAGTTCGATGACTTTAAATATTTTGTTACCTTTGTTGATGACTATTCTCGTGCCACATGGTTATATTTAATGAAATCTCGGTCTGAAGTTTTGTCTATTTTTAAATCATTCTGTGCCGAGGTAAGAACCCAGTTTGATGTTTCTGTTCAAATTTTGCGAAGTGATAATGCCAAAGAGTATTTTTCTTCTGAGTTCACTAGTTTTATGTCTTCTTGTGGTATTCTTCATGAGTCTTCTTACACTTATACCCCTAAACAAAATGGGCTTGCCGAGCGTAAAAATCGTCATCTGTTAGAGGTTGCAAGGACAATGCTTATTCATAGAGAAGTTTACCAGCGTTTCTGGGGGGGATGCGGTTCTTACTGCATGTCACCTAATTAACAGCATGCCCTCATCTGTATTAACTGATCAGACACCATTTTCCATTTTATTTCCAAATGTTAACCAATTTCCCCTTCCTCCCAAAATCTTTGGATGTGTTAGTTTTGTCCATGACCATTGTCTTGGTCGTTCCAAGTTAGCTCCCCGTTCTATCCGATATATTTTCCTAGGGTACTGTCGTTTCCAGAAAGGTTATAGATTCTATAGTCCTGAGTTGCGTCGTTATTTTATCTCTGCTGATGTTACCTTTCATGAGTCTTAACCTTATTTGTCTACCACTTCCTCTGGTTTACCCCCGGTTCCCTCCGATGTGACTGAATCTGAATTTCTAACATACCCTAGACTTGTGGTATCTACTTATATTGATTCTGTAACATGGTACTCCCCAGCAATGCCCGAACGGCCTGCAATCACTTAAGTGTATAAACGACGTTCAGGCACCACTCCCTCAGTTCACACCACTGTGCCCATTGTCCCATCACCCCAAGTCAATGAGACACAACTATCTAAGCCTGCCAATACACCCCCAATTTCCTCCATTACACCCACACCTTCTCCGAGTGAGCATTCTGATCTTGATCTTCCCATTGCCTTACGCAAAGGGAACCGCTCCACTGCACATCCTTTATACATTTGTTTTTCATATACTCACTTGTCATTTGCCCATTATGCCTTTGTCTCTACTTTGGACAGTCACCAGGTTCCTAAGTCATTATCAGAAGCACTGTCACACCCTGGTTGGAGTCAGGCTATGCGAGACGAGATGTCTGCTCTTGAGGAAAATGGTACTTGGGATCTTGTTAACCTTCCATTTGGTAAACATTGCGTTGGTTGTAAATGGGTGTACACAGTTAAAGTTAACCCAGATGGTTCTCTGGCTTGCCTAAAAGCTCGATTGGTTGCTAATGGTTATTCTCTGACCTATGGTATTGATTATGCTGAAACATTCTCTCCTGTGGCCAAAATGCCTTCTGTTCGGACCATTATTGCCCTGGCTGCTCGATTTCATTGACCACTCCATCAACTTGATGTCAAAAATGTCTTTCTCAATGGCATTCTTGAGGAGGAAGTTTATATGGAGCATTTCCCCCCTTTTGTTAGCAAATCTGAGCCCACTAAAGTTTGTTGCTTGAAATGGTCTTTATATGGACTCAAACAGTCTCCTCGTGCTTGGTTTGTCCATTTCACTGAAGTTGTCATGAGTTTTGGATTGAGGAGGAGTGATAATGATCATTCCGTGTTCTATCGACATCATCAAGGGAAGAAAATTATTTTAGTTGTATATATGGATGACATTGTAATTACAGGAAATGATCATAATGGTATTCAAGATCTGAAGTTATATATTCAACAGAAGTTTCAAACTAAGGATCTCGGGCGACTAAAGTATTTCTTGGGGATCGAAGTTGCTCAATCTAAGTAGGGAATTTGTTTGTCACAGAGAAAGTATGTACTAGACATACTTACCGAGAGCGGTATGCTAGGATGTAGGCCATCACACACTCCTATAGACCCAAATTCCAAGTTGTTGCCAGATCATGGTGTCCTGATGGAGGATCCAGAGAGATATAGGAGGCTTGTAGGAAAACTAAATTATCTCACGGTCACTCGTCCCGATATTGCATACTCAGTTAGTATAGTAAGTCAGTTTATGACGTCTCCCTGTACAAGCCATTGGAATGCAGTTATGAGAATTCGTTAGTATTTGAAGAGCTCCCCTGGCAGAGGATTGTTGTATACTGATAGTCTGTTGAATTGCTGGTTGGTCAGATGCTGACTGGGCTGACTGCCCAACGACTAGGAGATCTACCACTGGGTATTGTGTGTTTGTTGGAGGAAACTTAGTTTCAGGAAGAGTAAGAAACAAAATGTGGTGTCTCGATCGAGTGCTGAATCTGAGTATCGTGTTATGGTTGATCTTATATGCGAGATGACATGGGTCAAACGATTACTTATTGAGTTGGGGATTTTTCAGCATGAGCTGATGCGTATGTATTGTGATAGCCAATCTGCCATCTACATAGCCACTAATGCTGTGTTTCATAAACGAACCAAGCATATTGAGGTTGACTGTCATGTGGTTCGCAACAAGATTAGTGGCACGCCGTATGAGCCTCCTCAGATAGAGGCTAAATATATTCGTACTGATCACCAGCTAGCCGATGCTCTCACAAAGCCTCTTGCTAGAGCCAAGATACAATTCATCAATGACCCGTTGGGCATGTATGATATATATGCTCCAACTTGAGGAGGAGTATTAGAGATATTAGTTTAGTCACATACGGGTAAAGCACGTGCCTATAATAAAGTTATATATATGTATCTATTGTGTATTGTAAGGAAGAGGGTTGATCAGTTGAACACCACTTTTCAGGTACAATACTTCAATGCACTCGTCCTTAGGTATGACACCATTTGAAGCAGTATATGGCGCCAACCGCCATCTCTACATTATTATCTCCCAAGTCAACTTAGCCCCCAAGTCACCATTTAGAATGGGTTAATTACCTAGCAGTAAACTTATCCTCCAAGTCAAATATATTATCTCATTCACATTAGAAAGAAATTCTTAACAAATATCTCAATATAATTACAAAAGATTGTATCAAATATTCTAAAGGTAGTAGACAATAGCAACACATATATGAAGAAAATCTATCAAATAATTCAAATATAGAAAATAAAAAACTAAATGAAAATAATTAAAAATAAAAATTTGTTGCAAATCTAGAGATTTGCGGCATATTTCCAACTCTTTCATCTATTTTTTCATGACTTCTTTTTAAGATTTTTCATTTAGGTGATGACTGCGTTAAATTTTTCCATCTTATCAAAAATTCAGATTGTTGAACAAGTTTTTGATGCTTCTCGAACTTATTTTATGCCCATTAATTAATATCCAAAAAAATATCTTGGTAAAAAATTAATAGGACCTCTCGAATAATTATAAGAAGGTTATATGATTAGCAACACCAATTCCAAGGTTGGTCGCCAGCCAAGTGGAGTGATACTAGAGTGTCCGAAGGTGCTAGCCTCTAGAGATCAATTCTGGCAACTGTTTTTTGGAGAAATATATTTTACGAATTTTTCATTTACACTATCCTAGAGAGAATCATCACGAATTCAACCAAATAACAAATTGCCCATTCTCAGTTTACAATGACAACAAGAATTTGGATGAATGGGGAAAAAAATTACAAACATTCATATGAAAGATAAAATCAATATTCTCAAGAACTACTTAGCATCGCAAATGGGCCGGGTTGGGCGGGTTTTGATATATTTTTAACCCAAACCCGAATTCTACACTCACTTACTCGACTCGGCCCATACCCTACGGGTTTTTGGTCTACCAAACCCGACCCTATAGGTTCGAGCTGGTTTTCGGGTCGGTCGAGCTTTTTTGGTAGGGTAGGTTCGGGTTGAGTCGAGGAGATTGAAGTAAAATTTACTATTTTCTAATGACAATACATAACCATTCTAATAAATGGCATTGACAAAGTTAAACTTTAAATTTCTTAGTAGCCAATAGAGACAATAAGACAAATATTCATCATATTTTCCACCAATAATAACAATATACCTTAATTTTATTAACAATATGCCACTGACTTCATAATAGACATAGACTTATATATGACTTAAACTTAGATGGTAGTAGAATATGAATCCTTTTTGTTAATGATTATTGTATAAGAGAATTAAGACACACAAATATTCGAGTGTATGTATATGTGAAAAATATATAGATGTATGTATATACAGGTCGGGTTCATGTGGGCCGGGTTTGGGTTGGATTCAAGCAGGTTTGAAGAAATATCCATACCCGATCCAAAGTCTTTGCTAAATTTTCAAACCCATATGGTGTACGGGTTTTGAAAAGCAGTGACCCATACCCGAAAATTTATGGGTTGGGTAGGGCGGGTTCAGGAGACTCCCTACCACATTGGCACCCCTAACTTGGCCTTTCCAGTTGCCTATAGAATATTCTACCAACATTTGCACAACAAAGGCTTGATTAGTTGATGAGCAATGTTCATCTAGAGCTGAAGTACTAACTAGTTAGCCCTATCGGATACTGGTATTATGAGCCAACCCAATCTCTATTCTCATTTATATATGTTAGTTTCATGAGGAGAAAGTAGTTGTAGTTTTTTATGTTCTTGATAGGATTTCCTATGGCTCATAGCCAATTTATAAAAATAAAGTGTCTACATAAATAAAAATACTTGCAAGAAAAGTAAAATAAAATACGAGGAGATACCTTGCCTAAAAAGAAAATATTAAAAAGGAATGCAATAAGAAGGAAGAACATGTGAATAGATAAGATATTTTATATATGTAGTAACATATTAATGACATGTGTCTTTTGACTTTTTCTTGTTTCTTTGTCCTGCACTCATGTGTCTCCTTAATTTGTTTATTTGTTATTATTTTTGCTTGTTTTTTTTTCTTATTTATTTGCTTATGTAATCAGTAAATAATGGAGTACTTCTATTTCGCAAAAAAGAAATGATCGTGCACAACATATTTTTCAACAAGTTTTAATCTACAAGGTGATATGGCACAATCTCCATCTCCTATATATAATCTCCAGTCCCCCCATATATAATAAAAGTTTTTTTTTATATGGTAAAAATTGTACCATATCACTTGATGGAGTAGAACCTTTATAAAAAGTTTGTACCCACATAATCCAAGATATAGAGTGAGCTGATATGGTGATACCAACCCGACCCGTTAAGCCATATTGGCATCACCTATAAAAATCAAATTTTTTACTAGAATGACCAACTTTTTGAAAGTATTTACCAAATTGATGCACTTTCAAAACTATTTACCAAAATAACCTACTAGCTATCTCAGATAGCGAGCTTGATGAAACGATCCTCACTATTAGAGATAGCGAGTGTAGGCTTATTGCTTTTTGCACAACTTGGCAAGAAAACTCGGGAAAAATACAATGCGAAGACTCTGTCTCAGACAGGGAGTGTGTTTATACCACACTCGCTGTTTGAGGCAGCGAGTGTCGCTTTTAATTTTTTTTAATCAAACTCGCTGTCTCATCTCTTTGCTTCTCCCTCTCTCCATCCACTCTTCCAACTCCGAAACTCAAAACCCTAGCCCCAAATTAGACCCCTCACCCATAAAATTCCTTCAAAATCGCTTTTGATCCCCCTCGTCCCTCATAACCCTCTATACCCCCAATCTAAAAATCCTAAACCCATCACCAAGATCCCCAATTTTGTTGAATTCAGGAAAGTTTTAAAAGGTCTTCTCCACGCTCAAAATTGCTCAATCTTCCCGATCATTGATTTGAAGGTATGATTTGTATATCATTTTATCGTGTACACTTAGGTATGTTTAGTTTATGATTAGATAATGAATCACATTTTTGTATAAATATGTACAGGTATGGATTACGATATTCCTATTTGGTTTTATTTTGGTGGTTAAATTATTGGTGACGCAAAGCTAGGTTGTTGTTATAATGTCGTTGATCTTGAAATTAATTTTGGCACCTCGTACAATTACAATGGCAAAACTAGTCGATAAAATTTATGAGGTTACTAATTGGGATAAAGATCAATGGAATGTTAAAATTTTAGTTCGTTATGCAGCGGAGAAAGGCGAATGTCAATATTTTATGACTGTGCCCGTAGCAAATGATAACGCTCTAAAGTCCATGATTGATAGGACACTTGATCAAAATTATAGTTGGTCTGCATTGGAGTTATATATTCAACAAATCTAAATTATTAATGCGAGGCCACATGCTAATCTTAGTTCAAGCTTCGTACGAGAAGTACTAACACATGAGATGAGTTCTAACCTAGTTCAAACAACACATGCAATCCCACCAAATTTAAACAATGAAAAACTGAAACAATGTAGCTCTTCCTCTCCTTGTTCTTCCTGGAAAAAACTGATAAACTAAACCAAATTGTGCGTGCATTTTGTGCCTAGTTCACTTGTGCCTACAAAAACTGAAATAGAAACTCCCATAACTATTTTGTGCCTCTGAAAATCTGAAACATAAGAGAAACTGAAACAAAATGAAAAACTCAAACTGAAACAATGAAAAAACTGAAACACAATGTAACTTTCAGTCCACTTGTACAAATTGAAACATAAGAGATAGTATTAAATAAAATATAACTTTCAAATTGACTAAACATTAAGAGTAGGAGTTCAAGGATCCGGGGTGAACAAGTTTGGGGTTTCCTCATGTAACACCCTGGATTTCAAATCCTATTTATACTTGAAATTTGTTTGATTTTTCTTTTTACGTATTGTGCACGTAAAAATTTATGCATGCACTTCTCTAAATTATTTCATGAATTAGTAATCCCCATTTACTTTCTTAGAAGCCTAATTTAATCTTAAACTTAATTTGTCTTTTGTATCCCACATTAGTTAATTAATTAATTAAATCAATAGAGCCCATAGTCCCTTGGCCCATTAGAGAGCCCATGTAATTTAATTAATCTTTATTTTAGTCTAACTTGTAGTGTAGACTCAAATAATAGACAATTAATTAAACTAACATATACAACTTGTAAGTGGAGGACACTAGGGTAGCACGTGCTTGCACAAGAGTGTGCAAAGCACACCCCTTGGGAGTGGGCCGGATGGAATCAAGAGAGAGGGAGAGATGGGAGTAGTGGTGAGGTGGTTATCTCATTCATGGGTGGTTATGACAACTTCCAAACTCATCCTAGCATTTAATCCCTAACTATTTGATTTAATCCTAGCCCTTTATTTCCACTAAAATCTTGTATAAATACCTCCCTTTTTCATAAGTCATTCTTGCACCTATTTTCATTATAAGAGAAAGACATATACTAGAGAGTAAAAGATTGAGAGACAATAGTAGGAGAAAGATTAGAGTAAGATTGTGTGTGTTCCATTCAAGAGGAGGCCGGCATTGGTGGTTTCGGGTTCCAATCAAGCACCAAGGAGGAGAAGGCAATTGCAATACATTCTAGGAGGAGAAGGCCACTTTCTTGCATTCTAGGAGCGTTCATTTCATTTTCTCCAAAATAGGTGGGTGTTTCTCATGGCTTCTAATTTAGATGCCATGCTAGGAATGATTTGATAAGTGGTTATAAAGAAATCAAGAAGTTTTAGTCTCATGCTTGATAGATTAGAGATGTAATGATAATTTAGAGAATGATTGTGAAGATGATTGCTAATTGATAAATGTGGACAATTTTTCTCTACTTCTAAGTAGTACCATGATAGGTTTTGTGCTAATCAAATTAAACTAAATAGATGGAAATATTGTTCTTTGATAATACCATGATTTAGGAGAAAGTGAAATTTTAGAAATTGTGTAAGAACCTCCATATATATGGGGTAGTAAATTATGCTTGTTGTGATTGATGCTAAATAAATTCTAAAGCTGTATGTTAGTTATCGGAAAAATGAACTTTTTGCAATTTAGACAAAAGTTCTGGAAATGAACAATTTGGGTGTTAATCAAGAAGAAAGAAGAAATGATTCCAAATTTCGGATTTTGTTGCTAAACAGTCGACCGTATATGTTTAACAGTCGACTGCCCCGTCCATTTTATTTTCGAGTTTTAAAGCATCGCAGAACAGCCGACTGGTTTAGTTTAATAGTCGACTGTCCTGGATATCTAGTTCTTCGAGTTGTAATTCTCGCAGAACAGTCGACCGTATATGTTTAACAGTCGACTGCCCCGTCCATTTTATTTTCGAGTTTTAAAGCATCGCAGAACAGCCGACTGGTCTTGTTTAACAGTCGACTGCCCTGATCCTTTTCATTTCGAGTTTTTTTTAAATCTTTACAGAACAGCCGACTGGCCAAGTTTAACAGTCGTCTGTCCAGACTATTTTGATTTCTCAGGTTTTGAATTGTCTCTTGATGAAAATAAACGTATTGCTTAAAAGAGTTTGAAAAGAGATTTGATAATGGAAAGAATGAAGATTGAATGTGACAAGTTAGAAAATGAATTTAGTTTGTCTTATGCATGAAAATTGTACATAAAAGTGAAGTTAAATATCCTGATGAATTATGAAAGGTTTTATGAATATGAATACACAAATGCTATGGACATGAAATGAGATTTTGAACTAGAGTGTGGCTAAGTCCCATTACCGGCAAGTGAATGAATTATATATATTTTTTGATGAATAATTGAGATGAAAGACCAAGTTGGTCATGTTGTTGATTGAGACCGGTATAGAGGAAAGAGCTAACTCTAGGGGTTGATTTTATTAATGATTCAAATGAACTAAGGATTTAGACACATAGTGGTGATGTGACAAAAGTGAGAGAAAAACACGAGTCTGAGGGCCATCGGATTGGTGGTGTGAGAGTAATTCACAGACTGCCTGCTTGATGCGTCATGACATGGCGTGAGCACTACTACGGAATTATCGTCCCGGTGGCGACGCTTGTGGGGTGTTTGGTGAATGTGGGTGGTGCCATCGTTCCATGGTGGAGGTTGAATTGTCCATAGTCTGCCTGCTTGATGCGTCATGTCGGTGCGTAGGATTCCCTTCCAGACTGCCTGGACATGTGCTCGTAGATCATAGAACATCTAGGATACTTACCGTAGTAGTTTAAGTCATGGCGAGGGATTGAACCCTATAAGATGAAGTACGATTAAGGGCTTGCCCTCGGACCTATGTAATATGAGATGCATAGAAACCGAACAAGTACGCATTAGTGTCATATAACATAACAACTGCATTAAGGACTAAGTGCACAGCACAACACGACATCAATAGGATAGTCCCTTTAGTTTTGTTTGTGAACAAGTTTGTGGTTTGCTAAGTATTGAGAATCGTTATATTGTTTCCGGCATAGAGAGGATGACCATGTATAATATTTCGTCAGTGAATGAACTAACGCATCCACAGTTTTACATGTAGGGTAAAGATGCTTGACAACTTGAAGTATACATACTGCTCAAAAATTGATTTAAATGTTGTTTCATGTAATTACTGTAAAATTGCTTCCGTTGTAATAATGTAAAGATATAATGTAACTTTGATGTAAAGTAAAATTTTTTATTTCCTTGTAAAATTGTACGAAAGAAGTGTAAAGATCCTATGGAACTGCGAATTCAGTGTGTTTTGGGATTCGGGGTGTTACAGCTCATCCGTTTCAGACACTTTGGAGTTGCTTGAGTTAATCCCGAAAGGAGAATGTCAACGTCTTCATCTTATTGTGGCTCATTGATGTGCTCATCCTCTCCTCATTGTTCTTCTAATACTTTCTGACGATATGGAGCTCTTATGGCCATTGTCTTTCGACGACCTGTTCGGTGCACCGACCCCGACAATATAACATCCAATCTAGCTTCTTCGCCAACAAGATCAGCTTGTACCTGACACGATTGAATCATTTTCCGTGCAAACACCTTCACTAGTTTAGCAACATTGCTCTTTAACGCACGAGCACATTCTTTCGCCTGAATCCATGTTTGGTCCATATACACTCAAATAGAAACCATGTTGTATTAAAATTCATCACATACTTGAGATTTATGTTTGTAAATGAAGTAGGGATGTATATGTAAAATGAATAGATACAAAATAAAACTAGCGAGAGAACGAATCAATGTTGACTTCGATTGGAACATTGGTAAATGAACAGAATGGTCTTCAGCTGGAACCACGACTCGTTGTTGAACCAGTACTTGTACACCCGTTGGCATTTGAGATGTCGGAGATATATAAAGCTGAGTCATTCTCCGATACCACATCATATACGTTCCATGTAAGGTGACATCAAATGGGGGAATATTGACAATAACGTGATCAAAACAATGCGCATCCCATGTGTCGACGTGGGTTCGCCAACAAGCGGCCCAATCATGACCCGGCTGTTGACCCATACCTATAACACCATGCATATTGGCATTAAATGGTTCTAACACCGGAATATTCTGAAGGAGGCCAAACTGTCGAAGCACTATATCGGCGTAATAGAACTCCACTATCCCGAAGTTGATAAGAGATGCTCTCATCAACCATAGCTCACAGACTAGTCGTGCAAATATGTGGCAATCTCGCTAAATGATCCTCCGTAAAAGGCTCCCACTTGACACAGTTATCCGTCAGTGTATCCAGTGTAGTTGAAGGCTCGCCTCACGCACAAGGCTTAGGCTTAACAGCAGTTTGAGCCTCAAGATTCAGTTAAGGCCCCCCCTTTGTTTGAAGCTTCATTCAAGCTTGCGCATGGACGCGCCTTAGCAAAGGCTCGAGGCTTGAGCTACAAGCAAAAGGCGCGCTTGAACATAACAGACCCGGCCTGACCCTGACCCGTCTTCACAACCCGACCGATCTTCAACACTTCCCATATCCCGTAACTCCGTCAATTCTCTCTCACCTTCTCATCCCCAATTCCAAACTCTAACCCCAATCTTCACCTCCCTAACTCCTCAATTTGCACTCCTCTTCATCAATTTCCTTCCCCTCTCAACAACATCGGTGATGACAGCGAAGCAGCTCGGTGGCAACACAATAGCATGCAACAGATCATCGGCTACAACGGAAACAGATCGGCTATGCCAGCAGCCTTCTTACTCAGTCTCTAGACTCTCCACTCCTATTCTGGTTTCTTTCCTTTCTGATTTTACACTTTTATGGTTTCTTTCTTAGGTTTTCGTCTACCTTTGATTATGATGTTTTTGCGAGTTACATTGAAACAAAATTGTGAAGCTAGTTCATTCCATAATTTACTATAATCATGAAACCATGCCTTATTTAAACAATTGCAAAATAACTCAGTGTAGAGCATGACCAAATTTTATGGTCGGCTAACTTTATGTTATTATTGTAATATTTCAAAATACCTTACCATTTACTAAGACTGTAATATTGTACTATTGTATGCCCATTAATGCAATATTTAATTTGATGCTATTGTAATTTTACTGTATGCTCATTACTGTAATATTGTAATACTGTATGTTATATGGTAAGTATCTTCATTACGATAATACTGTAATATTGTATGCTTATTACTATAGGAAATTATAAATTGAAGGTTATCATGATATTATTAGTTTTGCAGAGGAACACATCGTATAACTTTTTCTTTGGGGGCAAGAAACACATTGTGATTATACATTACAGAGGAATACATTGTAGTTATACAAAAATAATAACTTACACAGTCATCTTGGTCATTGTATGATATATTTTGTTGCTATGATGTTATTTTGTTTATATAATCTTAATTATAAATTTAAAAAACTCCCAAAAGTAATAATGTGCCTCGTCTAAGTGAGGCTTACGCCTCAAATTGCGCCTTGTGCCTCAGGCTTTTTATGGGGTAGTGAAATTGTGTTGCGCCTTACGCCTTCAACTACACTGAGTGTATCCAACTCGTCCATGTAGTATGTCAAACATCGATTTTGGTTGACCTTTTGTAACCCCCATTACCCTTTATACGGATTGATATTTATTTTTCTTTTCTTCGTATTCCCGAATTTCAACTTCCCAAATAAATCCTACTATTCTTTTGAATCCGATTTTTTTCTTTTGGATATTTAATTATATTTTTATAACCTGGAATTATAAATTTATATTATTATTATTATTATTATTATTATTATTATTATTATTATTATTCTTTCTTGATTGTTTATTAATTTGTGAAAGCCCATAGATCTTAATCTGTCTTTTATTATTATTATTCATTATATGAAACCCATATATTAAAATCCAAATCCAAAGCTCAATTTCAACCAAAAGCTTATCATTATTTTTATTTGTTTTTGTAAAAGAAACCCAAGCCCATACTTTGTATTATTATTATTGATATTTTAAATCATGAGTTAGGCCCAGTTTTCCCCCCAACCAAGTCCTATTCTAAATCACCTTTTATATATATATTATTTTGATTTAATTGAGCCCAATCACCTAGCCCACTCTACAAATTAATCCCTTATTTTATTGTGAGCCCACAACTCAAACCCGTGCCCTATTATATTATTATTTTGACTATTAAATTTTGAGTAAGCCCAAAACCAATATATATTCTGAAACCCAAAGATGAGCCCACATTTCACATCCAAGCCCAAATCCTATTGGATCCTAACCCAAACCCACATTTTAAAACCACTACCCAATCCTAACCAGATCCACCCATCTCTCATAACTGCACCCACTTTCTCCTAATTAGTCCTCACTATCTTTTCCAGTAACCCCCCATAATCAATACCCATTATTATATTTATATATTATAAACTCTCTCTCTCCCCTCCCCCAACTCTCTCTCCCACTCTCTTCTCCTTCTCCCTCTGTTCCAAAACAGAGCACCGCCATCCAGCTCCTCACCCTCGATCCTTCGACCACCACTGTCCCCGCTCATCACCATTCCGCTCGCCGCCTTCATCCCGACCTGCCTTGCTCCGTAGCTCTCCTTCCACTGCATCAACCTCCGCACCCTGCCCCGCCATTGCCTTCATCCTCCGAGGCCTCACCATCCTCGCCTGTAACCTCCTCCTCGCGATGCACCCCTGTGCACCACCGCGACTGAGCTCGTTCGCCTGCTCCTCCAACCACCCGAGCGCCGCCTTCCTGGGGTGCTCCGCCATCCCCTTTGTCGCTGCACCGTAGGCCCCCATTGCACCACTCTCCCCTCAGCCTCGCCGTCGAGCCATCGACCTCGCCATTGTTGCAACCGTTGCTCCATCATCCTCACCGCCACTCCCAAACTCCATCGACAACCCCTACAGCCTCCGCCTGCACCCCACCTCCCGTCATCTTCTTCCTCTTCTTCATCACCGTCGCGCTCCTATGCACCGCCCCTACTGCCATCCCGACCACAACCGCTCGAGCCCTCACCCTCATCCCCATCGATGTCTCCTCATCACCGCAATCCCTCCTCATCCCCTTGGCTTCATCGCCGATCGCCTGACGCCAACCGCCAGCCCCTTGTTGTACTCCTCCCAATGCCGAGCAACCCACCACAGTCTCAGCCCCCTGTTGCTCCTCTTCACCATTGCCGTAGTCCCACCTCCTTCCATTGTCATTGCTGCCTTGCCATCGTTCTCACTATTGGCTGCTCTTGCTTCTCGTTGTTGTCGCCGCTTGCTGTTGTTGCTGTCGCCGTGTTGTCGCTGTCGACTCTTGTTGTTGTCGTGGCTATCGATGTTGGTGCTGTGTCCCTTGCTGTTGGTGTTGTGTTCTTTGCTGTTGCACGTGTCTTTGTGTACGTAGCTTGCACGTATTGCCGTTGGGACTCTCGTCCCGTTATTCTTTCATATTCGAACTCGTCATCTACAAGGCAAGTATCTTGTACACTTTATTGTTCCATACAAGCAATTTATTTGACCTCTCACAATTAGTAGTTATATTTGATTATCGTGATTGAACCTCGTAACCCACTGTAACACCCCTCTTTTTTTTTGACTCCAAATTCAATTCTTTCAATTTCTATATCACTTTAAACATAAACTAAGATTGTTTTATTTCAAATAAAATGTTGGCAGAGTTTCCCCTGAAATTTCTGCCCCGAAATACAAAAAACTTACGGAATTCTGCTCTAAATTTCGTAGCTCACATCACAGGCAATAATATCATGGGCTCCCCAGGCCAAAATGAGCAGAATCACACAGGCAATATAAATGCTCTAGGGGCCAAACTCATAATAGAATATCAATTATCAATTAAAAACCATAAATTCCTTTGAAAACGTAATAAAGTTTTTAGAAAATAACTTATAAAACATACCACAGGGCTCGGTATTCCACAACGAGATGGGTACAAGTCAAAAACATATAATGCCACTCCACACTATACTCATCATCATCATCCACATACTTATACATCTAAAATACAATTTAAATCATAAATTTCACTATTCACATAATTGAACTTAAACATCAATTTTAAAAATAAAAGCTCCACTCCACAGAATCTACACCTCACCTCTGCACTGCTGGGACCTATAACAGTAGGGGATCTAAGGTAGTCCAAGAACTCCCTAACCCAACAAACACTAAGGGGTTAGCCATTTTTGGTGTGAGTATAATTTACTAATTAAGCAAATAAATTAATCTTTATAAATAAAAATAGAACGAACTTACGAATACCAAGATAATCAAATTTTACCTGAATCTGAACATGTAAACATCATAAATGGGATTTCACAACAAATACTCTCTGAGGCATCACCTGTATGTATATCCATACCCGCTCATAACATACTTATCTTTAGTTTGGAAATCATTCACAAATTAGTCGCTTAACGCCCATCACTTAATGCCTTATACAAATATTCCTATAACTTTACTTTCCCATAAAGCTTTACATTCACAAATAACTCTACTTTCACATAAACTGCACTTCATTTACCATTCATTTACATTTACAAACCCACGACTCATATCACATAACATCGCATTCATTCATTTCTTACAACACATAATATCACGTCCCGCAATACATCACTTTCACACTCATTATACACTTCAACTATCTTCTTTTCATTCAGCTTTCATTATACAGATTATTTTGATGCTCATTCTCATTTTATCATAAATTTTACTTTATAATTCATTTTCACTCTATAATACAACTTATGCTACTTCTCATTCTTGTAACTTACTTTCATTTTCCCTTGTAACTCATATTTCAATTTACTTAACTTTTTATTTCCAACCCGCAATACCGGAATCATATCAACAACTCACCCATTCACCTTGGAAGTTGTGCCAAGGTAGGTAGTTCCCACCATTTCCACGAAAATAGCGGACGAGTAGTTTTTCGACATACTTCCAAGGTACAACAAACTCATAACACAACATATTTTTCTTTAATAACCATTTTCACAACCATTCCCGTATTACATCTTCACTATCATATATATGATACATAATACAATTTCTTTACTTCCCGTATTCATTCTCGGAACACAAATCTTCCTTTTATCCTTATTAATTCACTTTATTTACTATCTCAATTTCATCTTATAATTAACTTATTTTATTTTTTACTCTTAACTCATAACACACTTCAGTTTAACCCTCATTCTTTTCAAATAATCCACCGCACCCCAAACATAGTTTGGGTAATATATACCTCACCCCAAAGCCGATAGCTTGGGTAATAATCACTGCATCCCAAGTAAAACTTGGGTACTCAACACATCTCCGGCCAATAGCTCTGTTATTAATTTATTTTAGTTTTCTTTTCATCTTACACTATACTAATATTAAATTAACAATACACCAGCTCACCTTGGAAATTGGGCCAAGGCAGGTAGTTCCTCGACACAATTCCAAGGTGCATCAATTCACCTCATACCGTATCTTACTTGAATAACCATTCTCATAATACAATTACTTCATGCTATTTATATTAACACATACCCCCTTTACCCTTTCATTTGTATAACACAACCATATTTTCTTTTACTTCATAACAATTCCAATTCAAATACTTGCTTTACTTTCTCGTTCTTATTTACACTTACTTATTTTATTAATTTGTCGACCAGTGTCCATGTCATCGCACAACTGAAGCCGATAGCTCAGTCAAAATACAGATCGCTGCCCACCAAGGGTCTTACGCATCACATACACATCACATCGCTACCCACCAAGGGTCTTACCCATCACATACACATCACATCGCTGCCATACAGGTCTTACGCATCAAATACACATCACATCGCTCCCATGCAGGTCTTACGCATCAAATACAAATCGCTTCCATATAGGTCTTACGCATCAAATACACATCGCTGCCATACAGGTCTTACACATCAAATACACATCGCTACCATATAGGTCATATGCATCAAATACACATCGCTGCCATACAGGTCTTACGCATCAAATACACTATATCATTTATTTCATCATGTTATCACATCACATTATCACATCATGTTTTTACATATCATATAAACCTCACCATTAATTTCATCGTATTAACACATCACATGGTCACGCATCGCACACACACTATGCTTTTCATCTCATCACATTAAATACATATACATACATATATCCATATCAGCAAAACTCCTCAAATTTAAATCTTACAACCCCTTAGCATAGATATATATATATTTACAAGCATTAACAGGCTCCCACACATGTACTCTAATTTCTTACACCCCACAATCTACTCCGTATAATACTTGTAAATTTCTATCCTCAATACACTTTACACATCACACACGGTAAACCAAAATTTAAAATATTCATAACACACCCCATGCATAAAATAAAAGAGATCATACTCACCTGCTATCTCGCGAAGACTCGAAGCACCACATCTCCATTACGTATCCGAAGTCGCTAACATCTCCTATAATCAAATTCCAAAACAATTAGGGCTCAAAACATCCAAACCAGCCACAGGAAAATAAGAATACCAATCCTAATATCACACAGGCATTTTATTGAACGTCTGGGATGCACACGTGCGATGCACGTAATAGTCAAATTCCTACATGATTTTTATCCCCAAACAATTACTAAAATCACCCCCAACTTATTCTAATAGTTCAACTAAAATTCTACTACTATGAAAAAGATACTTCTCACATATTTACTTTCCTTTTTATAAACCCAAAACCCTAATTTATTAGCAACTTGCAAAATCTCCCATAATTTGCTAATATCTCGCCTCTACTATTCCCAACATCTTCCAATCTCCCTACCATAATATTTATATTCAATAGAAATTAACCACACTTAATTTTATACAAATAAAATAAAATAGGGTATACCTTTCCGTAGTTGTTTCTCCAAATTGACTCCACCACTAGCTAGAGCACCCTTCACTTAGCCATCCCCTCGAATTAATTTGAAAATCACGAAGAAAATGAGTGGATTTGGGCGGGGGAGAGTGAGGCCGAAATGGGTTTCGGTCTCCTCTGGCGAAATCGAAACAAAGAGGAGAAAGGAGAAGAATGAAGAAGGGATGGGGAGTTTTGGAAAATTAAAATAATATATATAATAATTAATAAGGTATATTAACATATAAGCCCCCAAATCTCCAAAGTATTTCAAATAAACCCCCAACTCTTACACTTCAAAAATACTAACAATATCAAATACATAAAATTGTCTCATAATAGTCCTCCAAAAGTAGAAAATAAAGTAAACAATATTTCTTCACATAAAACTCAACGCATAACCCCAATATATCAATAATACTGATCCAACTCAAATATCAACACCGATATCACTATTTAAAATAAAATATACCTCAAAAGATATTAAATAGGTATTTTTGTATTTTAAAATTCGAGGTGTTACATTCTACACACCTCAAAGAAGCTCGTCCTCGAGCTACAGGCGTTAAGAAAACTGTTCAAACAATTTTGGATACTTTCTCCTCACCAACTTCCCAATGTTCCGAATACAGCCATTAAAACTGACACACCAATGAAATTTCAGCAACTGAACAACTTGAAGTCGTGATCGCTGCTAATCTGCATAACTCCCTTGTCGACTACACACCTTAAAAGAGACTTATCTATTCTCGTCTGATAACTAGTATCCGTCTTCATTTCGGGCCACCAAAATATTCTTTTAGAATCTTGATACATCTTCATGCCACCGGGATAGACTATATACTGAATATGATGAGCAATCTCCGTCACCTGTTATCATAACCCATCCACATCAGGAATACCAAGTTTACAATGATGACGAGAACCTCTTTCACTGCCTTCAACAGACACAATGTACCCTAAAATCACACTTCTCACTCCCAAAAATGACAATTTACAGACTTATCATACCACTTCTAGTCCCAACGAGTCTACAACTTAGTTCTGAGGTGCCATCTATGCCCCTCCATACTGCGAAAATACACCAAAATATCATCTACAAATACAATCACACCCTGTTAATATAAGGGTGAAAGGTCCAATTCATCGAATTCATAAAACTACAGGGACATTCGCCAGCCCAAAAGACATCACCGAGAACTCATACAATTCACACCGAGTATAAAAAGCAGTCCGTAAGATACTTCCCTCTTCAATGATTATCTGACAGTACCCGGTGTACTACTCCAGCTGTGAAAACACTCTAACTTCCAACAACCGATCTAATAACTCATCTAATTTCGGCAATGGATACCTATGCTTAATAGTCACCTTATTCAACTCTGGATAATTAATACACAATCCTAGGGAACCATCCTCTCATATATAAAAAACCACATCAATAATTTCAATCTTCACTTTAGGTATTACCACCGAACTCAACGATCATACTTACATCGTCCAGGTCATTACATACAATCAGAAACGGGGTCTCATCGGGCTTTCTCACCCGAATCCTCCCTGCACCATACCCTAACTATGCATAAAGCCTTCCTAACCAACCCATCTCCCCATATCAAATGATAACGATTATCGCACATCCCACACGGTCTATAGGACATACACAAGATCCCCAGGGAGTAGCCCTTCACGGCACACAACAATCAATATAACAGAACACTCCAATACTATACAAATTCTCATTGGGATTTCTAAAGTGGACAAAACATATGCAGGGCTAAAATAATACAGACCCAAAGTCAGAAAAAAGTCTAATAAAGATGACACCACTCAATACAAAATCCATGCTTAGCAAAACACTATCAAAGCATAAAACAAACTTCACACAAACTTCACATTCTCTTCATAGCGAAATTGAACCCATACACACAAGACAGGATCACTAGAATTGGCCTGACATTCCTAGTTAACCTAGGCTCTGATACCAAACTGTAACACCCCATTTTTTTTTTTTTTTTTATTTTACTCCAAATTCAATTATTTCAATTTCTATATCACTTTAAACATAAACTAAGATTGTTTTATTTCAAATAAAATTTTGGCAGAGTTTCCCCTGAAATTTCTGCACTGAAACACAAAAAGCTTACGAAATTCTGCTCTAAATTCCGTAGCTCACATCACAGGCAATAATATCATGGGCTTCCCAGGCCAAAATGAGCAGAATCACACAGACAATATAAATATCATGCTCTAGGAGCCAAACTCATAATAGAATATCAATTATCAATTAAAAACCATAAATTCCTTTGAAAACGTAATAAAGTTTTTAGAAAATAACTTATAAAATATACCACAGGGCTCGGTACTCCACAACGAGATTGGTACGGGTCAAAAACATATAATGCCACTCCACACTATACTCATCATCATCATCCACATACTTATACATCTAAAATACAATTTAAATCATAAATTTCACTATTCACATAATTGAACTTAAACAGCAATTTTAAAAATAAAAGCTCCACTCCACAGAATCTACACCTCACATCTGCACTGCTGAGGACCTGTAACAGTATGAGATCTAGGATAGTCCAAGAACTCCCTAACCCAACAAATACTAAGGAGTTAGCCATTTTTGGTGTGAGTATGATTTACTAATTAAGCAAATAAATTAAACTTTATAAATAAAAATAGAACGAACTTATCAATACCAAGATAATCAAATTTTACCTGAAATCTAAACATGTAAACATCATAAATGGGATTTCACATCAAATACTCTCTGAGTTATCACCTGTATGTATATCCATACCCGCTCATAACATACTTATCTTTAGTTTAGAAATCATTCACAAATTAGTTGCTTAACGCCCATCACTTAATGCCTTATACAAATATTTCTATAACTTTACTTTTCCATAAAGCTTTACATTCACAAATAACTATACTTTCACATAAACTGCACTTCATTTACCATTCATTTGCATTTACAAACCCACGACTCATATCACATAACATTGCATTCATTCATGTACGGTACCACAACATATTTTCAAGTTTCTCATTATGCTCCTTCATTTACTTTCAAAATATTGTCAATTAAGATTGTGACAGACCGTTCTAGGATTGCAATAGATTGTGGAGTTGTATTTATACGAAACAGATGACCATCAGCTAAACTTACAAGGTAATGTATTAATTTTTTCCATATAGTCTCAAAGTTTCACCTCATTGCATTTATCTTTTAATTAAACACACACAAATAAATTCTAAATTTCTCTTTTAACTAATTATCCGAAAAATCATGAGCTCTCAACATTATGTTCTAACAAACTCGCAGTCAAAATTAACCCAAAATTTAATTGCAAACATATGAAGATTTACCGTACGATAGATGGGTACTTTAGGAGCTAGAGAATGAGGATTAGATGAATTCACCCGCTTCCGCCGCAATCCTTTTTACCCTTTACGAAATCGACCAAATTCGGGATCTTCAATAATGGATTTAGGGTTTTGAGAGTGTGAGTATAGAGGGTTGTAAGGGATGAAGTGGATTCCTTGAGATTTGGGAGGGTTTTAGTTGGTAAAAGCATGAATTGGGAGCTAGGGTTTCGGAAATGGTTTTCGGAGGTGGGAGAGAGAATGAAGAGAGTGAAGTTAAAGAGGTATCGGAGATAACGACTTTGATTAAAAAAAATTTGAAAGCGACACTCGCTGTCTCAATTAGCGAGTGTGGTATGAACACACTCGCTACTCGCTGTCTGAGATAGCGAGTCTTCACATTGTATTTTCCCCCAGTTTTCTTGCCAAGTTGTGCATTAAGCAATAAGGCTACACTCGCTATCTCATCGTTTTGCCAAACTCATATATGAGACTAGTGTTACCCTGTGCAAATTGCATAGACTAAAATAATTTTGAGAAACTTATAAAATTATATGAAACTTAAAAATTTAGAGATGTCCCTTAACTATTACATTCACAATATAATTAAAAGATGACAAATCTACATATTAATTCACACTTTCAAACAAACCAACATCATTCTATATCTCTATTCTATTGAAAGGAAATAAAAAAAAATATCGAAAAATTACCGAAGTTGGGTTGTGATTCTTCTCGGACTCCTTGATGTACTTCGTTATCTCCTTCTCGATTGCATGCTTCTTAACGAATTTTTCTCTCAAATTAAATATAATCAACATCAGAAACACATGGAGGGAACAATAGTTGATAATTAGCTATATAAAAAGATGAAAAATATATAGATTAACCTATTCACATTTCGAAATCAATATCGTTCTACATTTTCTATTCAATTAAAAGAAAACCCCAAAATTCCTGATGCGTGTAACTCTCCAACAATTTGAGCACAAAGACATAGGTAAACCCTAAATCCATAAATTTAGAGATGTAAAAAAAAAAAGGTATTTTCAAAAATCACTTACAATCTTGTCAGGTTCGTCCATTCTAAAGCTTATTGTAAATACTTATATTGTCTATGAAGTTCCTCAATATTTTTCTCCAACTGTTCTATATTACTCCTTAGTTGTGCCTCTACAAAATGATCATACCATAAAACACACATAAAATACTACAATTTCTCAAAACTTTTCAAACAAAACAAAAGATGTAGAAAAGATACCACTATCTGCATGTTGTTTTCCTTGTAATTCCAACATATTTCGAAGCTTCTATTCCAGCATATTTCGAAATTGTTCCTTATCTGGAATCTTGGCAGATACTAATCTATCAATATTTCCAATATTGGTAATCTTGTCTTCTCTTCGAACAGTAATCTAGATGTGAGCTGAGGAAGCCCTCTTTTCTGAAGTTCAATTATATGTAGATCTATTAAAAAAAAATCTTAAAAAATGATCATTTCAAATATAAGTCAAGGTTAAAAAAATATTCATAACGGAAACTTTGATCCACGTACATTTTTTACAGATTAGAAAACTACAAAAGTTTAATTTGCTTGATTAGATAATTCCCCATGACCTGATTTATTCCTCCAGAAACATAATTCGATAGGAATAATCATCTTTAGGTTCTTCTTACGTAACTTATCTAAACCATGTTATTCACTCGAGCATATCATGAATGACCTTCAACATTCTTTCTCAGCAAAACAAAATACATCTTAGGATTGGGCATCATGAACATTTTTTAGCTAAAACATAATCCATCATACTCATCTCCCCAAAACAAAATATAATCTATTCATGTTACAGACATTACCATTTTCATCCACATAAACTCGAAATGGGTGCATTACATGTTCTATTTACATAAAGATAAACAACTTATGTCCAATGGGCATTTCGATAAATAGTTGGTTGGCATCATGAACCATGGAGATCGTACTAAAGATATAATTCATGGGTTTCTTCTCTAATTTATAATTAACCAATTATAAATAAGAAATTTATAATTCCTTGATAAAAAAGGAAAATTTTTACCTAAGATTGAGAGAAGAGGGAGCTCCAAGCGATCGAAATCCACACACTACAGACATATACTATATATAAGGGTTTTCCCCACATGGGTAGCGATGAGTGGCGATGGGGGATAGCGACGGGCGGCGATGGATGATAGCGACGGGCTGCGATGGGCGGCTGCGACAGAGGAAATTTGGGTGGGTTTTGGGGTAGGGAGGGTTATGGTTAGAGGGTTTGCGGGAGATGTGGTAAAAGAAAGATTTTTTTTTTGTGTTTTTTTAAGTGATGTGAGCTGCACGTGTTAATTCATACTTTTGTTCTCCTTTCTCTATTTCAAAATAGAGAAAGGATAGATGGGGTAAGCCTATTAGATTAAGATATATATATATATATATACTAGATTTTCCCGTGGGCACTTGCCTACGGTACGTCTTCGGAACGATACAGCATATGAAAGTCGTGTAAATAGTAAAACAACAAGTATGTAGCTCAAGTTTGAATAGTATAACAATAATTAATTTTAAATAAAAGTCCATGTTTCTATTATAAATGGGGGTGTAAAATTCAATTTCTTAGAATTTTGAGTGTGGAAAATGATTAAATTTACTGTTGATGAGATATTTGTTATTTTCAATGTAACATGAGCTATAAAAAATGCATAAAAATTTGAAAATTTACAACCCTGAATTCTGAAAATATAAAAGTCTGAGTAAACAGAAAGAGAATAAGAGAGAGAGAAATAAATAAAAATAAATAAATAAATAAAGGGCTTGTTTTGGGAGGATTTGAATTTGAGTTTTGGGGAAAACTTTTGGGCGGAAAAATATGTTTTGTGAGGCCAGATCTGAACCATTGATTTCAACCCTATTTAATAAGAATCTCTTGATAGCTTTCTTTGTGTTTTATTATATAGATATAATAGCGACTATGTCCTTTTGGTAAATAGTTTCGAATGTGGGTCCGTTTGGTAATTACTTTTAAAAAGTGGTCCATTTTGGTAAATTATCCGTAAAAATCTGTAACGACCCGGGATCGTTTCCCTCAAAGTTCGAAGTTTTTGGCGCACCAAAACAAAAATCAAAGAAAAAATTATCCTAAAAATAAAGACGAAAAAAAGTTCCTTTTTTTTCGTTGGTAAAAAAAGAAATCCCGATTCGATGACGGAATCGAAGAGGAAGAAGAAGGGCACAATCAACGAGCCCGAAACCATGTTGCTTCTTCAAAGGTCCATCTCTCTCTCATGCGATTTGGGTTTCAGTTGTAGTGTTGAAATTTGGGTTTTGTTTGGCTGATTTGATGTCGAAACCCTAATTGTGCGGATTTGGTTGGAAATATTCATGGATTTGTTGGGTTTTTTTTTAGTAGAAATTAGGGTTTCGAGGTTTTTTTCCCCTTTCTTGTTTACAAAAGGCCCAAAGGTAGTCACGTAAGTTCCAATCAATAAAAACTAGGAATCAAAGTAATAAAAACAAATAGCACTATCAGCTAAGGAAATTACTATGCTAGCATTGCCGCACACCAATCAGCGGAGAAGAACAATTCACCACTCATGGAGTTGGTTTTCGAGGGGGAACCTCTCATTCCACCAACGTCGCACCAAAGGGTCGCGTCAAGTTTTCATCAAATTGTGTTGTACCAAAAAGAACTCTTGTGCATCCAACATCACTCCCATTATCAGCTTTCGTTCTAAGAGAACCCTGTCTCCTTTTGACTCCAAAGTGATCTGATTCCGAAGTTTCCACCATCACTACATTCCCATCCCCCAAAACTGACACCCTCATTATATTCCTAACATCTTTACTGGTAGAGGTGATCAACTTATGCATCTCCCTTAAGCTTCTCGGTCTAATTCTTCCCCCTGCCCATCTCTCCAGTTCAGTCCAAACTTTTGATATTGAATCGCAGTATATTAATAGATGCTCAACTGTCTTCCTCATTCCCCTGTCACAAAACACACACAACTCCGATTCAATCTTGATATGTCTAGTTGAAAGTAACACTCGTGTAGGCAGAATGCCATTGACAATCTTCCATAGAAACCACCAATAGCAATATCGGAAAAATCATAACTTTGTTGGAGTTGAATCGGTAACTGGAAAAGTTTATTTTTTTGCAGGAAGAACATATTTTGTAGGAAATGTTTTGTACCATTTCTTGAATTTACGATTATTTTCTGTTAGGCCACTTAATATATGCTAAATTGCTGATGTTTTGAGAAGTTCTTATGAGCGTGCATTTCTTGGGCTAAGCTTGGGTTGAATTAAGAGGATTTAGATGTAATTGTAAAGGTCAATAATTTATTGTTTTGGACATGGTTTGGCCAATTTCGGATGTAGGTTACTCAAAAAGATGATAAGCATTGGTAAATTGAAGGACCTAACAGATAGTAACATAGGAACCAGATAGGATATACTTCTAACTTGAGGACTTTATCAAAAAAATCGTTACCATGTCAGGCACCAATGCACAATGCAGTATTGGTGCTGCCATGTCACAACACTCATGAAGACACGTTGTTAATATCTGAAAATTATAGAAATCGATATAAAAATACATGATAAGTTAACATATTGTATAATCTTATTGGTACATAAAACACATTTAAAAAATGAAGTAACAATTAATAGGTTTATATGATATATATAACATCTTGAACTTAAAGTTTGAAATAAATCAATAATAGAAAAGCAAAGAAATTAAGGGAACCAAGCAAGAGGCATGATTCAAATTTTCACGCCTAGGCTATATGCCTTCTAGTGCTTAAATATTCTAATTCTTGCACCGCATGAGGAAGCTGCTAGCAGTCCATAAGCTATGAAAGGGATTTTTTTTTGGGGTGTGCCAGAGATCAACACAACATAGCCCCTAACTGGCTTTATCTTTTATTTAGAAAGTGGCCAATTATATAAATGCATTTGGAAATCAAATTAAATAATGAGCCAATTATTACTGCTTTAGATTAGTTAACTTCTTGTTGATCCCTTGAAAGAAGTATCCACTCATTATTCATTGTCACAGATGTAAGTCTCCTTAATAATGTATTCATGAAATCGAGGTGTCAGTTACTGATATATTACACTTGGTTTATGCTGCACTGGTATGTCGCTTTTCACACGTATTGTCACTGATACCACATTCGAAGCCTTTTTCTTGTGCTATTATGGGTTTTTGGTTGTTGTTGTTGCATAAATCTTAATCATCGTATTTTATACAGGTACAGTGCTGCCACAATAGTTACTCTCCTTCAAGAGGTTGGTCACTATGCAGATGCGAAGATTGATTGGAGAGAACTTGTTAAGGAATCATCTACTGGAATCTCTAATCCACGGGAATATCAGTTGTTATGGCGTCATTTAGCTTATCGAGAACCTCTTTTGGAAAAAAGAGATGAAGCTGAACCTGAGGTTGGTTTCTCTAAAACCAGTTTATTTGTTGTAGGTTCTTCTTGTTATGGTGAAATGCAAGCATTTGTTTGTGAAGTCATTCTCTTCTTTCACATGGTATTCTTATCACATGGATTATTTCAATTGATTTATTTTAGTTCATTTATCTGTAAAATTGTTTTGTGCCTGAATGTATTTAGTTTTGTCTTTCTGAATCTGCTCAATAAATTTACTGTTGCCTTCCTCTGTCAACGGTCTCAACCCAGAGCACTTCATTGATAATCTGATCAACTGCAATTGACAAGAATCTTGTTTACAATGTCACACTGACTCCATAAATGTTTCTAGATTATTCATAACATCTGTAAGAAACCTCATGCCATTAACTCATAATTTTATTTTTCAATTAGTTACCATAATATAAGTCACATTGTTGGTTGTCAAATATAGATAGCTTCCATGGGATAGTAAGACTGTCCATTTACTTTATATTTGGGTTAACTCTATTCTATTGTTTTGTATGATATTCTTTTCCCGCTATTCATGATATAGGTCCTTTGTTGAAAACAACGTCACCATTCTGCTACACAAGTTGCTCACTATCAGTACTTACATCCAACATTGAATCAGAAGATTTGATGTTTAGTCCTTTATTTTTCTTAAAGGGAAAGAGTAAGGCTCGGTTTGGCATTGCTGTGGGCCAAAAGAACTGTGAGCAGAAAGTTCTTTTCAGTAACCAAAACTGTTTTTTAACAACAATTGCAGAATTGCTATCTGAATGCCAAAAGAGTTTTTGATTAAAAAATGTTGGGTAATTTTTTTTTGTAAAATTGGTGTGAGGTTATAAATATTTTCTAATAATAAAAATTGGAAAACCTCTTGTAACATAATTGAAGTGTTAAAATTCAATTTTTCTAGAGTTTTTTTTTCTTTCAATTTTAATATTTCTATTTAATTGCATAAATTTGATTATTAAGTTTTATATATTTTAATCACATAACATGAATTGAATTTAAAAATTACCTGTCCAAGTGTCGAATCTACGGAAGAGTTGAAATTGATGCAAGAAAAAAAAAATCAGATTTTAGGATTGATGAGAGAGAGGAGACCCCAATGGTGAAGAGAGGGGAGACCCCAATGGTGAAGAGAGGGAGGCAAGAGGATGGTGGGTTTGAGAATAAAGAGGGGGAGAGGGACGAGATACAAGTGAGGGAATGGAAGGTTTGAGGAGCAAAAAGGGGAAGGGGGGAAGGGGGAGAAAGAGGCAAGGGAGAAGAAAAAGGTGGAGGTTTTTAAATTTTTTTTTTGGGGGGGGGGGATAAAGGAAAATGAGACAGTCACGAAGAATGACAGAGGAAAAAGGAGAGGAGAGAAAAAGAACGTGAGATATTCCCCCTCTAATATTTAGGTTAAAAAGAGTTTTTTAAGAAGGCAAAAGCCTCAATTTGGTATGGTGGAATTTTGGAGAAAAAAGAAAGGGGTTTTGAAAATCTCTTTGGCCCAAACAAGATTTTAAAAAATAGCCAAACACCTAATTTTAGTAAAAACTGCTTTTGGGCCTTTCTCCAAAAGCAATGCAAAACAACGCCTAAGAAGCGCACCGTTAATTTCCCAAAAGATTTTGCTTGCCGAAAAGAAGAATAAGAAAGTTAAACGTGACTGCAAAGTGTGCTCTTCAGCAAATAAGCAAAGGATACTCAAACATACTACATCTTCTAAATTCTTCTTAAAAGTTGAGCTTTCAAACATGAAAATTTCACAATGTGAATGGAAATAACTGATTTGGGATGTATTTTAGATTTCCTTTCTGCATTGTAGTGCATGTTGGATACTTTTTCGATGTGCATATTGTGTGTGCATTAATAATTTTTTTAAGCTCCTCTCCTCGAGGGAGCTAAATATTGATTGAAGTGATGAAGCTTGTTATTATATGAAAATTTTGATGAATTCCTGCAATATATGATATGAATAGATCAGACTCTTCACTTCATCCGTTTTACTTAATTTCAGTTCCCTTTACCGAACTATTCCGACTAAAAGGAGAACTGTAATACAGACTTTCAGATTAATGGTCATGCGCTCGAGTTTTGTAAGGTGACACACACACACACATATATACACACACACACACAGAGAGAGAGAGAGAGTTGGACTATATAGTTTCCATTAACTCTAAAAAGTAGTAGTTAACACTTTTCTTGCTACACATTCACCTAGGCCCACTATGTATTATATTCATTACCTACTTTTCACATTTTGAAATTTTGACTGGTTACCACCTTAAAGCAAATGAAAGGTGTACAATGTATTAACTACTACTTTTTGGAGTTCATGGAAATTATGTGGTCTAACTTATATATATACACACACAAAGCGAGAGAGAGTAAATGGATCCTAGGGGGACCCTCAGCCTCTAGGAGATGTTCCTAGAGGGAAGCTAACGTGGCATTCATTTATAGGTTGAGACCATCAAATTTGTATAATACCCTCTCCATTTAACAAGGACAAATTTGTAAAACGTAGTGGTCCCAACTAATAAATGCATGTCACGTAAGCTTCCCTCTAGGATCCTTTCACTCATATATATATATATATATATATATATATATATATATATATATATGAGCAATGCTCAGTTGCAAACAGGTCTGTTTGCACAGACCCGTGCAAACGGCGTTGCTGGCCGTTGGATCAGATCGATCAAGATCCAACGGCCGTGATCGAACCCGTCCATCACCCCATTTCACTTAAGCTATGAGGGCTAATTTGGGAATTTCGTTCCAAATAACTCTTCGCCTCATTCGCTATTTCACTCACTCACTTTTGAACCTAGGCCGTTGTTTGGAAACAACGGCCTAGGTTATAAAAAGTACAAACCTAGGCCGTTGTTTGAAACAACGGCCTTTTATAACCTAGGTCGTTGTTCTCAACAACGGTCTAGGCTATAAAATGCCGCTGTTCCAAACAACCTAGGCCGTTGTTTGGAATAACAGCCTAGGTTCATTCAACGAGTTGTCTGAAACAACGACCTTTTATAACCTAGGCCGTTGTTGGGAACAACGGCCTAGGCTATAAAATGCCGCTATTTTAGACAACCTAGGCCGTTGTTTCAAACCACGGTTTAGGTTCATTCAACGGGCGGGGCTCGATCACGACCGTTGGATCAAGATGAACTTGATCCAATGGCCAGCAATGCCGTTTGCACGAGTTTGTGCAAACAGACCCGTTTGCAACTGAGCATTGCGCTCTCTCTCTCTCTCTCTCACTCTCTCTCTCTCTCTCTCTATATATATATATATGGCTATGATTCGGTGAGAAGTGAGAATCCCTTGAGAACTTTTTTTGGGACACTAATTAAAAAATCTGAATCGTTCATTTTGATCTACATGGCTAAATTAGTGCAAGGATAGGAGATCAAGTCATTTGAGAATTGTTTATCTATGCATTAAATTGTTACATATTGTATGGCTGAATATCGTTATTTATAATGATATGATGGATGGACAAATATGTTCAAATCAAATGACTTGATTTTATATTTCTAGACTAATTTAGTTATTCTAATCAATGTGAATGATTTGGATCATCCATGTGAATGATTATGGCAAGAGTTCTTACCAAGCTTATAGTGTGAGCGGTTCTCAATGGATCACCTCCATATATATATGGGATTGATATAGGTAAAAATAGAACTAAATCGGGATCGTTCAAATTGGGCACAAATCTTAAAGCTCTCAGGGGTAAAACGGTAATTTCATCTGTAAACGGGTCCGAAAATGGGAACTGGGTCTTTTCCAAGCCCAATAACCCAAAAACGGGTCTGTCTCACTGGGTTAGGGTGACAGCCCGTTATAAACAAACCGAGGACGTCTAAAGAGTAATTCAAATTCATGATTATCTCTAAGAGACAGTTTAAACCAAATCTCTTATTATGAAACGATTTAAACTCTGTTTCTTATCTAAAAACACCGGGAAATAGAGATAAATAATTATCTCGAAACTGTTTTCGAAGGCGACTATAAATACCCCTCTACCCCCACCATAAAAAAGTAACTAGTATTTTCTCCACAAAAGCTCTTTCATAATCTTCTTGATTACTGACTTGAGCGTCAGATGGTTCGTTGCCGGGAACAATCTCGGTGTTTCGAACTTTTTTGCAGGTCAACGGCAACATCAAGAAATGGTTAACACCGGCAAGAAGTCAGCAGGTTTGTTTTTATTGTTTCTAGAAGAATCTATATATCATCTGTTTTCTCCCACACCGAAATTATCCGCAATAGATTGGCGCCGTCTGTGGAAAATAGAAAAAGCGACTTGACCATATTTCACCGGTGAAAGTAGTTTCCAGCCATGCCTCCGAAGGGAAGAGGGAAGGCGGTGGCGTCCAGCCGAAGAGCCACCCCTCTTCCTCCATCTCCTCCACTAGAGGATATCCCCCATCAACAAGATTAACAAGTTCAACAGCCTCAACCTGAGCAGCCGTCTCCCCAATAGGCTTGCCCTATGCCCAGAGGGACTGCGCCGAGGGGCTCCCGTCGAAGCCGTCAAGAACAGCATCCTCTTCATGACCATATCTCGGTCCGCAATCCTTCCACCGATTTGATGGCCTCGCGAGGTCTGCAGGGATCAAGAGATCTCCATCAAATCATCGTCAACCGCCAAGAATGATCAACCTCCGAACTCGCTTGAATGAGAGACGAGCCCGTGACGAGGTCCTTCATCCAGAATGCCAGAGAAGTCAGAGGAGCCGTTCTTCTCGAAGGTCGAGATTCAGAAGGTCCGCCTTCCCAAGGGGACGAAGGGGGTTTCCTCCCTGTCGACACCGAAGGAGCCACACCGCTGTGAGCCGATCACCACCCAGGGTTCCCTATGATGGAGGGACACCAGTCACCCAGGCAGAATTCGAAAACTTCAAAGATGACATCTTGCGAGCTCCTAACATTGTCTCAAATTATGACCGATAAGCACAATGCCCTTGCCATGCCACCACTCATGAAGGAGAGTCCTGAGGGTCGACTAGATCCGACTAGAGGAACACTCGATTCACCATCGCCTTTGAAAGATGGAGAGACACCTCAAACAAGATCAATCCGACTTTTAATGCTAGTTTTATAGCAAGTAATTCTTTATCGTATGTGGAATATTTAACTTGTGTTTTGTCAAATTTTCCGGACGTATATGCTATGATTTCTTTATGTTTAGCGACTAATACTCCAGCCCAAAATTAATCAGAAGTATCTGTTTGTAAAGTAATGACTTCCAGATCAGTAGGAAAATAAAGTATTTTTTGATCTTGTATTGAGTGTTTAATTTCGAGGATTTTCTTTTATTTCTTTGTCATTTAATAGAATAGAGATTTTATCTGTATTTCATCTTCTAGGTTGTTCACTAGTTGACGCTTTATATTTAGCTTGTTCTTCATTAAGTTTTTGTTGGAGATTCTGAACTTTGGAAGAAAGGCTGGGGATAAACTTTCGTCCATAGTTTAATAAACCCAGAAAACTTTGAAGTTCCTTTAAAGTAGAGAATGTTTCAGGAAAGTCCTTTATCTTTGAATAAATATGCTGTTGTAGTTCAATGGTTCCTTGTTTAATATATTTGCCTAGAAATTCAATTTCTGTCCGAAAGAGTTCAATCTTTTTGGGACTTAAGATTACTCCATGTTTGATTAGGAGTTGAGCGACTTGTAAAAGGTGTTGTTTATGCTCTTCTGTTGATGAGGAGACAACTAGAATATCATTGATATATATGACGACAAATGGTAAATGTCCAAAAAGGGAATTCATCCATTTCTGGAATATTTGGGAGCATTTTTTAATCCAAAGGGCATGACTAACCATTCAAAGTGTCCTTGTGGACAGCTGAATGCTGTAAGTTCTATGGTGGTTTTGTTTTGGAGTTTTACTTGCCAAAACCCAGACTTCGCATCAAACTTACTGTAATATTTTGCTCCTTGAATTTGCTTAATGAGCTGTTTGGCAGATGGGATGAAATATCCATCAAATTTTGTACAACTATTTAATTTTCTATAATTAATTTACATCCTTGCTTTTCCTCGTTTTATTTCGGCATGATTTCTTACTAAAAAAGCTGGAGATGAATGAGGACTTGAGCTCTTTTGTATTATTTGTAATAATTCTTGAATTTGTTTTGCAAATTCTACTTTGTCTATAGGAGAAACCATGATACTATTCACACGGATCTTTGTATCTTGGTGTTCTGGTAATAGTTCTAGGTTACAATACCGTGGGCTTCTATCAAATCATTTTAACGGATTGTTAGAGTATAATGGTTCAAACATGTTGTGTATAAGTGTTTCGAACTTAGTTGCAGGATGTAATGGATAGGTATTTACCTGTCCTTGCTTGGAAGGTTGTTAATTTTGGTGAATTAAGGTGATGGGATTATCACCACGCTGTGCTGCAAGGATATAATGAGAAGCTAAAAGGGCTGTTAAGGGAACGCGGGGAATTAAACGATTATCAAGTTGAAGATATTGTTTATTGAATGGTTCAAAGAATCGCAGATTATCCATACCAATTAAACAATCAGTTTCTAAGACATTGGGTAATAAACCAAAGTCGAAAGAATATGTCATAATATTATTATGGATGTCAGGAATTTGGACTTGGAGTCCAACTACTTTATGGGTTATAGGACATTGTTTGTTGTCTATGAAGTCATTGAGAATTCCTTTTTTGTCAAGGGGGTACGAAATTGTTGAGGAATAAAAAACTTCTTGTAATAGACTGGCTTCTACTCCTGTATCTATTAAAGCATGTAAAGTGAATTCTTGTATATTGGGGTTACATATTGTAAGAGGAATATAAATATGTAATTGGGGTTTTTTTTTAAAGTCAATAAAGCGAATCATTATTGCGGATTTGAGCTAAGGGTATCTTTAGAATCTTTTGTTGTTCAGATTCTTGTTTGTGTTGTTGAATTAATTTTTTTGTGTCCTTCAAGGGGTTCTAACCGATCTTGTTGAAAACTTGATCGAGGTAATTGTGGTAAAAATGAATCATTAATTCCTATTATATCAGATCTGGAAGAGAATGATCTTTGTAAGGAAGGGGTTGATGAAGATCCTTCGATTTGATTCATTCGTGTGGTTGATATTGTATTTCCTGAAGTAGTAAAATATTCGATTGGGACGAGAATCTTTGGTTTTAAGGATTTTATAAAGACTTGCATGTCTTGATCAAATTTGAGATGCCTAATATCTACTAGGCGAGGTTGAATTGTTTTTCCTATTCCAACTTCGAATAGTTTTATAAAATTTGTAGGTGTGATCGATTTAAATGTTGATGTATCATTTAAAGCCATACAATGTTTCCATTGCATTCCTAAAACTTTAGAACCAGGTAAAAGTTCTATTCCTTAGAGATTTATTGAAAGTGTACATGCTTTATTTAAATTTTTATCGTCAAGGCTTATATAAAAATCTGGATGTATGTTTACTCCAAATAATCAATGTGCCAGATTGGATTTAGCACCGCCAATAATACTATTGAAAGGATTATTGATGATTCTTTCATCCATGCAAACAAGCATTATAAGGGTATCTATTCCTGAACGGAATAGTCCTGTTATTTTTATTTGTATTAATCCTATATGAAGGTATTTCATTTTAGGATATTTTTTCTTTAATTTTTCAATTTTATTTAAATCTAAGAGTTTAACCGAAGAAAATCTTCATCTCCTTTTAACTCTATATTTACTTGCATACATTCAAAGATATAGGTATGCTGATCGAGAAATCTAAATTTAAAGGAAGGGTTTTTGTAGATTTCTTTTTTATCAGAATGAGGAATAGCCTCTTTTAATTTTTCTAAATCTTCGTCGGTTACGATAAATTGTTCTCCCATGCTATCTTGTATACTCGTATTTGTAACTTCTTCTGACGTTATTTCATAGTCGTAGTAAGAGTATTCATGTATATTCTGTTTCAAAATGAGTTTCTCTTCTCTTTTCTTTGTGTGCTTCCCTTGTGTGATAATTTGATAAAAGTTCTGTATCGAAATAGACAATAAATCAGTCGCACAATTTCTGAAAAGGAAAACATATAACAATCCTGAAGAAAATCTTAGAAGAATTAGACTAGCAATATATTTGGAAATTTTTTCTTATGAGGTTAAATATATCCCGACTATATTAACCATGTCGCTGATTTTCTTACCAGGCCATGAACGACGACTTTAATAAGAAGTTGAACGAATTATTGGAACAGATGAAGCGCCAAGAGTCTTGGCAACAAACTGGGTCAAAAAAGACTCAGAAGGTCTCCACAGAGACCGGAACTTCATATACTCCCACAAGAGTAGATTCAGCTCGAAAGGGTAAACAGGTCCTACAGACCAAAACTGCTCCACAAAGCAATAAAGTCTCCACAGAGACTACCAATATCGCAGCTTCCACTGAAGCAAAAAAGATCTTTGTTCCATATAACAAAGGAAAAATGGTTCTAACAGAACCAAAGAGAACATTTGCTGCATCTATGGTGAAAGATTGGTATAACATGGAAATGAAAGCCCATGACCCCAATCTTTATGAAAAATTCAATGGATATTTTCGAGTAATACAGTCTGCCGATTTTCGAACTGTAAACTTTTGGCTCACAAAACTCGAAAGTGAATTTCTCACTATCATACGAGAAGTATGCCAACATCAGAAGCGTCAAAATGAGACTCAAGAACTCCTTTTGAAAATAACACAGTTCTCCTCGACTTCTCGATCTGAAGCCTGGAATAAAAAGGAAGCAGCATTATTTTCTGGAAATACTCCGGAATAAAGAAACCTACAACAAATCTTTTCTCAAATAGATAGGATAGATCTTGTCAATCTAAGAATTCAAAATTTCTTAAGTTTACTCAGATCTTTAAATATACAAAATTAAAAGACAAAGGAATTAGAAGCAAAAATCACAGTACAAAATATGATTTCTATGTATCAGCAAAATCTTTTGGATGATACACGACTTCTAAACTTCTTTAAAAAGCTAGAAGATACAGACATAATATCTTTCTTCGCAGACGAAGAGATTATCAAAAACATAAATGAGAGACCTCGTCTAAATGTCTTCTTTCATGACATCCAAAAATATCAAAAGTATATTCGCAAAGTGATTATTCATGAAATCTATGTCAATACAAATAATTCAGAAGAGTATGCCAACTGCATACCAGAGATTTGCAAAATCAAACTCTTCGAATATGCAAATCGCTTTCAAAATATCTTTATTTTCTGAATCTGGTCCATATGGGAAGAAAGACAATATGTCAAGCTATTCCCATCAGTTCAATTATGGGAATTAGAACGAGTCACAGAGGAACCATGTCATCAATTCTCAAAATTTAACAAAAAAGATTTTGTTGAAGAAACGGAACGATTACTAGTAGCTCAGGAATTTTTTGAGCATACAACTGAAGCTGCAGCTATAAGAGCACATTCAATTCATGAGGGAAAGACTATTTTATTAGTCGATACGTTATCAACATACGAAGTTTCCTCTCTCCGCATCCAGAAGACACAAAATTTTCTTTCCTCTCTTACACTCGGACGACTAGGAGGTACTGCTCAAGAAGAGTACCTTGAGCAACAAGAAGACTTACAGAAGACTTTCAATGGATCAAGTTCAGTGGATTCAGATATGATTACAGGCATAGCCAATGATGATTGAAAGAAAGAAGCATGGTGGATCACTACACCTAAAATGGTGGACCCTACCACTATAACCAACACACTCAAAGATTTCTTCTTATCAGCCAATGCAATAAGATAAGGATAACTCACCTGCTAGTTCTTGCCAGCTTGCTTCCAGAAGGAGAAGAGAAGAGTCCTCTGCTATAAAAGAAGACCCAAAGGTCATTGTATAGATATAAGTTTTTCAGCAGTTTTTTTCTTTTTCTCTTTGTGAGCTTTTAAGTTTCTCTTCTCTTTTGAGTTTCTGTCCTCTTTTCTTTGTGTGCTTCCCTTGTGTGATAATTTGGTATCAGAGCCAAGTATTGTACATTTACTCTGTATGCTTGAAGGCGTTCTCGCCACTTATTGTAAGTATCTTGTTTAATTATGGAGTAATTTCTTAAGAGCATATCCTATGGTTGTCTATTTTACTTTTTATGATTAAAATGTTATCTTCTTTAGCTATCTCACTCTTAAATCTAGTTGTACACTTTCTTGGTTTGCATGGTAGAAGCTTGTGGTAGTTAAACTAGAACACCATGGGTGTTAGGTTAAAAAGCTTTAGGCTTATTTGAGGCTTAATCCTACCTATAAATCCACGGATAGGAATACCATACTGCAGAGAAAGTCAACACAGAAAATAGAGAGAAAGATTAAGAAGATCACTCGTTAATCATAAATTGATAAAATGAATAACTATAGAATATGTTCTATCCTTTATGGAAGACTCCAGGAGAAATCCTATTATTCTAGATGATAAACATAACTGTTCACACCATCTCAACGAAGAACATTATGAACACTTTGTCCACCTACCTACACATGGATCCTTAAACGCAGGGATCTTCAACTACATGGTAGACTTATTACTAGATATAAAAACTGAAGTTAAAACAATAATCACTTGGTTTCCTCAAACTCAACCCCAATAAAAAACTAAGGAGTTTTCGTTATCATGTTTGTCTAAATCAAAAATAAATATGGCTAAGTACTCTTTCCAAGAAAAGAATACAATAATATAGATGACGCAGATAAAATCTATTATGAAGCTTTTATCCATTTACAAGAAAAGGAATTAACTGGAGAAATAGAAAGTATAGATGTTTTTTCATATTATGAAAAACATGCATCCTCAATCAATTATTGGTTATACAAACATCAAGAGTCAGATTCTGATTCAGAAACAACCTCTCAACAAGAGGAAAATATGTCTGACACATCAGACAACCAAAAGTACGCAATACGTACAAATACAAATCCAATTCTCCAGTTAACAGGACCAGCTGGTCCTACTCCCACTGTTCCTTTATTGACTGGAGGACCAAGTCATCAGACTCCATCAGGAGTCAGTTATTCAAGACGAAGTCATGGCTGAAAACACACCCGTAAAAATTCCATCTGCTTTCAAACAATATGGCACGAGAGCAGAATGGCTTCAACATAGAGTATCTGCAAACCCAAATACTCCGGGTTTAACTTTAAATATAGATCGCATCCCTTATAGACAAATAAAAAACTATCTAGCAAATTGATTGCAAAAAATGGTCGGCACTGTTCATATTCGACCACTCATGAGTATATCAAATTTCTTACACTTTGCAACAAGCTATTGGAAAGGCGATGCCCTTCAATGGTTAACAAGTCTAGAAGATACGAATCAACCTATAATGGAAGAAATCAGACAAATGACTAATGCTAAAACATCACCTCACTGAGTTAGTTGATATATTAACCGCTGATCTCACCGGCGAAATATTAAAAACAGAAGAAGAATATGAAAACCAACTCATGAAAATGCAACTATGTGATATTTGCATGTTAGAAGAATTCATTTCTAAATATATCGGACTTATTTATCATCTCAGCACAACTGAACAAAAATTATTTTGGATGAAAGGATTTTTTTCTAAAATCCCATATCCATGGAGCAATCTCATAAAAGAAAAATACGACAAGTTGATTAATTCTGCACCAACTGTAAGAAATGCTCAGTCCACTGGAAACCTAAAAAAAGCCTGTATGGACACTATGGAAAAATTTTGTGAAAGAGCGAAAGCTCATAAACAGATTGATAATAAAATAAAACATTCAAAATTAGGCTACACCTGTTGTTCAAAATATAATGAAGATTAAATTTACAATTCGGATGTAGACCAGAATATAAGCACAACAAATTTAAAAATAAAATAAAACCATTTCATAGAAAAAAACCAAAGTTCCGAATTACTCGGAAACATTGGAAACTTGAATTTAAAAGAAAATTCAAAAAAGAAAAGAATTTCCCAACACGGAAATTCATTAAAAAAACAAACGTTTCGCAAAGGTTGCAAATGCTTTAAATGTAGCAAAGAAGGACATTTTGCTAACGAATGTCCAACCAACATCAAATCTCTAATCATAGAAAATTTAGAAGAATATGGAATCAATCTTGGTACGATTGAAGACATACCAAGCGACAACAATTCTTCTATATATGAAATAGAAAGCCTTTATTCTGAAGATTTTTGCTCTATTGAAGAAGAACAAGACCTGAATGATCAATTCAATTCTATCAACATCAATATGTTGACAATAAATAAAACAATAAATTTCATCAAACTAATTCCGTTAATAGATAATATTATTCTGCCACGAAAAGGAAAAACTTATGCACCCGGCTATATGTTTTTTTCTAGTAGAACTTATTATCTAAAACGATATAGAACAACACTCATTTATCTAGACATTATTACCCAATTACCTTTAGGATACTATGGTATCATCCATAATTCTCCGATGCATGCCAAAGAAAACATATTCATAACTAGTGGAATAATTGAACCCATGGCTACGGACAAAACAGCAATACAAATGAAAAATACCAGTCTAAATGATCAAGACTATAGAATAGAAAAGGATGATCCCATAGGATTACTTGTTATACATAAATATGAAGACCTTCCAATAATAAAGGAAGATCAAATAAATAGACAATCTCAAAATCAATTTAGAAGCCTAAATAAATATCAAACACAGAGTTCGAGTTCTAACTCTAAAGAACAAGAAACTCATTTTGAATACAGAATATATATGAATACTCTTACTACGACTAATGAAATAACGTCAGAAGAAGTTACAAATACGAGTATACAAGATAGTAGCGAAGGAGCCACACCACTGTGAGCCGATCACCACCCAGGGTTCCCTATGATGGAGGGGCACCAGTCACCGAGGCAGAATTCGAAAACTTCAAAGATGACATCCTGCGAGCTCTTAACATTGTCTCAAATCACGACCGATAAGCACACAGCCTCGCCATGCCACCACTCATGAAGGAGAGTCCCGAGGGTCGACTAGATCCGACCAGAGGAACGACTCGGTTCACCGTTGCCTTCGAAAGATGGAAAGGCACCTCAACAAGATCAATCCCGAAGAAGAACAACGGACCAATAAGTTCTGCCCAAGCAGACCCCTTTTTTCAGGGCCATCATGGAAGCTCTGGTCCCCGAAACCTTTAAACCGCCCTGCTTTGAATTTTACAATGGGGAGTCAGACCAGGCCGATCATATCGAGAGTTTTCTCTCATGATGATTCATCAAGCCTCGAACGCGCTCTTCTGCAAGGCCTTCTCAGCAACGTTGAGGGGACCAGCACGAAGGTGGTACTTAGGGGTGTAAAATGAACAGGACGGTCCGTCGTCCGTCCGAGTCCGGCTCGAGAAATGGTCCGACTGTGGACCGTCCGAACTGTCATACGAACCGATCCTGAACAAATTATTCGGTCCGATTCTTTACCGAGCTCGAGCTGGATATAAGTCCGTCCAAATATTATTGCGGTCCGATGCTTTACCGAACCGAGTTCAGACTATAAAAATTGTCCGACCTAGATCGAGCCGGACATAAGCTCGTCCAAGTAGAATTTCGGTCCGAGCTTGAACATATGGCTGTCCGATCCCGTCCGGTCCGATTTACAGCTCTAGTGGTACACCCATCTATCCACAACCTCCATCTTCTTATTTGACCAATTTGAGGAGCTATTCCTCACCCATTTCGTTAGTAGTCACCGAGTCGAGAAAACAAATGCATCTTTGCTAGCCCTCAGCCAAAGAAAGGGTGAACGCCTAAGAGATTATGTTCGACGCTTTACCGCCGAAGTCCGGTCTATTGCCTCTCTCAACCAATCAGTAGCTTATGCAGCATTTAGGCACGTCAATAACGCCGACCTCAAGGCGCCCCTTGCCAAGAAGCCTCCTCAGGACTTCTCGGAATTTCTGCTTAGGTTTGAGAAGTACATCCGAGCGGAAGAGGCTCTCAACCCCCCAGTTGAGAGGAGTCATCTTCCGGGAACAAACAGAAGAATACAAGCGAAGAAGGGTTCTAGAAATTTCAGAAAGATGACAATGGCCAACGCCGCCCAACTCCTCGTTTTGAGAAGTTCACTTCCCTCAATGCTAGTATATCAGCAATTCTTATGGAGTTGGATAAGGAAGGACTACTCCGCGCTCCCCTAGAATGAATACTCCAGCAAAGAGGAGGAACATAGAAAAGTGGTGTCCCTTTCATAGGGACCACGACCACGACACAGATGATTGTCGGGCTCTCAAGGAGGAGATCGAAGAACTCATACAGCGGAAAAACCTGGCCAAGTTCGTCAGAAAGGACGGGGCCGATCTTCCACTCCGAGGAGCTAACAAGCGAACCAAAAGGCCCGTTGAGTTCCAAGACTTTGAACCTAGGGCCATCCTCCACCTTATCCATGGAGGTCCAATGGGGGGAGAATCAAACTCCTGAAAAGCCTTCATTCGAGAGGTGAGTTCGGTCCAGAACTTTCCCCCGACCAAGAAACTTGGGATCTCGGTGACATTCTCAGACAAAGACCTGGAAGGCGTCTGAATGCCCCACTGTGACGCGCTCGTAATTAGTCTCCACATGGCCAATCACGAGGTGCACCGTATCCTGTTCGACAATGACAGTTTCGTGAATATCCTCTTCCTAGAAGCCTTCCAAGGCGTCAACCTTTCTCGAGATCGTCTCAAGCCTGCCAGATACACACTCCACGGGTTCTCTGGGGTTTCGGTCCCAATCGAAAGAATAATCACTCTTATTGTGACTGTAGGAAAAACCCGGACAGAGGCAATGGACTTCATGGTAGTCGATGTGAAGGCTGCTTACAATGCTATCGTGGGCCGACCAGGCCTAACAGTACTTCATGCTCTGTACCCTCAGCCTTTCACATGACAATGAAGTTTCCAACCTCTGCAGGAGTACAAGTCAAAGGAAACCAAAAGACAGCTCGGAGGTGCTACATAACCACAATGGGGGGCTCGGTCCTCCCACTTGAAACATTAGAGCTCCCCTAACGGAACAGTCAAGTTATTCCCGAACTAGTTAATGAACTCAAGGAGATCCCCCTCTTCGGGGAAGACAGACTTGGAATACTGGGCGTCAAATGAAGTACCACGAAGGTGCCTAACACCCTCTCTTAGAAATAGGTTTTTAGTTTTCAATAAAATCACCACTAGCGATATGGCCAAAGCATGTAATAAAGGCTCGCACCATTGAAGCGGCCGCTTAGTTTGTTTCAATAAAACTTAGCTTTTTTTAGAAAATTATTGCATTTGCCTCATGTCTATCTCTCTGAGTCACATTTACGACTCATTAAACGGTAAGTTCGAAGTCCAGCTCCCACAGGGCTGCTCTCACAATTTGCTAGGCTTAAAAGACAAGTTTGGAGTCCAACACTTGGTTCAACGCTACTTTAGCTACTTGTAAACAAGCAAATGCAGAGCAACCCACCATTCGGAATTGCTCCTACAACTCGTTGAAACCCCTAAATAATAAGTTCGGAGTCCAACACTTGGTTTGACACCGCTCTAGCCGCTTGCAAACAAGCAAGTGTGGAGCAGCTCACTATTCGGAATTGCTTCTACAACTTGTTGAAACCCCCAAACAACAAGTTTGGAGTCCAACACTTGATTCGACGCTACTTTAGCCACTTGCAAATAAGTGCGGAGCAGCTCACCATTCGAAATTGCTCCTACAACTCGTTGATAACTCCGAAACAAATAATTCGAAGTTCACAATCATTATTCGAAACTGCCCTCACAGCTTGCAACTATGTTGTTTCGGGGCTCAAAATGACCATTCATACTACCACTCCTGGTTAAATTTTGTAACAAGTAAGTTCGAAAACCAGCTCTTTTCCAGGGTTAATCTCCAAAATTTTACTCGAACTAGGGCCTAGCTCGCTCCTGGAGCTGCTCCCTCGACTAGACTACTCTCATCAATGAGTTCCGCGCTTAGCTCCTCTTCCGAGCCACACTAGCAACCCCCTAACTCCATGCGATGGTGCTGGAGCCCCGCTATTTCGAAGAGCTTCTCCTGCAACCAGTCCAGCTTCAAGCGTTGGATATCGCGTCAACCCCCTCCTCGGGTTTCTTCTACAAATTTGCCGAGCTCAAACGTCAAGTTCGGAGTTCAACTCTCTCCTAGAGTTGCTTCTCAAGCCTGCCTCCCGAACGACTCTTTCCTAGAGTCTGGTGATGCTTTTCGCTCCGCTCGCCTCCCAAGCGGCCTTCTTCCAAGTGAATTCGGAGCACAACTCACCCTTAGAGTTGCTCTTCAAACTTGTCTCCCGAACGGCTCTCTCTTAGAGCCTGGTGTGCTCTTCGCTTCACTCACCTCCCGAGCAGCCTTCTTCTAGGCGAATTCGGAGCACAACTCACCCCTAGAGTTGCTCCTCAAACTTGCCTCCCGAATGGCTCTCTCCTAGAGCCTGGTGATGCTCTTTATCCCGCTCGCCTCCCGAGCGATCTTCATTTAAACGAGTTCGGAGCTCAACTCACCCCTATAGTTGCTCCACAAACTTGCCTCCCGAACGGCTCTCTTTTAGAGCCTGGTGATGCTCTTCGCTCCGCTCGCCTCTCGAGCGCCCTTTTTCCAAAAGAGTTTGGAGTCTAACTCGTCTTGATACGCTTCCTAAAACTCTCCTTCAAGAACGGATCTCCCCAAGAGTCATACAAAGCTCTTCTCAAACTTCATGGAGGCAAAGATATTGCGGGTCTATTTTGACCATGAAGAAGGATGATTCTTCAACTGAATTCTGAAGAGAAATTGTAGATCTTTGAGTCAGCTTTGAAACGAGGGGTCAAACGCCCCGATCGGACCTCTGTAGCTCTGGTAAAGCTGGTTACAACATAGCTGTGCCGAGCCAACAAAAAGTTGACCGGGTCAATGGGTCAATGGTCAAAGTGCCATGTGTCGGCACATCGAAGCATTGAGGCAGTTCGGAGTCGCGACCAAGCAAACACGCCCTCGATCGTGAAAACGCCAAAAAATCGTCAACGGTCAATGGCAACATATCAGCACGCCGAAGCATTGAGGCAGTTCGAAGTTGCGCTCCAAGCAAACGCGCCCCCGATCGTGAAAACGTTAAAAAAACCCGTCAACAGTCAACGATCAACGATCAGCGGCCAAGTGTCGACCATTCGAAGCATTGCTGAAGCTCGGTGGCGCGCGCTGAGCAAACAGCCCCCGAACTGGAAAATGGCTAAAAATTTCTCCTCCCGATCCGTGCTCGATCCTGATCGACGGTTGAGATTTGCAAAATAGTCAACGGTCAACATTGATCGAGTCAACGGTCAAACTTGACCGCCACGTGTTGACCATCCAAAGCATCGCCGAAGCTTGGTGGCGCGTGCCAAGCAAACCTGCCCCCAAACTGGAAAATAGTGAAAAAATTTCTCCTGACCCGTGCTCGATCCTGATCGACGGTTGAGATTTGTTCAAAAAGTCAACAGTCAACGTTGATCGAGTCAATATTGACCGCCACGTGTCGACCATCCAAAGCATCGCTGAAGCTCGGTGGCGCGCGCAGAGCAAAGCTGCCTCGGATCAAGAAATGAGAGAAAAGCTCTGCCTCCCGATGCGAGCTCGATCATGATCAGTGGCCTAGATTTCGCCACGTCACCTGATTCCTCTCTATCCTCAGCACATCGGCGTGCGAGCTCGATCGTGATCAACGGCACAGATCGAGCCACGTCGCCTTATCATCAGATCTTCTCATCATGGCCACTCAATTTCATCAGCACGCGAGTCCTCTCGTGATCAACGACCGTGATTAAATCAAGGTAATTTCTTTTATTTAATTCCTTTATTTAATTATTAAATTGAATTAATTATTTAAAAATTCCGAAAAATAATTAAAAATTCGAAAAAAATTAATTAAAAATTCTGAAAATAATTATTAATTCAGAAAATATTTTTAAATTTTGAAAAATATAATATTTAATATAGAATAATTAATAAAAAATTTTGAAAATTAATTATTAAAATTCGGAAATTGAATAAAAAGTTCAAAAATGATTAAAAATTGGAAAAAATCCAAAAAATCTGGAAAATTCACAAAAATATCCAGAAAATTCTAAAAAATAATTTTGAGTATTTTACAAACTCAGCGAAGCATCGTTACACTCAAAGCGAGCTCTAAACATTCCCGAGAACGCCGATAAATTGTATGAACCATTAAAAATGGGCGAACTACTCAAAGACTGTGAAACTCAATCTTCGAGAGTAAGGGGCTTGTGATATAGGTAAAAATAGAACTAAATCGGGATCGTTCAAATTGGGCACGAATCTTAAAGCTTTCAGGGGTAAAACGGTAATTTCACCTGTAAACGAGTCCGAAAATGAGAACTGGGTCTTTTCTAAGCCCAATAACCCAAAAACGGGTCTGTCTCACTGGGTGTAGATGACAGCCTATTATGAACAAATTCAGGATATTTAAAGAGTAATTCAAATTCATGATTATCTTTAAGAGACGGTTTAATCCAAATATCTTATCATGAAGCGATTTAAACTCTATTTCTTATTCAAAAACACCGGGAAGTAGAGAAATAATTATCCCAAAACTATTTCCAAAGACGACTATAAATACCCCTCTACTCCCACCATAAAAAGGTAATCAGTATTTTCTCCACAAAAGCTCTTTCATAATCCTCTTTATTACTGATTTGAGCGTCGGAGGGTTTGTCGCCGGGAACAATCCCGATATTTCGAACTTTTTTGCAGGTCAGCAGCAGCGTCAAGAAACGGTTAACACCGGTAAGAAGTCAGCAGATTTGCTTTTATTGTTTCTAGAAGAATCTATATATCATCTGTTTGCTCCCACACCGAAATCAGCAGTAACATGGATTAATGGTGGTAGTGCGCCACCTTACCTAAGAACCGTATACACTCACCTATATTAGGAGAAAAAAATATGAGCCATGCTGAAAAACATAGGGTGATGTAAAATCACTAGATTTGCTCATGTTTTGTCCATCCATCATGTGGTCTCATTTGTTCTTTTACAGAAAAACTGTCATCTTGCAATCACATGATGGATGAAGAAAACATGTACAAATTTAGTGGTTTTGCCTAACCTTATGTTTAATGATATGAAGATCATTTACAACGGCATGGATCGTATTTTTCTTTTTCATTTCTTTGAATATGGGTGAGTGTGTACGATTCGTAGGTAGGATGGCACCGTACCTCCACTAATTCATATATATATAAGAAGATGATATTGTAAGTGAGCGTTTAATAAGGGAACCTTTTTTCACCCATGTCCACATTTCAAATGCATGATCCACACCGTTCAAAGTGATCAAGATATCATAAAACATAGGAGAATGAAATATCTCTAGTTTGAACGTTATTTGTCCATGCAACAAGTGGTTGTAAAATGAACGGTTTTTCAACAGTAAAACAAATGAAACTCTTAATGCAAGGACAAAACATGTTCAAACTTCGTGATATTTCATCCTCCTATGTTTTAAGATATGTAGATCACTATGAACGGTTAAGAAAAAGAGGTGAGTGAAATAAGGTTCATAGTTCACTTATTCAATGTGTCACTTACTAGATCATCTCTCTCTCTCTCTCTCTCTATATATATATATATAAAATCATTTATACATTGTGTGCACTATAGAAACAATGTTTTTCAGCCATACAATTTTGTAACACTTCAAAAGATGGGCAAACGAATTTCAAATGATTTGATTTTACATATTTAGACTAATTTAGATGTGTGGATCAATGTGAACGGTTCGGATCGTCGATACGAAGGCGGGAAGGCTGAGTGCACACGAGTGCACACGGAGGGGTGGTGCACAATGGAAGATTTTCATATATATATATATATATATATATATATATATATATATATATATTGGAAAGACATTCTTTTTGGCCCTTAGGCTCTTTGCTTACATGTGCCTCGGAGTCGAATTGCATACCTTTCCTTAGTCTTGGAGAATTTTGGAGGATGCCACATGGTTTTTCTAGTGCTATGGTAAACCCTCTCTTATCATGGTTTTCAACTTCTGGCATGAACTAATTAGAGAGGGCTCGGGTCAGGTTGACAACTAATCATAAAACTTTGTCAAATCTTTTAGGATCCTAAACTCCGTAGCTGACCCCCCATTTTAATGGGATAAGGTTAGATGATGATGATATATAGGATGACGTTCAAGGGAGCACAACATTTGTGAGCACTCCGTGAGCAACCGTTGATACAAAATCTCCATGAAAATCCTAACCGTTCATCTTGTCCTACATGTTTAAGATGGCCTAAGAGTGTAAAATCAAGTTATTTGTGTTCATTTGTTTATGCTTTACAACTCTACAAAATTGTATGGATAAAAAATTGTTGTTTTTCTAACAACATGATGTATGGGCAAGTGAATACCAAATAACTTGATTTCGTGTCCCCATGCTATCTTAGATATGTAGAACAAGATGATCTGTTCAGATTAGAGGTTCGTACCAATGGATTCTCAATTAGTGCTCACAAAGGTGTTGTGAGCGTAGTGCTCTCTTAAAGACTCCCTATATATATATATATATATATATATATATATATATAGATGAGAAAAAGAAATCTAAAGTGGCACTCTTGGAAATTTTTCTAGTGTCACTCGTTTGAAATGCCTGCCGCCTCCACAGCGTTCAATGTTATCTACATACGATGAACTTATGAGGATATAAAATCATGAGGTTTGAACATGTTATACCCATTCATCACATACTTGCAAGATGAGTAGTTTTTTGTCACGCCCTGCTTCCCAAAATACGGAAATACGAGCCCGTGACGTAGGCCCAGCGAATGATTTTAATATTATTCATCAGCTGTACCAGTCTCAACTCAACAATACCCAGGAAATTAAATCACAGCCACGCAATTAATAACATCACAGAACAATAATTGAATTCAAGAAATTAAATATTCCAACATGATAATGATACTGAGAAATAAGTAGCAATTACGGGTCGAAAGCCCGGGGTACAAGTCTAAATAAACAATGAATTACAATGAATGAAAAGAACAAGAAGGAAATAATTTATTATCATGCAGTTGCTTCAATCTAAAAGTACTGCTCGCCAACTCCTTCTGGTAGATCCTCGGGTTCACCTGTGGCTGGGTTAACTAAAGAAGAAAAATAAATGTCCTTAGAGCAAGTATGGACGGCAAGTAGTGAAAACAGAGAGTAAAGGAGTAAGGTACGTGTAGAAAATATGAATCAAGATCAAATTTGCAAGGGCAATAATGGTACTAATAGCAATGGTCTTTATCAAGTATGTATATATGTCAACTAGGTCTATTATCAAGTTGTTTCTCCTAACTAGTGCACGTACTACTACATCCCATACTACAGGTTCGATGCACGCACAACAGTGTTCGTTTCAGACTTCGTGGTGGGGTCAACAGAGCGTGTACTCGGCATATCACGACAACAAGATAACAAGATAACAAGTTCACGTCTCCACAAATATTCTCCACCTTTCATGTAACAAGTCCATGTAACAAGAGGGCCCTACCGAGTACATTTTCTGAGACGGTCCACTACTAGGTCAACTCTTAGAAACCCCGGCTTATTTAGTATTTTGTTAAGTCATATATGCACATGCGGGTAGTCATAATAAGAATGTCAAGTGAATGATGATAATGCAGCAACATGGTATATTACACAATAATAAGCAAGAAACAGTAAATCTGAAATGGTTGACACAGTCACACTAAAACAGGTATAATTCCTAGACTAAAGCTCCAAATTCGAACTTCTAGTAGGCTATGGACATCTAGACAGATAGGGCTACAAGTTATATTCAGGGACTTTCTGCTAGTTCTAACTGTATCTAGGCTAAAAACTCCATTCTTTGCAGATTAGCTGTTCTGGCAGCAGCTAGGTGTCAACTTCTAAGGGGTGAAAACATTGTATAATATATTATAAAAATCTACAGAAATTTGAGGTGAATCCTAAGCATGTCTATAAGGTTCCTGAAAAATTTCATAGCATTCTAACACTGTTACATAGTATTACACCATCAAATATGTCGAGGTTATAGTAATTTCTGCAGTCTGAAAATGTAGGCTAGCGGGGACTAAAAATGTTATATCTTACAGCTCGTGACTTCAAATTTAGATTTGTCACTTGGGTTGGAAACTAGATCCAATGGGTAAAACTCTCTTTTATATCTTGTGTGCTAATTCTCATATTTACAGGGTCGAAACCTCTGTGCTAAACAATACATGCAACAAGAATTTTATAAAAAAAACTATCATGTTTATATTCATCAAGTGGGTAGTTATCGAACTATTGGGTCACACATATATCAAGATTAATGTAGAGCAAGCATTGTGAATTTTCTAAATAACAAGTTAAAGTGAATTTTATCAAGTTCAAGTCACAAGATTTCATATAAATAACATGTGTTTAATCACGGCGTGTTTTCCTCATGTACAAATTTATTTATTTATTCATGTCAAATGTATGTCTAGGCTTGGGTTTGAGTCAATGGATAATAAAAGAAGTCAAGAGTACGTCGGGTTAGCTCGTGTAAACCCTCGATACTCTTAACGAGACGGGACACAAGGCAGAATTATCGATAAATAAATTGGAACTACTTGCATAAGAGGTTAACCTAATCTTGAACTAGAATGAATAAAATAGTCCAAGTGAACTTGCCTTTTTCGTAGTAGTCGATTCAATAAAATAAGAATAACGGGATCAGAATTCCGGGGAACAATCCCAAGAGTACGGGCGAAATGTGCGCGTGAAGAAACTCCAATAGCAACAACAGCAACAGTGACTTTTCTCCACAAAAGGTCGACCAAAACAGCAAGGCAGCGAGAGGGATTCAGTGCGGGTAGGACAGCAAACAGCAACGGCAGCGAATGGGATTTCGTCCACGCAGTGGATCTGTGCCGAACACGGGACAGCTGTCTGGGATCCGCTGTGAGAGAACTCCGAACAGCGATCTCGATTGCATGGATCTTGATGCGATCCGACGGTCCAAAATCGTCCCCGCCCTTTTCCCTTTCTTCTTCTTTCGATCGAAACGGAGTGCGAGAGGGAGAGGTGGGACGGCGACGAACGGCGGTGCTTCGACGGTGACACTACGTCGGGGAGCGACGCGGTGATTGAGGCACGGTGGAGGCGATGGTGCGACGTCGAGAAGCGACGGTGTGCGGTGACGACTTTGTCGTTGGGTTCGAACAGAGGGTGGAGCTGGGCGGTTGCTGGCGAACGGAGGGGTTGGTGTTGGAGGCGGCGAGGCGATGGGGATAGGGTCGGAGGTCGAGAGCGAGGGTGAGAAGACGAAGGAGATTGAGCGGGGGTTTTTCGTTGGGTTTGCTTTGAGAACAGGAGGGGGAGAGAGAACGGGAGAGAGGGAGAGAGTCTGTTAAGGGGGTGGTTCTGATTGTGGGAGAAGTGGGATTATTTAATATAACAAATAAAGAGGAGATCGTGGGATGTTAGGGAATTGTGGGATTGAGGGAGAATTAGTCTGGTTAGTTAGGGGAATTGGGTTGTGGGTAGCTTTAGACTAGGATCCAATATCCAATAAGATATGAGGTGGGCTTGAGTGTAGATGGGCCACAAAATACAATAATATAATAAATAAATGGAAACTAGTAAGCCCACAACATGACAAATGCCCAGATATAATAAATCAGGGAGAAAAATACATCAAAAGAAATACAAGGAAAATAATTCGTACAATCAAAAACAGGGGTTACAAATCCTGCCCACCTTACAAGAAGAATTTCGTCCTCGAAATTCAATTCGGTGGATCGTAAGTACCCCGAGAGAAGGAAAGACAAACAAATAAACAAGACAAATACAATTACTCAAAGAGATGAGGGAATTTCTTCTGAATTTCTTCCTCCAATTCTTAAGTCGACTCACCGGGCGAGCGAGGATTCCAGGAGACACGAACGAGTTTGATCACTTTGTTCTTCAACACTTTCTCGCGTCTGTCCACAATAGCAACTGGCTGGACTTCGCAAGACAAGTCTTGTAATACCCCGCAAAATAGTATATGGCTATTTTTGCACTGTAATCCGTGCACGTCTGAGTATTGCACACGATTACATATTTCCCAAGAAATTATCAGTTAAATTGAGAGATTTCAGACATACGGGCTGTTCTGAATCAGATGAGGTAAACTCGGAATATCGTCTCGATTAAACTGTGATTTTGTCCCGATTGTTTTGACCAGACAATTTGTGGGAGGAAATTATAATTTCTATAAAACATGTATTTTTATAGGATTTTAATTTATATGTATTGGTTATTTCATTAAAGCTAGTAGTTGGATTGAATGTGGGTCGAGATTGTGCACTAGGGTTAGAATCGGAGTGTGGTGACCTAGGGTTCCTTGACCTAACCTAGGGTTAGGAACCCTAGCATCATGATGATCATGGCTTGATCTTGATAAAGATCCAATGGTGGAAATAAAACACCATGTGCATATTGACTATGAGAATAGGAAACTTCCATGAAGTTTCCAAGGAAGCTTCCAAGAAGTTTTCACTTATGGTGTTGGCTTCATCTCATCCACACATCTCCCTTCACTCCACCTCTCCCCATCCTCACCCTCCTTTCCATGATGGCCGGCCCATTTCTCCACCCCAAAACAAAATTCTAGCCTCCATTCTATAAATCCCCTCCCACTCCATACACTTATCATTTTTCCTTCCATCTTGTTTCAAAAAAAAAAAGAGGAGAGAAGGAGAAGAGAAAAGGTGGGGACTTTGAAGTAGAGAAGGAGAGGATAAAGCTAGCAACAACAACTACATCTTGAAGTGAAGAGGAGCTAGTGAGCAAAGGAGCAAAGATAAGCAAACAAGCAAAGCAAGGAGCAAGGAAAAGAGAAAAGCAAGCTAAGCCTACAAGGAGTGTTCTTGCAACTTCAAGTGGGTGATCTCTTCAACTCCTTGGTATTTATTTTGTTTTGGTATGAATGGATGTGTAGTAGTGATAACTATGATTTTGTTACCATGTTTGAGTATGAGAAATACTAGGAAAAGATAAATTGTATGGTAAAGAATAACTCTTTTTGAGTTTTGTTAAGAAGCATGATTATAAGGGTATGTTGGGGAATTTCTTACGCCCAAATGGGTTAGGATCTTGAGCTAAAACTTTGGGGTATTGTTCTTCTATGTATGTAGAGTATCCATGATTTTTTTCATAATATTTGGATGCATTTTAGTAGCCCAAACAGCGGGTCCAAATCAGGACAGTAAGCAGCCAGAATACTTCTGGCTGCGAGAATTTGTGTCCTTTCGATTTTGTATCTCGGAAATGACAGGCCATTTTGAGCTGGAAATTTTTGTGGACGCTCTCGTATGTGTCTACGACCATAGTCTTAAATTTCGTAATTTTCCGAGGTCGTTTGATGCCCCGAAAAAATAGTAGAATGCGACTGGTCCGTAGGTGTCGGCTGAAGCTGACTGTGCTTTGGGCTGAAGTTCAAAGAACCATAACTTCGTGTACGTTTATTATTTTGCTACGAAATTTTGGGAGTAGCTTGGGGTATGAGTCTATTTGATGAATCTCAAATTTTAGAATTTTTAGAGGTCGTTTGATAAGGTTTCAATTATAAACCGTACACAATGGCAAAAGCACTGCTGGAAGAGCAGCTGGAAATTATGCCATGTTTGAGGAGTCGTAGATCGTTGTGTGAAATGAATTTGAATATAAATTTTGGACTCAATGAAATGGTACATGTGTGGATTAAGAATCTCAAATTTTGTGCGCATTGGACTCAAGGTTGATTTATTATCGAATTTCAAAGTAGGCTATGTTCGGCCTAGCGCAAGTTGTCTAGTCCGTGGAGATGGATATTCCTGGACTTATCGGTTAAGAATTTGGACAACTGGACAACTAGAGAATTGCAGTAGGGAGTCATAGATTTCTAACCCAATTGGAATTTTATAATTCCAGTTTGTAAGTTGGATGTTATGATTTTCCGAAGTTGGGATAGATTCGGCCTTGTCAAGGCAATGGTTGCTAGAGAAATTAACCTTCCCTTGTTATGCCCCCGATGGAAAATGAGTATCTTTGAGGACCCTAAGGATTGAATCCGAGGACGTGTCCAACTAAGAAGTTAAGGTAGACACTCCCAGCTTTCCATAGGACCCGGGGTCGAGCAGTTCCGATGAGCGTAGCTGGGGTTACAGCTACTGCTATTTCTTAAACTATTCATCGGACAATTAATGAGGAACCCTCTGCATACCGCAGTGTGGTGACCATGAGCTATCAGGTTTTATTGATGTCTTAGCAATTTATTGGAACTTGGATAAGTTCCTGTGCTTAATACTCATGGTGGACACGAGTGAGTTGGGAGATAGCTCTGGTCGATTGCGTTTAGTGTTTCGATGCCTGAGTCTGTCAATGGTCAGGAATTGATGGTTATGTGTGTGCTTACCTTCATTTGAATTGTATTGCATCCTTGGAGCGCCGTTGGACTACTCGCTAAGGGCCACAGGCCGGGATTATTTGGTCGCTGACCAGTGAAGGTATTGGGAATCAGTGGAGATGATTCCTGTGATGATTATTGGTTGACAGGCCGGACAGGCTCGACATTATTGATCGACACCAAGCGTGACTTGGTAACAACTTGTTTCTATAAACTGCATTGATTAGGTTTTCTTTATTATTTTCGCTCGAAGACCGAATTGGTGTTAGGGGTGATCCCTATAATCCAACTCGTCTGAGAATTAGCTGTAGGTGGTGATACTATGGGCTGTCTCTTCCTGTCATTAAGGATACGTGCCGCTACGCGTATCTTGTACTGTTGATTCCTGAGGTACCGTGGTAAGGACGGATGGGATCCGGGCACATGCTAGTGGACACGAATGGGTCGTATGGGATACGACGTTATAGGTATGCTGCGGCATATCTTAAGTTCGTCACGGCTGTTGACTGCAGAACGGTTGGACCGTTGACTGCAAAGCGGTGGGACCGCATACCTTAAGTTCGTCACGGCTGTTGACTGCAGAATGGTTGGACCGTTGACTGCAAAGCGGTGGGACTGCATATCTTAAGTTCGTCACGGCTGTTGACTGCAGAACGGTGGGACCGTTGACTGCAAAGCGGTGGGACCACATATCTTAAGTTCGTCACGATTTTCAAGAAGGGTCTGAGGCAACGATGAGTGGTGACCATGGGCAGCACCCCGAAATATTTATGTTATTTATCTCCTCAACCATGTCATACTATCAGGAACATGAAGTAGATCCAATTAGAATGCATTGCATGACGAGGGATTGAACCCTATATTCAGGAAAACGAACTCCTTGGAAGGTATGTAGTATGGGATGCATACATTTCCATCGAAGTTGATTTTAGGAAAGTATGCAGTATGGGATGCATGCGTTCCCAACGAATCGCATTAGAGTAAGTGCATCGTGTGCATTCTTGTTTCGTGCATTAGATTGGACCATGTCATGTTTTGGCCTGGAACGTATGTAGTATGGGATGCATGTGTATCCAGAGTCCCAAGGTTGCTTGTATTACAATAAGGCAGGTGATCAGCGCATTAATTGTTAGACCATGACATACACGAACACTAGGAAATTAGGATGCACGTTTTCCTTTTCATTCAAGATGGTTTGTGGTTGCTAGTTTGGAGATCGCTGTTTTCTTATCAGCATTGCGTCAGTAGAATTACTGACGTACCCCACATTTTAGGTACATAAATATCAGGTCACAAGCGCAGGAGAGCCCAAGATCAGCAGGGCATCCAAGGGGGATGGCAGTATACGTGCCTACCATTCGAGTGGGGCAGAAATATCAGAGTCGCGCAGCAGAAGGCTCAAGCCAAGGGACAAGTCCCAGGGAAGCAGATAGACCACTCAGCAGTGTTATAAGCAATGACTAATCGATTGCTGATCTGGAAGACAACTGACAGCTTTGCCAGAGGAGCCTGAATATTCTTTGTGATCAGTTGTAACAAGTTATGTAATTTGTATTCCTTGTTCAAGGACATTTTGATATTGTAATTATTGATGTAATAACTCTAATGGCAATAAAAGTGTTTAAATTTCCATGTTATTTACTGTGTTGAGATGCATTTGAAGGCAAAGATTCTGGTTGTGTCACGGATGTTCGGTATTAGGGATCCGGGGCGCTACAAGTCTGGTCTCATGGACAACTCCGAGTAGTCAATCACATGGCTGTCGTCTCTAACATATTTCCTGAGCTGAGAGACGTGGAATACGTCATGAACTCCGGACAAAGCTGGTGGTAATGCGAGTCGGTAGGCTACCTTGCCCACGCGCTCCACAATATCAAAAGGGTCAATGAATTGGGGACTCAGTTTACCCCCCACCAAATCGGATGACGCCTTTCCAAGGTGATACCTTCAGAAACACGTGATCACCTGCCTCAAACTCTAGAGGTCTACGACGACAGTCAGCCCATTTCTTCTGCCGGTCCTGAGCGGCTTGCAGATGCTTCCGGATCTGAGCTACTGCATCAACTGTCTTCGTAATCAACTCTGGTCCCAAGAGTTTCCTCTCTCCAATGTCGTCCCAACAGACTGGGGACCTACATTTACGACCATAGAGTGCTTCAAACGGAGCTGCATTGATGCTTGCCTGATAACTGTTGTATGAAAACTCGACCAGGTGCAAGTGATCCTCCCAAGAACCACCAAATTGGAGAACACAGGATCGCAACATATCCTCCAGTGTCTGAATCGTCCTTTCGGACTGTCCGTCCATCTGGGGGTGGAATGCTGTGCTATAGTTCAACCTGCTCCCCAGACTCTGCTGAAGACTCTTCCAGAAATGCGACCTGAATCTCGTATCCCTGTCGGATACGATGCTGACGGGAACACCGTGCAGTCTCACTATCTCCTGAATATACTGTTCCGCCAGGCTCTCAGTAGACTGACCCACCCTGAATGGGATGAAGTGGGCACTCTTCGTCAACCGGTCCACTATCACCCAGATAGCGTTATGACCTTTGGGACTCCTGGGCAATGCTGTCACGAAGTCCATAGTAATATTCTCCCATTTCCATTCTGGAATCGGAAAAGGTTGCAATAATCCAGCGGTCCTCTGATGCTCCGCCTTCACTTGCTGACAAATCAGGCATTGTGACACAAACCTTGCCACGGCCCTTTTCATTCCATGCCACCAAACGTGTTGCTTCAAATCTCTGTACATTTTGGTACCTCTTGGATGGATAGAGTATTGAGACTGATGTGCTTCCTCGAGTAATCTCTGTCTGACCTCACCTCTAGGAACACATAACCTGGATCCAAAACGGAGTGACCCGTCTGAATGGATGACTAAGTCAGATCTCAGACCTGCCTCCACTTCACTACGGAATTCCTGCAGTTGCTGATCATCTGTCTGAGCTGCCTTGATCTGCTCCACTAACGAAGACTGTAATTGCAACATCATAAACTGCGACGCTGCACCTGGGAGAATCCCTTCCAGTTCCATCCTCCTCATATCTTCTAATATCTCCCTCTGCTTGGTCAGAAACATTGCAGTAGGCCTTCTACTCAAAGCATCGGGTACCAGATTTACCTTGCCCGGATGGTACTGTAAATCGATGTCGAAATCGGCCATCAGTTCTAACCATCTCCTCTTGTCTCATGTTCAGCTCCTTCTGCGTGAACACATATTTGAGACTCTTGTGATCTGTGAAAATTTCGACTCTATCTCCGAGCAAATAGTGTCTCCATAACTTTAGAGCAAATATCACCGCTGCAAGTTCTAGGTCATGGGTAGGGTAGTTCTTTTCATGCGGCCTCAGCTGCCTTGAAGCATAAGCTACAACCCTACCTTTCTGCATCAGAACTGCACCCAAACCTCTACCTGAAGCATCGCAGTGAATCACAAATCCTCCAGAACTGTCTGGTATTGTCAGTATAGGTGCTGATGTCAACCGATTCTTCAATTCCACAAAAGCTTCCTCACAGGCACCATCCCAGACAAATCTCTGCTCCTTCGTCAAGTTGGTCAAAGGTCCTGCAATTTTTGAGAAGTCTTGAACGAACTTCCTGTAATATCTCGCCAATCCAAGGAAACTCCGCACTTCTGGTACTGACTTCGGCACTGGCCAATCCTTGACAGCAGAAATCTTCGACGGATCAATTGATATACCCTCACCAGAGATAACATGACCTAAGAAAGCAATATGATTCAGCCAGAATTCGCACTTGCTGAGCTTTTCGTACAATTGATTCTCTCTCAGCGTCTGCAAGACAATCCTTAAGTGCTTGGCATGATCCTTCATGTTCCGTGAGTACACCAGGATGTCGTCTATGAATACAACGACAAATTGATCCAAGAATGGCGAGAAAACTCTGTTCATCAAGCTCATAAATACTGCCGGTGCATTAGTAACGCCGAAGGGCATCACTAAAAATTCATAGTGTCCATATCTGGTGCGGAATGCTGTCTTCGGAATATCTTCAGTCTTTACTCTGACTTGATGATAACCAGAGTGAAGATCCAACTTTGAGAACACGGATGCACCTCCCACCTGATCGAACAGATCATCAATCCTTGGTAGTGGGTATCTGTTCTTCACCGTAACCTGGTTCAGCTCCCGACAGTCGATGCAGAGTCTGCGACTACCGTCTTTCTTGGTGGAGAACAACACTGGAGCTCCCCACGGCGAAACACTTGGCCTGATAAAGCCTCTGTCCAATAACTCTTGGATTTGTACCTTCAGGTCGGCCAATTCTACTGGCGCCATGCGGTATGGGTTCTTTGAGATTGGTGTAGTGCCTGGCTGAACTTCAATGCTGAACACTACGTCTCGGTTTGGTGGAAGCCCAGGAAGCTCATCAGGAAATACGTCAAGGAAGTCCCGCACAACCACGGGCGCAACTTCTCCATCAGTGCACATTGACTCAAGTGCACCAGCCTTCGGGGACATCGGGCTCTCGACACGTGCAGACGGTGTCTCACCCGCATGAAACTCGTACTCAGGTTGCCCAAGGAGCTTGAAGGTCACCTTCTTCTTCCGACAGTCAATCACTGCGTGGGTGACTCCTAGCCAGTCCATTCCCAGTATGACGTCGAAGTCCGAATTGTTAATCACAATTAAGTCAGCTTTGAACTCTGCCACCAATCAGTAGGGGACTCTGTTTGCATACTTTAGAGCAAACAATAGTACCTCCACCAGTAGTAATGTCCCAAGCTGCTGGCATGTCATCGCTTGCCAATCGATGACGGTCGACGAAACGGGAGGACACAAACGAATGGGTTGCACCAGAATCGAACAACACATGGGTAGGGAGGGAATGCACAAGAATAATGCCTAATAGAAGATTCAATGAATAAGACATGGGAATTGCATGCAGGGTAAAACAAAAGATCAAGCAGTGAAGAAAAGGGATATGCAAGAACTGAATATAAAATAATACAATGCAACTACAACATACCTGCAACTACCCCAGTGGCTGTCTCAGCTTCTGCTGTAGTCAGGTTGAAGGCCTGACCACGTCCTCCCATCTGACCTCCTGCAGGAGTCATCCTCCGGTGAACGAAAGCACGTCTCTGTGGAGGGAGAGGTGGCCTCGCCTGAGGTCGGGCCGGTGCTCCAAGCTGAGCTGGACCTCCAGCTGGTGCAACAGGTCTGTTCCTGGGGTAGTCCCGCATGATGTGATCAGCACTCCCGTACGTAAGGCACAAGCGGTTGGCTCGGCAGCAATCCTTGTGTAAGTGTCCAACTCGATTGCAGAAGGTACATGTCGGGACAACAGGTGGATACGGCTGCACTCTCACAGGCAGGGTCGGAGCTGGCCTCCGAATAGGCCCCACAGCAGATCGAGAGAAGACGGGGTACTGCCACCTTCGCTGAGTAGTATTGGTCCTTTTGTGAGCTTGTTCCTGGACCCTTGCAGCATCAAGTATGTCTTCATAAGTGCGATGGCGATGGGCCACCAACTGGTTATGTAGGTCCGGACGAAGCCCCAACAGAAACCTACGAGCTCGATCTTCCTCGGTTGTAACCAAGGAAGGTGCAAAACGACTGAGCCGAAGAAACTCTGCGGCATACTCATCCACCGTTCGATTTCCCTGAGTCAAGGTAATGTTTTAATTAATATTGTCACATATGCTATAGGCAACAATAAATGACTTAATTAACATTACCGAACCTGAGTCAAGTTGACGAATTGCTGCTCCATCTCAGCTCTAGTGACACTGGGGAAGAATTTCACCATAAAACTCGCGGTGAAGGTGGTCCATGCAATAGGCCTCTCCAATTTATCAGCTTCAGCCTGCCACCAGATACGGGCAAGATCGGTCAACTAGTTGCTTACTACATCCACTCGGTCTGCTTCGGCTATCCTAGCAGCGATCAACAACTGCTCTGTCCTAATCAGCCACTGTTCAACCTCCAATGGACCTTCAGCACCTGTGAACTTATCGGGGTGTAGCCTCATGAAATCAGCTACATTGTCCGGTCTAGGCGGCATTACTTCAGGCGTAGGTGCAAGAGGCTCCCTGTTGATAGCTCCTAAGGCTGCCTTCATCATCTCAGCATCTCTCTCTGCATTTGCGCCATCTGCTGCATGTGCCGCTCATTTTGTTCTTGCTGCAGCGCCATCATATGTTGCAGTGCTTGGAGCACAGCAGCGTTCTCAGACCGTTCTTCCCTCTGTTGGGAAGAAGAAGAGCTTCCCCTGAGCATCTGCACAACTTGTGCAATAGTGGGATCTCTCACTAGGTCACCTTCAGGACGGGAAGAGGGGATCTCCTTCCTAACCATGGTCTGCATCATGGAAAAATACAATTAGCATCCAGATTGCATGATTATGAATAAATGGAAAGAGCAGGACGATTAGGGAATGAAGGAATTGAATACGAAGGAATCAATCAGGGATCAAGCGAAGGAAGTATGTTGGTTATTACATGTTCATGTGATTCGCGTGGTGTACATATTGTTGAGTTAAATCTGGTTAGAACCAAGATCGAGTAATACACCAATCAAAGTCAGACACCCATAAGATAGTCATATTTGATCGACACATTACTCAAAACCCAGGTTCTGATACCACTAAAAACCTGTCACACCCCGCTTCCCAAAATACGGAAATACGAGCCCGTGACGTAGGCCCAGCGAATGATTTTAATATCATTCATCAGCTGTACCAGTCTCAACTCAACAATACTCAGGAAATTAAATCACAGCCACGAAATTAATAACATCACAGAACAATAATTGAATTCAAGATATTAAATATTCCAACATGATAATGATACTGAGAAATAAGTAGCAATTACGGGTCGAAAGCCCGGGGTACAAGTCTAAATAAACAATGAATTACAATGAATGAAAAGAACAAGAAGGAAATAATTTATTATCATGCAGTTGCTCCAATCTAAAAGTACTGCTCGCCAACTCCTTCTAGTAGATCCTCGGGTTCACCTGTGGCTGGGTTAACTAAAGAAGAAAAATAAATGTCCTTAGAGCAAGTATGGACGGCAAGTAGTGAAAACAGAGAGTAAAGGAGTAAGGTACGTGTAGAAAATATGAATCAAGATCAAATTTGCAAGGGCAATAATGGTACTAATAGCAATGGTCTTTATCAAGTATGTATATATGTCAACTAGGTCTATTATCAAGTTGTTTCTCCTAACTAGTGCACGTACTACTGCATCCCATACTACAGGTTCGATGCACGCACAACAGTGTTCGTTTTAGACTTCGTGGTGGGGTCAACAGAGCGTGTACTCGGCATATCACGACAACAAGATAACAAGATAACAAGTTCACGTCTCCACAAGTATTCTCCACCTTCCATGTAACAAGTCCATGTAACAAGAGGGCCCTACCGAGTACATTTTCTGAGACGGTCCACTACTAGGTCGACTCTTAGAAACCCCGGCTTATTTAGTATTTTGTTAAGTCATATATGCACATGCGGGTAGTCATAATAAGAATGTCAAGTGAATGATGATAATGCAGCAACATGGTATATTACACAATAATAAGCAAGAAACAGTAAATCTGAAATGGTTGACACAGTCACACTAAAACAGGTATAACTCCTAGACTAAAGCTCCAAATTCGAACTTCTAGTAGGCTATGGACATCTAGACAGATAGGGCTACAAGTTATATTCAGGGAATTTCTGCTAGTTCTAACTGTATCTAGGCTAAAAACTCCATTCTTTGCAGATTAGCTGTTCTGGCAGCAGCTAGGTGTCAACTTCTAAGGGGTGAAAACATTGTATAATATATTATAAAAATCTACAGAAATTTGAGGTGAACCCTAAGCATGTCTATAAGGTTCCTGAAAAATTTCATAGCATTCTAACACTGTTACATAGTATTACACCATCAAATATGTCGAGGTTATAGTAATTTCTGCAGTCTGAAAATGTAGGCTAGCGGGGACTAAAAATGTTATATCTTACAGCTCGTGACTTCAAATTTAGATTTGTCACTTGGGTTGGAAACTAGGTCCAATGGGTAAAACTCTCTTTTATATCTTGTGTGCTAATTCTCATATTTACAGGGTCGAAACCTCTGTGCTAAACAATACATGCAACAAGAATTTTATAAAAAAAACTATCATGTTTATATTCATCAAGTGGGTAGTTATCGAACTATTGGGTCACACATATATCAAGATTAATGTAGAGCAAGCATTGTGAATTTTCTAAATAACAAGTTAAAGTGAATTTTATCAAGTTCAAGTCACAAGATTTCATATAAATAACATGTGTTTAATCACGGCGTGTTTTCCTCATGTACAAATTTATTTATTTATTCATGTCAAATGTATATCTAGGCTTGGGTTTGAGTCAATGGATAATAAAAGAAGTCAAGAGTACGTCGGGTTAGCTCGTGTAAACCCTCGATACTCTTAACGAGACGGGACACAAGGCAAAATTATCGATAAATAAATTGGAACTACTTGCATAAGAGGTTAACCTAATCTTGAACTAGAATGAATAAAATAGTCCAAGTGAACTTGCCTTTTTCGTAGTAGTCGATTCAATAAAATAAGAATAACGGGATCAGAATTCCGGGGAACAATCCCAAGAGTACGGGCGAAATGTGCGCGTGAAGAAACTCCAATAGCAACAACAGCAACAGTGACTTTTCTCCACAAAAGGTCGACCAAAACAGCAAGGCAGCGAGAGGGATTCAGTGCGGGTAGGACAGCAAACAGCAACGGCAGCGAATGGGATTTCGTCCACGCAGTGGATCTGTGCCGAACACGGGACAGCTGTCTGGGATCCGCTGTGAGAGAACACCGAACAGCGATCTCGATTGCACGGATCTTGACGCGATCCGACGGTCCAAAATCATCCCCGCCCTTTTCCCTCTCTTCTTCGTTCTTTCGATCGAAATAGAGTGCGAGAGGGAGAGGTGGGACGGCGACGAACGGTGGTGCTTCGACGGTGACTCTACGTCGGGGAGCGACGCGGTGACTGAGGCACAGCGGAGGCGATGGTGCGACGTCGAGAAGCGACAGCGTGCGGTGATGACTCTGTCGTTGGGTTCGAACAGAGGGTGGTGCTGGGCAGTTGCTGGCGAACGGAGGGGTTGGTGTTGGAGGCGGCGAGGCGATGGGGATAGGGTCGGAGGTCGAGAGCGAGGGTGAGAAGACGAAGGAGATTGAGCGGGGGTTTCTCGTTGGGTTTGCTTTGAGAACAGGAGAGGGAGAGAGAACGGGAGAGAGGGAGAGAGTCTGTGAAGGGGGTGGTTCTGATTGTGGGAGAAGTGGGATTATTTAATATAACAAATAAAGAGGAGATCGTGGGATGTTAGGGAATTGTGGGATTGAGGGAGAATTAGTCTGGTTAGTTAGGGGAATTGGGTTGTGGGTAGCTTTAGACTAGGATCCAATATCCAATAAGATATGGGGTGGGCTTGAGTGTAGATGGGCCACAAAATACAATAATATAATAAATAAATAGAAACTAGTAAGCCCACAACATGACAAAGGCCCAGATATAATAAATCAGGGAGAAAAATACATCAAAAGAAATACAAGGAAAATAATTCGTACAATCAAAAACAGGGGTTACATTTTTCAACACTAGGAAAAATTGAGTCAACTTTTTACATGGGCGAAACATGTTCAAACTTCAAACCTCATGATTTTACGTACTTAAATGCTTTATGACATGTAGATCACATTGAACGGTGTGGATCATGTATTTCAGGGGTGTAATGCATGCCAAATGAGTCACTCTAGGTTTCCTCTCTCTCTCTATGATTTTATTTGAGATCTCTAATATCTTCTGCCCTCCACCATCCCCTTTCCAGTTAATCATAGTTGTGGCACAGTGTTCCACATTCTTCATGTCCCATTGAATTTAGTTCTCGAGAGCAGCAGGTTAACATCTCATAGTCATTTCCTACTTCAACATTTTTTGCTTTGTATAATTGGATGTAGTAGAGTGAACTCATTTATAGATTTGGTCTTTTGCAAAACATTCCTATTCTTGAGAATAACATGGTTAAACTGAAACATTACTGCAGGATGATGATAGTGATTTAGAATTTGAATTAGACATTGCTCCTGCTGTCGGTAATGAAGTTTCATCAGAGGCTGCAGAATGTGTGAAGGTAAAATCAGCCGTTGTAATATTTTCTTGTAATTCTCGCTTGAATCCTGATCCTTTTTCTTATGCTCAACAGCTGGATTTATGTGTCCTTTTGACATTCTTGCTAGTATCATATTACCATCCATTCATGGAACATGTATGCAGTCATTTACTAAATGACATGTTGTGAAGTAACAAGGCCTTTAAATCTATGCTATCACTTTTTTCTAGTTCTAATATGTAGTTGTCATACTTGCATGGTTTAGTTTATGATCCAGAAGATGCAAAAGAGAGGCATGTGGACACTGCTCATTTTATGTGCTTTCAAATCTTTCTTTTGAATAAAGTTCTATTGCTTACTGCTCTTAACCTGCTTCATTATCTCGCATGCTGCCCTTGTAGTCCCTTAAGAACTATCTGGTTTGGTAACTACTAATTCTTGCAAGGGCATTGTCTTATATAGTTATATTAGAGCATTCTTGTGCTGAAGCAGTAGGGTTTCAATTCCTTTGTGATCTTGTAGAGTATGGTTTGTTATTATGAGATTTCTTTTGGACTTCTAGATAGTATTTTATATTTGCTTGTCACCTTTTTTTGGCACCATACCAGAATACAGTGGCTAAATTTAGCAAGTTGATTATCACTTCTATGCAATTATTATACTCTTTTGTTTGTGGAGAACACTTTATGGATCCAATCAGGCAGAAATTACAATTCTTCAATTTGTTGCCTGCATCAGATTATGACTGCAATTTAGTTTTTTGTACACTTGTAGTTGGGGATAAATTTTTTCCCCTTCAATCTCGTAATGTGCTTACTCCCGTTCACTTCTAATTGTTTTGGTTGTTATACCTGCATTCCGCAGGTCATATATCTAGCTATCTGTTTGATGAAGTTTCCACTTAACCAAAAACATAGTTTACCGATTGATCACTCTGATTTTATTACCTGTTGCCCTCTTCAGGTTTTAATGGCTAGTAAATTGCAGAAGCACTCAGGCCCAGCAAATGACCCAGCAGTAAAAGCTCATTCTCAAGCAAATACTATAGCGGACAACAAACTAGTGGCTTGTCCTGTTTCTACAAATAATGTTACTGCTTCGCTTCATAAGCCACTCGATACAACATGTGTAACCACCGAAGGGTTTGAAGGAAATGATACACCAACACCCTACAAAAAAAAGAGGAAAGTATGGACTGAAGAGGAGGAAGCAGAACTAACTGTTGCAGTTCACAAGCATGGTGAAGGGAATTGGGCGGCCATTCTGAAAGAAGGTTTCAAGTACGACAGAACTCCTTTACAGTTAAAGCAGGTGGTGTTCAACTTTAGTCATCTCGATTGCTGCACTTTATTTTTTGAGAAGACTAGTGTGCTTAATCTGATTTATAACTTGAATGTTTGACTGTTCCGTCGTCTTATACCACTACCATAACGATCAAGCCATATCACAGCTATTAGGGCTTGGCTTCTTTATCCTTCATTCGGAACCATCCTTCTCTATAACCCCAGTTGTTCATTATGCCTTGTGCAGGTGCAGTTTATCACTATGTACGTAATCATTCTCCTTTAATGGAACCTTTATAATTACATATGAGAAATTTAGGTTGAAAACAGTAGCTTTGGCAGTAACATATACCTACTATTACATATAATCAGTTCACAAATTGCAGAATCAACAAAATACAATTCTAACAACTAAAGCCCAATTTAGAGAACACTAGGTTTGCCCGTGGGCATGTGCCTACGGCACGTCTTCGGAACGATACAACATATGAAAAGCCCGATAAATAGTAAAATGTACCATACTATTCTTGACAGTTTCAAAGAGTAGGGGATACATTTTCTTTCCAGCACTTAAGATGCATGAATTTGAAACTTTCATCAAAGCGTTTATGTATCTCAAATTTGAATTGTAAGACAACAATTAGTTGTAAATAAAAGTCCATGTTTTCATTAGCATATGTTGAAAAACAATTATAAATGGGGTGTAAAATCTAACTTCTTAGAACTTTGAGGATGCAAAATGATGAAATTTAACTTTTGGGGAGATATTTGCTACTTTCAGTGAAACTTTAAAGGTTGAAATTTACCAAAGTGAATATCCATTTAAATCTTCTATTGCATTTGAAATTAATCAGGGAACTCAGTGAAATTTTCTACATGAGCAATCAAACGAAGCATAAAAAATCTGAAAAATTCGAAAATTTACAAACATGATATGTGAAAATTTAAATTTCTGGATATATATATCTATATATATATATAGAGAGAGAGAGAGAGAGAGAGAGAGAGAGAGAGATTTGAAAAAGTGGAGATGAGAGAGATAATATGAAAAAGTGGACATGTGAGAGAGATTAATAAAGTGAGGAAGATTTTTGTTTTGGAGGGAAAAAAATTAGTTTTAGGGGAAAAACTTTTGGGAGAAAAATGTCTTTTGAGAGGGTGAATGTGAGCCACTTGAAGGAGAACCGCTTGATAGTTTTTTTTTTCCTTTCAATTGAAGGAGAACCACTTGATAGTTTTTTTTCAAATTGTCTTGTGATTTATTATATAGATATAGATTACCATATATCTTACTAAAAATAGACCACTGCCAGCTGAAAGTGTCCTCCCAGATCACTACAATAGTAGATTTGCCCCAGAATAGCAGGTAGCAACTAAGCATAATAAATGACTGGCAGTAACTCTAGCAAAAATACTGAAGTACCAGTAGATCTTCTTGTATATTTTAAGAACACAAACTTTCCCCCTTTTATAAAGTGAAAAGCGGAGGGAGGGATCCAACTCGAACTTTTTTCGTTGTTAAGGGCAAGGTCTTAAAACTCGGGATCGGGAGCGGGGATTAGGTTTTTCCGAATTTTTTGAGCGGGTTCGGAATCGGCCGGATCGGTAGTATTGAATCGGTAGTATCGGGTTTTTTGAATCAGACATTTTAAATTAAAAAAATATATCTAACATGTTTCTATAATTAAATTATTTTTAAAAAAGAATTAATGATTTTTTTTTAATTACAAATTTCATATTTTCAATTACAAACTAAACATTTTGATTAGTTTCAAAGAATTATTAACAAAGAATAAAAAACTAGAACAATAGAAATATGTAGACTAAATTATACAAATTTTATTTACACAAGAAAAAAAATATATAAGCTAAACATGAGAGGATTGTTAATTACAGAATTACATCTTCATTGCTTGGATAACAGGATGTGGAATAGAAATTCAAAATTGAAAATTTTTAATTATTGGATTGGTGGTTTCGAGTTGGGATCGAGGCCGATCCATCCCATCCAATTACTAACTCGGCTGAACCACGAGTTATCTCGCCGATCCCGAGTTTTAAGGGTTGTTTTGGATCGAGATCAGCAATCTTTAAAACCATGGTTAAGGGCTTCTATAGCTTCTTGTCGAAGCAAGAAACCCACCTTTGAGAGTGGGATTTTAGGCTCAAACATGTTAAGCATGAGACAACCTATGTAGCACGGGTACTTCTAGCAATGAGCCGTACCTGTACCAGACACTTGGATACTTGGACACTTGGTTGGACAGTTCTCATGCATGTCCCAAATATTTTAATATATCTTATATGTTGGACTCTTAGACACTTCTCTAACATTTGTTAAAAGTTAGAACACAATTAATAAATTTTAAATACAAAATCTTCTTTCTTTTACTAATTAACTTTAGTTACATTCACACACATCTCCAATTTTATGGTGTACAATAAAGTATTTTCACATTTTGTAGACTATATTTTTTAATATTTTGATTATAAGCAATAAGTTGTATCGTTCAACTCCATTTTTATTTAAATTATACATAATTGAAGTAATATTAAGTTATATTATATAATATTATAGTCGTGTCTCCGTACTCTACTTTTTACAAATTCGATGTGTCCCGTACTCGTACTCTAAGCAGTTAAAATCCCCGATTACACCTGATTAATCTCCGATTAATCGCTAATCGGAAGCTAAGCGATTATTTTTTAGCAATTTATAATATTTCAATAGTTAGCGATTTAATCGAAAATAATCTGTCGATTAGTGGTTAATCGGCTGATTTTAAGTGAGCGATTAACCGATTAAATCTCTTCCTCTAATTTTCATGCTCGTTTGCATTATTTGGGCTCAATCCGGCCAAAATTCAAATTCAAAATTCAAACCCCTTTTGGTCCTCGCGCAAATCCAAACCCGACATATCGCTGCTCTCTTCTTCTTCCTCCTGCAAACCCAAACCCAAATCCAAACTGATTCTCTTCTTTTTCCTCGAGCAATCCTAAACCTGACCCGCTGTTGCTCTCCCCGTATCGTCAGATACTTGACCCGGTCCGCATCTGCACCTCCTTGTTGCTCGCACTGCTCTTCCCCAATTTTTTTGTTTGATAGAACCGACCAGCAAACCCAACCCGACCTACATCCAGAATCCAAACTCAGCTCAAACCAAGTACTCTTTTTTTTTTCTCTATAACTATATGTTCCTATTTGATAATCTCATAATAGTTTTATATTAGAATTTAGTGTTGCTAGATAATGAGGATATATCTTTTTTTAATTATATATATAATGATTTTTCCGATTTAATCCCCGATTATTTTCCGATTAACCGATTAATCACTAATCGCTCCTATACCGATTAGTTCCAAAAACCGATTTTAACTGCCTAGCTCGTACTTGTACCCGTGTTGGTACCCATATCCGTATCCGTGCTTCATACGAGACAACACGAGCCAAATATTATAACAAATTAATTCTTTAAATGTTCGAACACGAGCACAACACAAGCACACACATGAAGATGGGCTTTTAATACATATGTGGCTATGTCCCTAACAAGTATGCTATTTTATTTGTCCCCATTCCCCAATAAGTTGGGAACCATGCTAAAGATAACCCTTTAATTAACTGCCATCCAAATCAGATGGAGTTTTTCATTACATTTCACGGGACATGGATAATTTGACCTAAATAACCTTTTCTCCTTACACTGTTTCCCTCCAATAGCTTGTTCCTTATCTCCTTTATCCACCACCAATTGCCTACCTTTCTACACCTTCTTCCTGAACATGCTGAGCAAGAACAGGAATTGGGGGAAAAGTTAAAAGGGGAAATAGAGTGTGAAAAAGTGAAATAGGGTTGGGTTGTTTTCTTTTTTGTTAGTTAGGATCAAATGGTCATTTGAATTTTGACATGCATAGTAAAGGTCTAACCTAAAGAAACTTAGCCAAAGGATAACTTAAGCATGTGCCCAATGTTGTGGGGTCCTTGTGGAGACAAACGTGAAAATAGTTGAATTGTGGGGCACAAACATGAAATTATCATACTGTTAGGGATCTAGGTGTTAAAAACCGTATATATGTTCACACGATAGTAACTTGCAAACATATGTGTCTGCGAGGCAAACCCTGCAGAAACAACCGACCAAGATTGCATATTGAGGGGTCTTAAATATCTATAGTGGATAGCTTTACAATTTATGCCTCAGGTGTAGAATTTTAAAACAATATTAAAAATTGCACAACTTTTTGACCTGAAGATTGATGATTACTACACTTCCTCCCATTTATGACATCGCAATAGCAGATCCTTGCAAAAAAAAATTAACTATCGAAAAATAATATCGGTAAAATACCCCCTCCCCCCCCCCCCCCCAAAAAAAAAAAACAGAAAAAACCCCACATTAGCAAAAATTACAAAGTATACCAGCGTTTTGAGTTTTCTCCATTATTTTTCTCACTATCCTGTGACTCAGCGTTGATTGTCTTTCACTCTTGCTGACTGGATTTTTAAAAAACCCTAAGCTACCCCTCCCCCTTAACTGGGTAAGCCCAAATCCCTTATCCTCTCCCTCCTTCCTTCTCACTACAAATCTTTTATCCCACCCCAAATCTTGTATTTGTGCCTTAAAATGCAGATTATTTCAAATATAAACAAAGAACTGACATTATTTCAAAAACACAATTTTTATCAACATGCCCTAAAAATTCTGATGCAACATCTCTCAATTGCTCTAAGAACTACCTCCCTTGCCTTCGATTAGTAGAGAGAATGTGGGTTTGAGAATTTGGGGAATTGGTTTTCAGGATTTGAAAAAGAAGATGGATTAGGTTCTCGAATTGGTGTGAATTTAAGAGAAGAAAATATTTGGTGATTAGGGTTACTGATTTGGTATTGTGGTTGGCGTAGGTGGTGATGCAATAATTAGGTTGAAGAGTAGGAGAAGAAAAGCGGGTGTTTAGGTTTTGGGATGTGGAGATTTGGGTTCTAGATTTTGAAGGGATGAGTTGAGTTGAGTTGAGTTGAGTCCTTAATAGTGAAAAGAAGGAGATGAATGGGGAGGAAGATGATAAGAATAGGTTAGATTTTGATGATGTTTTTGGGTATTAATTTGGGGGGTTTACTCGGTTAAAGGGGAGGGATAGTTTAGGGTTTTTCTGTTTTTTTAATCTAGTTAGCAAGGGTCAAACACGATCAATGCTGAGTTGGAGGAGAGAGAAGATAGATAACGACGAACACTCAACGCAAGGACACTCAACGCAAGGGTATACTTGTACCTTCTGCTAATGCGTGGATATTTTTTGTATATAAGTCAAATGTTTGGCAGGGGGGGGATTGGTTCTATTTTACCCAAATAATATACCTCACTTTTACCTAGTAAACAACGAGATGAACAAATTCTGAGTGTAAATAATGTTATATTTTATGAAAATGTCTACATCAAAGGATAGTAGAACCAAGTGATAATGATATATATTGTGAAAATAGTCATTTTAATTTCGGAGCTACAAGGACAAGGGAAAAAGAATGAAGCATAGTTGAGTAATCATATTTTATTTTACTATTATTTCCTTTTTTAGATTGAATTGAAACTTCAAATATGTACCCAGGTGGGTATATGATTGGAGGAGATCCAACAGCCTAATGGCCTCCGTGCCATTCTATATTTACTTGCATGATTATGTGACAATTTTTGAGTTTTTTTACCCAAGTTGCAAAGGGTGAAAAGGCCCACTGGGTGTGTGAAGTTTAACCATTTATTCAAGTAACACTTGTCAAACATACAAATCGAAAAATACATTCTCTCTCTCTCTCTAAAAAGTTAAAAGTAGGATTACTAACTATAACATATATATGTGTAAAATTATAGATTTATTTGTTTGTTTATTTGGTGGGGTGTGGGGGAGGAGAGGGGGGCATGGCCTATATGGTTAGTGCATTTGTTGGAGGGAGGATAGTTGATTTTGTTTCCTGCAGCTTCTGTGCTTTGTTCCTCCCGGGGGATTGGTTGTTACTCATCATAGCTGGTGGCAGGGAGGATGAATCCATACTTTCCTTTTTCAGATGATTTTGGATTTTGATGGACTAGAGGACAGCCCGGTTGGATGTTTTCCTTCAGTAAGGCCCTCCTTTTATTTGGACTACACTCTGGCCCATGGGTCTTAGGCCCACAAAGGGGATGCTTAAGCCACTTCTTCCTTGTACTCTTGGTAGAATAAGACTTCAGGTTAGGAGAAGTTGCGGTGCTGACTTCTTCATGATTTGAGCTGCTCCCAAAGGGGTTTGAGTTGGATTTTTGTGAGGTCAGGCTGGGTAGGTCAGATTTGGTGGGATTTGCTATAGTGGATGGATTATCACTGATGGTAGTTTTTGTAGGCAGGGAGTGGGGATTTCCTTTTGCTGCTCCGTGACCAGCGCCTGGTTTGGTGGAGGGAAGATTTGGTGAGGGATCAAGAAAGGGAATCAGGTTGGTGTCAAGATTTGCAGTGGTGGGAGGGGATTTAGTTTGAGTAAGGGTGGTTGATGAGTTGGGGCGACTTAAAAGATTATGGGTTTCGGGTTGGAGTGGGTTGATTTGATTCGTTGGATTGGGGGTGACCGTAGTGTAGTTGATGGGTAACTGTGGAGATTTGGGTATTGGTTTGCAAAAGGACCGGGTCAGTTTGGGTTGGTGGTGGTTTGATTTGGTTAGCAATTGGGTCGAGTTGAGCTAATGGATTATGGTTGGGTTTGGCCTTGCTTGCTATGGTGACATCTACATTCAGCCGGCGACAACTAAATGGGAAGTATGTGCCAGAAAGGTGGGGTGGGTCTTGTTGCAAAGTTTGGATGATAAAATCTTTAGATAAAAAAACAGTAAATTCCCATTTATTAATCATCTAACTTGATCTTCCAAACAAATATACTTGAAGATCAGTGTCCAACAAATTTTACCAATTAAACCTGAACACTTGTAGTTGGATTGTGTTGCAGCAAACATGTGCCAATACTGAACTTACCATTTTTTTAATATAATATTTTAGAATTTTTTTGTGTTGGTGTGTCGTGTCGCATCATACTTGTGTTCATGCGTCTTAAACATCTACTACGAAAGACTTTACAACTTCACGAGAACAACTACTTAAAAGATATATAAAAATACAACTTCATGATAACAACTTCATGAGAACATGCCATAATTGCCATTATTCTCTTTAAAAGATATATAAAAGAAAAAGGAGATGCCTTCTTCTCCAAACTATAACCTTGCTCAACCTTGTATTATTCCCTTCAGCTACCGTAATGGAGATAAATACAATAGCTATTCAATACTTGGTACATTCTTCTTGTGTTAGTCAGTAGATACTACTTAATCTCTTCTCTGAGATCCAGATACCTGTTTTTTTGTTCTTTTATCTATATTTCTTCAAGAATAGACTTACTACCATGCTTAATTTTGTATGGACAACCCCCTTAAACAAGCACCCTTCTGAACAGCCATCTGGTAGAATGTTGGATTTGTAACACCTGCTAACAAGGCACAGCCATTGAGTCACAATACACAAAGGTGCAAGACATTAGGAAGTTCTGCCTCACAGATAATGGGTGTGAACCAAGAAAGCAGTATGCATACTGAAATAGATGTTAGTTTGAATAAAGGAATGTTGTATCCCTCATTTGTGCATTTGTAATTCTGGAAATTGTGTACTTTATGTAGGTGAATATGCATTAAACTAAAACTAAGATTTGTTGATTTGTTTTCCTCCACCTCCCTCTCTCCCATAAAATTGAGGATATACTTCCCGGCATATTATCATTAAAATGAAACTAAGATTGTTGATTTGTGCAGAGATGGTCTATCCTTAAGAAGCGCCAGGTCAAACCTAAGCTGCATGGAGCAAGCAAGTCAATCAGCCAAGTGCGAACAGAGATGCTGGATGCAGCACGTATTGCAATTGACAGAGCTGTTCAGATGCCTGTTTCTAGAAGCTCATCAGGGATACTGTCAGGTGCTATTTTATTTTGTTGGTCTATTTCTTTTCAATCATCTTTAATTCGCCTCCAGTTTTGTTCCTGTTTGCCACTTTCACAGACTTGGAAAATTTTTAGGTTTCTTAAATTGCTGAATCTACTGGATGTTTTATCCCAACTTGAAGCTTTTTCCAACTTTGATTGTATTAACATCCAAAAATTCTACTTTTTTAATATTGTATCATCAGTTAGAACCAAAGTTGATGTAAACTTAACCCTAAGTGGAGAATTTCCAAAAATATTAAAAGATTAAGTTTACCAACATGCAATGCAGATTAAGTTAGAAAGTTTACTAATAACTGTTTTGATGGATTTTCAAGCAATTGAATACGTTCACAGTCCCAATTCAAGAGTCAAACCTAACAATCAACAAATATACTTAAGTGTTATTAGCAAGTAAGATATTCAATAATGATTTGTACCTTAATCGGCAAATAGAAGCACACACTTAATATTTTTGGACAACAGTAAATTTAGATAATATTTTAGAGGTGATTGGTAGTATCACAAATAATTGAAGAGTGGAAAGAAGTTACCGGGCTCGTAGACAGTGTTTCGATGTTGCTGAATTTGAGGAACAAGCGGCGGTTGGGGGTGCTGGTGGTCGGACGATGAGGAATAGGGGTGCTCGACTTGCGGGTGAGGAAGCAAGGTGGCGTCGGTGGCTGCAGTGGCGTGGGATGTCGGGGCGGTGCCGTGGTGGCTGCGCCGATCGGGTGAGGGCAGCGGAGGGATGATGAGGAGCAGCGGAGTTGAAAGAGATGGAGGAGGGCAGCGGCGGGGGGCGTCGAGGCACTGATGTTGGAGGCAGGGAGGAAACGGCGTCGAGTTTGGGTTGCGGTGGAGCTCGGAGGAGCAGCGAGAGGAGGTGTTCAGGGCTGAGGAAGGAGGCTCGGGGTTGGTGCAGTGGTGGTGTTGGTTGGCAGCGAGCGGAGATTGGGAGGTTGCGGGACGTTGATGGGTTAAAACGAAGAAGAAGAAGAAGAAGGAGAAGAAGATGATGGGAGTTGGCAGCTGGTATGGGGAAGGATTAGATTAGAGTTTAATTAATTAGGGTTAGGATTTGGGGGGTTTGGAAAAAGATTTAGGGATTTCGGTGTAGTTTAAAGCTTTTCACAAACCCTAATATTTTAGAATTTCTCACAAACCCTAATGTTCTCTTATGGTCTCACACACACAAGAGGAGAATGAAGAGCAATAACTCCACACAATAATTTTTTTAATTAATAATACCAGACCTTCTCATTATTCTCTAGGGCTATATATATGCTCAAAACAAAATTTCAATACAAATTTTCAAAATATTTTAATGCAGAAAATAAAGGGTGCAAATTGCAAAACTGTATATGGCTAAAATTGCCAAAAATAAATATGAATGCTGAAATAAAAATACTAGGCTTTTAAAACAGCCATCCTAGCGATGCTTGCGCTGATAGAAGCGCCCGAATCGTCTCGAACTGATGTCCTCATCAAAGGTTTTAAAACTCGGTTTCGGTTTTGCTTCTTAAAAAACTCACAAGTTTCGGTAGAGTTCGTATGGAGTTTCGGTTTCGGTGTTGGTTTTTATTGTGTAGTTGTATATATATACATATAAAATTTAATGAAATAATAGTTTATTGTAAAATGTTTAATGTGTAGGGGTTAAAAAGAAAAAATAGCATGTCTTTTAAGTGGGTGGGGTTTGATTCTGTTCAGATTTGACCCATTCTAGCCTGAATCTGATCATATAATTGAGTTAGGTCGGATCTGAATTATATCCGATAAGTGTCTTCACTCCAATACCCAACCCTAATCTTACATGGTTAAGAAGTAATAAAGATACTTCCAATATATATATATATATATATAGGAAGTCTTCCATTGCAAACGCAATGGAAGTGCAAACGGTGCGTCTATCTATCCTATGGATGTTCCGAACCGTTCACATTGTTTAACATGGTCAAATTAGTCTATAAATATAAAATCAAATCATTTAAAATTCATTTGTCCATGCATCAAGTCATTATAAAAAATATCGATTTTTCAGCCATACAATTTGTAATACTTCAATACATGGGCAAATGAATCTCAAACGACTTGATTTTTTATCCATAGACTAATTTGGCCATGTTAAATAATTTGAACGGTTCGGATCATTCATATGATAGATAGACACCGTTTGCACTTTCATTGCGTTTGCAATGGTAGACTTCCACACACACACACACACACACACACACAGAGAGAGAGAGAGAGGTTCACAACAGAGAGAGAGAGAGAGATGTTCCGTTGTGCACAAGGCCTCCGTGTGCAATCGACCTTCTCGCCTTCATATCGATGATCCGAACCGTTCACATTGATCTACACATCTAAATTAGTTTAAATATGTAAAATCAAATCATTTGAAATTCATTTGCCATGTGACTATAAAAAACAGTGATTTTCAGCCATACAATTTTGTAACACTTCAATGGATGGGCAAATGAATTTCAAATGATTTGATTTTTTACATATTTAGACTAATTTAGATGTGTAGATCAATGTGAACGGTTCAGATTATCGATACGAAGGCGGAAGGCTGAGCGCACACGGAGGCCTAGTGCACAATGGAACATTACTCTCTATATATATAGAATGAGAGAGAGAGAGAGTAATGTGAGCTTCATATTTGTATGAGGAAATTTTCCTCATACAAAGTGATTATATTCACTTGGTGGGGCCCTCATGGAAGATCCAATCCGTCCATCATGTTTATCATGTCAATGGATGTATGTGTAGAAAAAAAACAAGTGGTTTGAAGGTCATTCACCCATGCATCATGTGAGTCCAATTTTTGGTTCGATTTGTATTACTGTTGAATTCGTTCAATTTTCAACCACATGATACATGAGTAAATGATCTCCAAATCACTTGATTTTTCTACACATACATTCATTAACATGATAAACATGATCGACAGAGTGGATCTTCCATAAGGGCCCCGTCAAGTGAGTATAATCACTTTGTATGAGGAAAATTTTCTCATACTCTATACGAGGCTCACTTTTCTCATATATATATATATATGTGAGAAAAAAGGGTATGAGCAACTTGTTCATTTAGTATATGAGCAATTGATGATGTGACATACATGTGATTGAAAAATCTTATAAATGGTTGATTGCCCAATGTATCACATGCATGCTACTTCATCAATTGCTCATATACTAAATGAGCAAGATGCTCATATCCCTTTTACTCATATATATTTAAAATTAGAACATGATTGTAATGCATCCAACACGTGTTCAAGGATTATCTACAGTAGTGGTAGTCAACATATGTCCATGCAGAACAATTATAGTGCCAATAATACTTACCACAATTACAAAATAAACACAAAAAAGTTACACTGGGATGATGTGGCATGCTTAGTCAGCATAGCCACATCATCTCTTTAATTTACTAAAGAGTAATTAATTAAATATATAAAACCCCAGTAAGGGTTTAATTGATTTGTTTTGATTGAGGAGAAATATTTAATTAGCGTCTAATTGATTTGTTTTTATTGATTTTTTAAAATTAAATTGCTGATGTGTCTATGCTGACTAAGCATGCCCCCACATCATTTAGTGTAATTCTTAAAGTGCACCTTTTAGTGTTTATACTGTTACTCTTCTAGAGCTGTTAGTTTCAATTTTCCTTTTCTTCCTTTCATTGCTTCGAAATTTTACTTTTTAGATCAACTATATGATAAAATTTTGGAATTTAAAAATTGAAAGATACTAATATATCGTTGTTTAAAATTGAAAGCAGGTGTGACCCAATCTCCCGCAACCCCTACAATCCCATGCAGTGTAGCTGAAACTCCAAATTTCAAGCAAAGACAAAGCCACCTAGCCTCATTAATCCAACCTCGACCTTCTTTGAAACCTCCAGTATTTCACAATTCTTCATCAAAAACTGCAGTATTTGCTGCTGGGCTTCAAACCATTATAAAGAGCCCACAACCTTCTACGAAATCTCCTGTATGTCAAAATTCTCTGTTCAAAACTGCTGTACTTGCTGCTGGGGGACGTGAAGCAGATCCTGTTTCTGCTCGTTCTTTCAGGCAGGCTGCTAAGAAAGCCATTCATATCATACCTGGAGGTTCTCATCTATCACCCACTAACAAAATCCACCAACAAACCAATGTCTTGATGCCTCCTCCCCCTGTTAAAAATCCGAAATCGAAAGAAACGAAGGGTTCGAGTTCTAATTTGCAAGCGAAAGCCGGGAAAATAATGGGTACTAAAACATCTCAGAGTAATCAAGTAGCTGAAGGTGGGGACGACATGGGACTTGTTAGATGGTCTTCTGGACCAAGTTCAGAGGGATCTGTGGATTTGAGCGAGAAAGTGAGCAGCAGCTTGGTAAAAGATAGTGAGAATGAAAAGAATGCATAGGGTGTAGAAAATCAGTGTATAGGAAAACTTTAGCCAGTGTAGATAACTGGAAAGAGAGGCTGAGTTTGAAAGGTGAATGCTCTCATGGTATTATAGATCTTTGTTAACTTTTGTGCAGTTTGTTCATGGTATGGTTCTTTGCATTTCTTGCTATTTGAGATAGGGGGTGTTTTGTAAATAAAGAATAATTATAAGGGGCTTTTCATTGGGTACTTATGTGATGAATTCTATAATCTTGTATGTTGGGTATTTATTTTTGTTGATTTCGGTGTGACTTGTTAAGAAAATATGTATAGGAGAGTAGTTGATCAGAGGCAGTATAGGAACTATTCATCCCCTATTTCATCTATAGAGTTGAATTATTTCGGTACGATGACAGGTTTGTGGATAGTGAACTATACTATCTACCTATCTAATTTCTTGTGAAAATTCCAGGATCAATTCTTGGATCATGTTTTTATCGATTAAAGGAATAGTAATTTACACATATAATGTATATCTTACTAAATATATATATTTTAAAGTAAAATTTTTGACATAGTTTGGTCTTGAATCTGAGATTTTTTTATATTAGTTAATGCATGAATAATGCATGTCTTAATAAATTTAAAAAAAAAAATTCTGATGTAGTGAGGACTTAAATATGAAATCTCCATTATATCAGCTATGCACGTGTGTCACAGACGTTGATAGATTTATAAATAACACTAAGGTTTTGTCCCATTATAATATTAGAGATAGCGACTCGATCTATTTTTGTATCGACGATATGTGTAATTGATAGGGTATAGATGATGTGGCCCCATCGGGACTATCAAATCTCCTCAGATTTTGCTCATCCCAGATCAATAAGTCCGACGGGTTTCTGTCAACTCAGGCCTACATGCGAACGGGTTCGACCTGGTCCGTTAGAGTTCCAGACCCGTTTATACCTGCCTATAAATGCCAAACCCCCTCCTCCGTGCCCAAGGTAATAAATCTTTTTCCACCTGAATCCTAACTACTGTTGCTTTATCAGTGACTGACTAGATCATCGGAGGGCCTATCGCCGGGACTTGTCCTGGTGTTTTTAGGCAGTGTGCAGGTACAAAAATCCAAGCCGAGCCTCGAAGATCCGAGCCGAGCTACGAGATTCGAGCCAAGCATCCGGACTCTACCTCACTCCTGCTACCCACGAGCCGGTCCGAAAGCCGAGGGTGGGAACAACACCAGTACCGCATCTTTCGCTTCACAAATTACAAGAACTCACACCTGTTGCCCCCACACCCAAAAACTAGCAGTATTAGGTTAGCACCGTTGTGGGAACTTCTTAGGTACTGACGCCGGTCCGATCCCAGCTAAGGACGTCATCTCGAATCTAGGCTCTTTCATGGCTCCTAAAGCCAGAAGGGGCGTCAATTCTGGACGTCGTCTTGACCCTCCTCCCCTTCACAGCCGCGCGGACGCCCAGGGCTCTAACCAACCGCGGGTCAATGGCGCAGCCGGACCCGGGCCAGGCACTTCTCACTCAGTCACGATTGATTTGCGACGCGTCATCCAGAATCGGCAGGCCAGTCGAACCAGGGGAGGGCCCACTTCCAACTCGGTCCCGAACCAGGGCAGACAACCGACCCCAGAACGGGAGCCGGGACACAGCCACTCACCCGGAGGACCTCCACCCTTGCGTGACCCGGTGGAGCAAGCCCCAGTCACGAGGCCCGAGTTCCAAAACTTTAGGGATGAGGTCCTCCAGGCGATCCGAGGCGGTCCTAGGACCGAGGGGCGTAACGACTCCTACCCTCAATTAGAAGCCAGGGGCGGTGAATCCCACGGATCGGCCCGCCCACTTGAACAAGAAGATGCCGTCCTTCGACGCCTCCGGGAGATGGAGAACAGCCTCGCCCATCTCGGCGAGGGCGGGCCGATGCTGGGCCATGGTTACAGGCCAAACTGACCCCCATTCTCCACTTAAATCTTGGAAGCCGAGATCCCCAAAAATTTTAGGCCACCCCAATTCGAGACGTACAACAGCAAGGGTGATCCCGCTGATCACATGGAAGGGTTCAAAACCCTCATGCTGATTCACAGCGCATCGGATCCTCTCTTATGCCGCGTTTTTCCTGCCACCCTGCGTGGTTTGGCTCGGGAATGGTTCTCGAAGCTCATCCCCGACTCGGTCTTTTTGTTTGACCAGTTGGAAGCAAGCTTTCTAGCCCACTTTTCGTGACCAGCAGAAAGGTCGAAAAGACGAGCGTGTCCCTTCTGGACCTCAGACAGAAGGAAGGGGAGCCACTCCGCGAGTTCGTTCGGAGGTCAGCAGGCGTCACTTCCGCAGTTTTCCGACACAATGTTCGCCACGGCTAGCTCAAGGCCTCCTTAGCCAAGAAACCACTCATCGACTTTCCCGACCTGCTCAACAGAGTCGAGAAGTACATTAGGGCAGAAGAGGCCCTACACCTTGAGGGCACCAAAGAAGCCACAACCAAGGGGAAACGCAAGGCGGACGATGCTGAGCCCGCCAAGAAAGCCACGAAAGAGGCAACTGGCCTGAAAAGGACTCCTCCGGGTCCCCGTTTCGAAAGATATACGCCCAGAATGTGTCGGCCATTCTCTTGGAGATCGAGGACAAAGGGCTCGTCCGGCTCCTTCCCCGACCGAGCAACAACAAGAAGAGGAACCAGAGATTCTACTGCCGTTTCCACCAGGACAATGGCCACGAGATGGACAACTGCCGTGTCCTTAAAAATAAGATCGAGGCCCTCATCCAGCAGGGGTACCTGAAGGAGTTCACCCGGGCTAACCCAAGAGACAGGAGGGATCCGAGGAATCTGAGGCCTTCGCCTCCCCCTCGAACGATCAACCGGCGATTCGAGCAGGATCCCGAGCCCGAGAAGACTTGGGGGCAGGCCGTCCTACACTGCGTCCATGGCGGACCCATGGGAGGGGAATCCTACACTTATCGAAAGGCCTTCCTGCGAGAAGTTAACTATGTCCGAGACCATCCCTCTCCCCAGGTTCAGCAACGGGCAATCTCCTTCTCCGGAGAAGACCTGGAGGGTGTCCGACTCCCGTACTGCGATGCCCTCGTCATCAGCCTCGTCATGGCAAACTTCGAAGTCCATCGAATTCTCGTGGACAACAGAAGCTCAGTCAACATCCACTTCTTGGAAGCTTTTAAAAGCCTCAAACTGCCCTGGGATAAGCTAAAGCCGGTCGGGTACACCGTTCACGGGTTCTCGGGCGTTCCCATACAAATCGAAGGGATCGTGACACTGGATGTAACGGCCAGTGCGACGCCCATCATACGAACCGAATCAATGGACTTCATGGTGGTCAATGTCAAGGCGGCATACAATGCCATTCTCGACCGTCCCGACCTCTGCTCATTTCAGGCAGTCCCCTCGGCCTACCACTTGAAGCTGAAGTTCCCCACTGACCTCGGGGTCGGTGTTGTCCGAGGGAATCAGGAGTTTGCACGTTCGTGCTACATGACCGCGGTAGGAGGCGGGGTGTTTCCCCTTGACGCAGTCGAGCTTCCACCTGAAAAAAACCAGTCCGAGTCGGAACCCATGGACGAATTGGAGGAGGTCTCATTCGAGGCAGAAGACTAGTCTAAGTGGTTCTGTGTGAGCCGCTCCCTTTCCCCCGATCTGAGACCAACCTTAATTGATTGTATTTGCCACAATATTGACCTCTTCGCTTGGACCCCGTCCGACATGCCCAGGATTTCCGAAGACTTAATCATGCACAAGCTAAGCATCCACTCGGGTTCCAAGCCGATCCATCAGAAGCGACGCATGCTCGCCCCCAAGAGGCAACAATTGGTAAAAGTGGAGGTGGACAAACTGTTGTCCGCCCGATTCATTCAAGAGGTCAGCTATCCCGAATGGCTGGCTAACATCGTGATGGTGAAGAAGGCCAGCGGGAGCTGGTGGATTTGTATAGACTTCACGGACCTCAATAAGGCGTGCCTCGAAGATCCCTTCCCCCTCCCAAGCATCGATGCTCTGATCGACGCAACGTCGGGCCATGAGCTGCTGACCTTTATGGATGTGCCTTTTCAGACTATAACCAAATTTGGATGTTTCCTTCGAACATCACCAAGACGTCCTAAGTTACCAACCAAGGTCTCTACTGTTACCGGGTCATGCCCTTCGGGCTTAAGAACTCCGGTGCCACCTACCAGAGACTCGTCAACCGAGATTTCAAAGAACAGATCGGTCGTAACATGGAGGTATACATCGATGACATGCTCGTCAAGAGTCGACGAGGGCAGGACCATGTGGCCAACCTCGAGGAAGCCTTTGGCATCCTTCGGTCCCACAACATGAGGCTCAATCCTGCCAAGTGTGCCTTCGGCGTCCCATCGGGAAAATTCCTCGAATTCATCATCAGCCAGCGCGGCATAGAGGCGAATCCTGAGAAGATCCATGCCATAATCAACATGGCCCCTCCCAAAAATGTTAAGGAGGTTCAATGGCTCACGAGAAGATTGGCGGCCATCGGCCTCTCCATCTCCAAGTCAGGAGAGAAGTTACTCCCCTTCTTCAAGGCTCTGCGAGGAGCGAAAGGCTTCAAATGGGGCGACCCCCAGCAACAGGCATTTAACCAATTAAAGTCCTACCTCGCCAACCCTCCACTTCTGAGCAAACCCAAATTGAGCGAACCTCTCTTGCTATACCTTTCAGCCTCGAAAAATGCGCTCAGCGCCGTGCTCGTCTGAGAAGAAGACGGGGTTCAGAAGCCTCTCTACTATGTCAGCAGAGTCCTGCTCTCGGCTGAGACCCAGTATACAAAGATGGAGAAGGCTGCCTATGCCCTGGTCATGGCCGCACGAAAGCTCCATCCTTATTTCGAGGCCCACTGAATCCAGGTTCTTACGGACCAACCCCTCAAGGCCGTCCTTCATAAGCTAGAAAATTTCGGCCACTTAGTCAAATGGTCGATCGAGCTGAGCCAGTACGGCATCAACTATCAACCTAGGACAGCCATTAAAGGGCATGCCCTTGCCTAATTCATCACAGAGTGCACCATCTCCGAACCATTCGAAATTCAAGAAGGAGATCCCATTTGGGAGATCTATGTCGATGGCTCGTCTTGAGAAGCCAGAAGCGGCGCGGGCGTCATCCTCAAAGGTCCCGACAACTTTACCATCCAGTATTCCCTATATCTTCCCTGCCTCTAACAACGAGGCAGAATATGACGCTATGATCACAGGGCTCACCCTGGCACATAAGGATGGGACAAGGCAAATCAGGGCATTTAGCGACTCCCAGCTCGTGGTTAACCAGATCACCAGGGAGTATGAGGCTCGTGACGCTCGGATGGTCTGATCCTTGGCGCTAGTCCAACAACTCCTAACTACCTTAAATTTCACCTTGGTGGAGCAAATCCCTAGAGAGAAAAATGCCATTGCTGACTCCTTGTCAAAACTCGCCTTATCGTCCTTCGAAGGCCTCGACCATACCGTCCTAATCGAAGTTCTCCTTAAGCCTAGCATCGACCTCCTCGAGGCCCTCTACCTTGCCACCGAGCCTCAACCGGACAACTGGATGACTCCCATCCGGAAGTTTCTGGCGGAGGGCGAGCTTCCTCAAGAACGAGTCGTGGCGAGAAGGACCAGAATCCGTTCAGAAAGATTCATCATAATCAACGGGACACTCTTCAAGTGCTCGTACACAATGGTAGACGGGAGATCCTACCTTCGCTGCCTGGCCCCTGATGAAGCCAAGTATGCACTGAAGGAACTACACGAGGGGATCGGGGGGTGCCACATGGGGAGCAGGTCGCTTGCCAGAAAATCCCTAAACCATGGGTACTACAAGACGCCCAGGACCTCGTTAAACGGTGCGACCCTTGCCAGAGATTCTCCTCGGTGAAGCGGTTCCACAAGCCAACCTCCGCTCCTTCGCCAGCCTAACCCCCTTTGCCATGTGGGGGATGGACTTGGTCGGCCCCTTCCCAAAAGCGACTGGCCAAAGGAAATTCCTGGTGGTGGCCATCGACTACTTCACCAAGTGATCGAGGGAGAGCCCCTGGACACAATCACAGAACACCAAACTCAATAATTTCTCTGGAAGCACATCATCTGTCGGTTTGGGATCCCGCAGGTACTCATCACTGATAACGGGACCTAATTTGCGGGCAAGAACTTTCGCTAATTCTACCAGGACATCGGCATCCAACAGTGCTTCTTATCGATATGTCATCCTTAATCAAACGGCCTGGCCGAAAACACGAATCGTCAAATCCTAGATGACTTCAAGAAGCAGTTGGATAATTCACCTAAGGGGCTGTGGGTCGATGAGTTGCCGAGCGTACTCTGGGCGCACCGGACAACTAAGAGAATTCCCAGGGGCGAATCACCATTCAACCTAACCTACGGCACTGAGGCGGTTATTCCCTTAGAAATCAGGCTCCCTTCGCCCAGGATCATGGCCTTCAACGAGGAGAACAACTCAACAGACCTCAGAGCCAACTTGGATCTAATCGACGAGGTCAGAGAAAAATCTGCCATCAGAAGAAGCATATACCAACAACGAATCGAGAGATTTTATAATAAGAAGGTTCGCCCCACCGACATCAAGCGATGTGATCTCGTGCTCAGAAAGCTAGCGGTATCCAACCTCAGCAAAAAGAAAAAGTTGGCCCCTAATTGGGAGGGCCCGTATAAGGTCTCCGAAATGGTACGCCCCGGCACATACCGACTCGAAGACCTGGGGGCAGAATAGTAAAGAGGCCCTGGAACGCGGAACACCTCATCAAGTTCCTCGAAAGGGAGGACTAAACTCATTTTGTAACTGAACTTACGTAACTGTCCCCCTGTAATCGGCACTACGTGCCCTTCCTTTTTGTGTAAATAATAAAGTGTAATCTTTGTTTCTACATTTTAAAAAATTTTTGTGCAAATTTCCGTGCACTCGGCACACACCCTAGCTTTCTCCATGCACGGGGGCTTGGCAATCGGTATTGCCCTCGAGCCACGCCCTAGCTTTCTCAAGCTGTATGGGCCCGGTGCTCGGCAATGATCTCGAACCACGCCCTAGTTTTCTCAAAGCATGGGGGCTCGACAATCGACATTGACCTCAAGTCACGCCCCAGCTTTCTCAAAGCATGGGGGCTCGACAATCGACATTGACCTCAAGCCACACCCCAGCTATATGGGCCTGGCGCTCGGCAATGATCTCGAACCACACCCTAGCTTTCTCCAAGCACGGGGGCTCAACAATCGGCATTGACCTCGAGCCACGCCCTAGCTTTCCCAAGCTGTATAGGCCCGACGCTCAGCAATGACCTCGAACCACACTCTAACTTTCTCCAAGTATGGGGATTCGACATTCAGCATTGACCTCGAGCCACGCTCCAGCATTCTCAAGTTGTATGGGCTCGGCGCTCGGCAATGACCTCGAACCACACCCTAGCTGTCTCCAAGCATGGGGGTTCAACAATCGGCATTGACCTCGAGCCACGCCCCAGCTTTCTCAAGTTGTATGGGCCCAACGCTCGGCAATGACCTCAAACCACACTTTAGCTTTCTCCAAGCATAGGAGCTCGACAATCGACATTGACCTCGAGCCACGCTCCAGCTTTCTCAAGCTGTATGGGCTTAGCGCTCGGCAATGACCTTGAGCCACACCCTAGCTTTCTCCAAGCACGGGGGCTCGACAATCGGCATTGACCTCGTGCCACGCCCCAGCTTTCTCAAGCTGTATGGGCTCGGCGCTCGGCAATGACCTCGAGCCACACCCTAGCTTTCTCCAAGCATGGGGGCTCGACAATCGGCATTAACCTCGAGCCACGCCCCAGCTTTCTCAAGCTGTATGGGCCCGGCGCTCGGCAATGACCTCGAACCACACCCTAAACTTCTCACAAGTTGGGGAGGGACAGTAAAATCAAATTTCATTTATCATAACGCCTTGAAATGCCACAGTACATTAGAGATTATTACAACAGTTTTTTCCCAACCTAAGTGTTTCTCATGGGGGCTTTTTTGGCTAACACGGGCCATTGCGAGCCCCACCGAGCGGGTCCGCCCTCCAGTGAGCTCGTCTGGCATCGTTGGCATTGCCAGTGTAAACGTTCCGGCAACGGAGCTTTGCGCATCAGCCGGCCTCGCCATATCCAAATACAGGGTCGAGGAGGGACCCAAGACGGAGGGGCCGCCTTCCCCAAAAGAGTAGAATCGAGACCCGCCTGTGCTAAGCATGACCCTCAACCTGTGATTCTCCATATCCTTCTCTACCACAACCTTACGAAGAACGGACTCGGAGGTTGGCCACCTGGTGGAGGCATCAGACATCAACCAGGCCGTCTCGACACTCCCCCAGTCTCGGTCGGCTATAGCCTTCTTCAGGCGTGCCGCCTCTAAACTGAGCTCCCTGAACTTGTTCATGAAATAGCTTACAGCGGCTTTCCGATCACGGGCCTGTTTGCGATAGCGAATCAAGACAGTCTCCTTGGATTCTAGCCTGTTCCGAAGGTGCCTGACCTTGGCAGAACTGAGGTCGGCTCCTAGGGTCTCGTCCATCTGACAAAAAGGAGAGGAAACAAGATTTCACTCCAAGCTTTTCAAAAAGTGACAAGTCATACAGTTCGGCCAAAAATATATGTTTATATTAATTTCTCCAAAAAAATTGTTACAAAAAGTGGTGGCCAGTCCGCGTTCGGCAAATACAAAAAAAGGGAGAAGAAAAGATTAAAACTACATCTTAGGGGGGATCTGCACCTCTTCGTCGGCTGTTGCCCCCCTGCCTCTCTCTCGAGGGTCGGTCTCTTTCCACCTCGTCACCCCCTCCCCCGGGAGTCAGCGGAAGCACGGGCGGCTCCCAACCGTAGTGGAGGTGGTGAATTTTGGCCTTAGGGTAAAGAAGCAAGAAGTGCTCCTTCGCCCGATCATAGGCCTCGTCTTGGGCGTTCATCACCTCCTCCCCTGCCGCGGCCTGCAACTCCTCATATTCCGCAGCCGCTTTTGCTTGAACCTCTGCCAAGGCACGAAGATGCTGGTCTTGTTCAGAGGCAAGGTTAGCTTGAAGGGCCTGCGCCACCCCCTGAGCTGTCATCAGCTCGACCTTCAGATCCTTCGCTTCGCGCAAGTACCTGTCGCCGTTCCTCTTCTCGTAGCACTGATGTGTCTAATTTTTATACAAATACTTGTACTCATTTACCCATTAAAATTTCTTGGATTCGCCTATCTTATTTATAATTTGTCTTATTTCAATAAGATTTCAAGTAATTAATTATTTTTGAAGAAATAAGATTTTTGATGCAAAATGTGAAGATTTTCGGTAAAAAAAATCAATAAACAAAACAAGCAGATTTATTTATTAATTTTTATTGATTTGTTGATTTTTAAATTTTACAATTTTGCCTTGTAAAAAGCAAAATATAAATTTTAATTCGCCAATTGAGATGAAAGTGCAATAAACATTTAAAAAGTGGTTTAAATGAACTAATATGATTTTTAGTTAGTTTAATTAATTTTAAACTAATTAATTTTATTTTTATCCTAATTTCTGATTTTATTTTGTGTGTGCAGCACGTGTTTGAAGAAAAAGAAAGAGAAGAAAAAGGAGCAAGAAATAAAGATCAAATTAAAGAAGGAAGGAAATAAATAAAGATATGGGGTTTTTGTGCAAAAGTGAACCCTAATTCCTACGTCTCCTACCCTTATAAATACAACAGCAGATTGAAGAAAGAAGGGAGCGCTGAACGAAGGGAGAGAGCGACGGCCGATCCCTAATCATTATAAAGAAAAAAAGATACGAAACAGCGGAGAGGCGCTGTGTTTTTGTTTGCGCGTGAGGCTCGAGAAGAAGACGACAGCGACTTCAGCTCTCTGCTAACGTGGCGACGAAGACAGGGAGCAGCTGGTGGCAATGATGACGTCAGCGGCGAAAGTGACGTGCTGACGTGGCTTTGGCTGCGCGCGGAACGTCACTGAAATGGGAAAAGAAGGAGAGCGAGAGGGGATTTGACTTGTTTAGGCGCGCGGAACGAGACATCTCGGTTCGCAATCTCTTTTACAAAAACAGTCACTTTTGTGCCTCTTTTCTTTTCGTCTAATTTGTTCATGCAATCCAAGACTGTATTTGTTAGTTGCAATAAATTTATTATGAACTAAAATTTATTTTTCTAGGGCTTCGATGTAGCCTAGTTTTGAGAACACAATTTTAATTCTATATTATTTTTCTATTTTTTCAAGGTTGTATGTTTGATTTTTATTCTTAACTAGTAGTTTACACGTGCGATGCACGTTTTAATAAATATAGTTTTTTAAAATAAAAATGTAGACGTAGTCTTGATTTGAACCTAGGACCTCCTTTATAATAGTTATGCGCATGTGAAACACGGGTTGGTAGATTGACAAAACATTTACAAATGACACTAAGGCCTTCTCCCATTATAATATTAGAGATGCATACAATTGGTTGACCGACAATTGTATGATCTATTAAATCATGAAGAGACCGAACTGGTAATTTGTGATTAATAAAAATTAAACACCGTTACAAGAGCGAACTGCCGTGAATATGACCGTTAAGAAATCCATATATCTTAATGAATTTTCAATTAGTAATTTGTGCATGAACTATGACAAACTGTTAGTTGGAGATATTTTTGGTGTTGTTCGAGAGAAAGCATTGAATAAATTTGGGATTTGGTCTACAACTTTGAAAAATAATATTTTTATTCACTTGGAATTATTAATTGTGTGGGATTAATTAGGTGAAGTCAAAAGCCCTAAAAATAATTTTGCCATTAACAAATTACAAAAGTTTCAGATTCTGCACCTCTTAATTAATTTAGTTAGTTATTTAGATTAATTTAGTTTAGTTGTTTTCTTTATTAATTTCGATCTTCCAAATAGCAGTTAATCTAGTAATATCCGTACTCAATAAACTAATTAGTACTTGTGGGTTCGACACTGTTTTCACTTATCTATACTACTTGTTGCGATTTTGTACACTTGCAAATATTCACATCAAGTTTTTGGTGCCGTTGCTGGGGACTAGTTATTCTTTTATTGATATTGAAAATTGCTAGATTATTACTAGTTTGGATTTTTTTATTTTTTTATTTTTTATTATTATTTTACCTCTTTATTTTCTTTTAACTTTTACTTTTATTTATTTTTCTTATTTTATTTTTTTAATTTTTTCTATTTTTTTTCTTTTCAATACTTATATTTCAGGACATACAAATACATTATCATGGCGAACTATGAGAACAAGGCTTTGAAAGACTATGCTATGCCCTCAATTTATGAAGCAACATCAAGCATAAAGAGGCAGGTTATTGAAGCTAACAATTTTGAGATTAAACCAGCAATTATTCAAATGATTCAACAGACTGTTCAATTTTGGGGACTATCGCACGAGGATCCTTATGTTCATATTGCAAACTTTCTAGAAATTTGCGACACTTTCAAGCACAACAGAGTATCAGATGATGCAATCAGATTGAGACTCTTTCCTTTTTCACTACGAGATAAAATGAAGGCTTGGCTAAATTATCTACCACCCGGTAGTATTACTACTTGGGAGAGACTTGCACAAAAATTTATGGCTAAGTATTTTCGGCCGGCAAAGACAGCGAAGCTAAGGAATGATATTACCACATTCATTCAATTTGAAACTGAGTCTTGGTATGATGCATGGGAGAGGTACAAAGAGTTATTGAGAAAGTGTCCTCATCATGAACTACCGAAATGTCTGCAAATTCAAATCAAGCAAATTACGTGTCCAATTTTCAACATCAAAACAATCCTTATTCCAACACGTATCATCAAGAATGGAGCAACACCCCTAATTTTTCATGGAACAACAATCAAGGAGCAATTAGACCACCTCAAAATTTTCTACAGCAAGAAAAGAAGCTGACACTTGAAGAGATGTTCATGCAACACATGCAGAAGACAGAGCAATACATGTAGAAGACAGATTTGGCAATCCAAAATGTTGCAATTTTAACTTCAGCTTCAATTCACAGTCTTGAGGTTCAAATTGGTCAAATTTCAAATATTCTTAACGAAAGAACAACAGGAATATTACCAAGCAACACAGTGATTAATCCCAATGAGTATGTCAAAGCAATAACATTAAGAAGCGGGAGGACAACTGAGCAACCACAAGAAGAACATGGCGAACAAAATGTGGTTGAAAAGGAAGAAGATTACGAACCAATTGTGGAGGAACAAACGCAGCATGAGAAAGTAACTTTTGATGTTTTTTCCAATAAGTTTTCTGCCGAAGAACAGTCGTATTTTCAAGTAAGTGAAACAGATTTAATTGTGGGCGTGAAACATAAGGCCAAAGTTGAAAAGTTACCTGGAAAAGTATGTCCAACAAATTCATCAACTCTTGAAACTGAGAAAGAAAAGATTTTGAAATATGTTATGTATTTGGATGCTGCACCATCTATTTATTCATTTTCTCAGCAAAAATTCAAAGAGGTAGGGATATCAAAGACGTCATCATCAAGAAAGAAACGACTCAAACTAGAGCTTGAACCTGATCCACACCTGAAGAGAAGTATTAGAAAAGATGTTTTGATGTTGTTGGATCTTGGCGTTACATAACCATCGCAGCTACTATGTCTGGCTAAAGACTTTAAACTTAGCGCTTCTTGGGAAGCAACCCATGTTTTCTTTTACTGCATTTATATTTGAATTTTCTTTTATTTTATTATAATTATAATTTTTGATTTTATTTTGTAGGATTGCATTATTTTGAAAGTCGCCGGTGGAGCTGTTTTATACACCTACATTGATGGTTGTTTTTTGAGCAGTATGGAGTCAGAATCTGGAAAAATGCTTCAAAGAGAAATTGTAGAAAATTGTCTTCGCTTTCCAGAAAAAAAAAATTAGCCCATTTGGACACCTATAGCTACAGATATCACTGAAACACTGAACGCCGTGCGTGCAGGATTTTAAGACGAATCAGGGGAGAAATTCTGAACCTTTTGCATTCTTTTTGTTTTTCTTTTTTCCTTTCCCATTGAGGACAATGTGATATTCAAGTTTGGAGGAAGGGTTACAAATTTATTTTTATTTTATATATATTTGAAAAGAAAAAAAACAAAACAAAAAAGGATTTCAATTGGGCTCACAATTACACTTTTGAGTTCTTTATTGTGCTAAGCATTGAAATAGTTTTTTTTAGGATAGACAATTTCTTATAAGACAAGATTAAGCATACCTATTTACTTTAGGATTATTGAATTTCAAAATTACATACACAATTATGACAGTCATGTAATTATACATAAAAGAAAAGTGTGATGCTTTTTCTTGTGATTATCCCCTTTGATCTAGTCCTAAACAGAGTTTAAGCAAACAGAGTGTTAATGAGTAAATAAATTAAATAAATAAAGTCTATCCACTCCAATGTTTTGAGTTTCTTAGGAACTAGGGGTATTCATCACAAATGTTTATTTTTACGTCAAACGACAACTTGAAATATGAGTATGCAAAGCACTATAAGTTTGTGACTTGTTGAGTAACCGGGTGAATTCATCACAAATATTTGCATTCGCGTCAAAAGGCAAGTGACAACTTAGAGAGAGAAAAAAAAAACTCTAGTTTGCTACTCGGTTTGAATAGTTGATGAACCAAATATTATTCACTTTTAGGAGCAATAATCTTAAGGTAATTGAACATTTAAATGCTCTATATGTGGTATTTACGCTTCTTTTCTCTTTTTCCATAGGAAACAGCCTAAAACAGCAAAACAAGGCAGATTCAGGATTTTAAGGATGAACTCAGAATATTACAGAGCATCAGTCAACTGAGTCTTCCACACAGGCGACTGGACAGAGAGTTTGATAGGGCTCGGCACAGTCGACTGCTCCCCAAGCCAGTCGACTGGTATGCGGCGAATCAGAAGATAAGAACAGATGCATCCTCATCCAAATCCGAATCAAAAATTAAGTTATCCAAACCCAGGTATTTTCTGCGAATAACAACTTCTCAAACAATCAAAGCAAGAGCACGTGGTGAGCATATAAGGAAGGAAAGAAGAAAAAGAGAAAGACATAAAAACGCAGATCAAGATAAGGAAAGAAATAACAAAAGAAGAGGACCTCTCTGCAAAAAGTACAAACCCTAATTCTCTTCTCTTGTTCTATAAATACCAATCAAGAAAGAAGCGAAAGAAAAACTCTCTCGAGGAGGCCGGATCCATCATCAAGAACCGATCGTCGACAGCAAGCATCAGGAAGGAGAACAAGACGACTACTGATTGGGCTCAACGTCAACATCATAAAAATCAGTGTTCTTCTGTTCTTCCTTTAAATCTTATTTTTATTGTAGTCATGAACTCCATTATATTAATCAACAAAAGTTTTATTATGTGGAACTAACTTTCATAGTTGGGTGGATTGAGACCATAGTTATGTAATGCTTGCTACTCTCTTACTTATTTATTAAACCCGAGTGAATTGGAATAGATTTATAATACTCAAACTAGTTCAGAATCTTAAGGGCAGTCGACTGAAATGACAGCAAGTCGACTGGTCCGAATCTGGGATTATAAGTTTGTGCAGTGTAAATCTGAATCTGTTAGATGAGCATATTGAGACGACCCGTATCTCGTGTTCATAACTCGTAACAAGGGAGTCCTTAGGGGTTCTTGGTTTAATCAACTTAAGGGATCTAGATCTGATACCAATTTCTAGGACCTTGAGTGTTTGTTCGTTTCCACTGTTCTTATGCCTTCTTTAAGTGCAACTTAGTAGATACCATGCTAAATACTTAATGAAAGAAACGAATTAGAGTAGATACCATGCCTAATTCTTGGCCTAGGAAAACATTACTTTAAGGAGTAGATACCATGCCCTTGAAGAGAACAAACATGAGTAATGGATGTAGTATATGACTTAGCATTACTGACTATTGGTGGAAATCAATACCCAACTACTTTAATAGAGATTTGTGACTCAACTTGTGATGCTACTTATTTAGATTTTTATCTTTTCATTCTTTCAGACTTTTAGAACGACACTTCAATATTCTGTTTTCTATTTTATTGATTAGTAAGTTAGAATCTACAATCTCTGTGGGATCGACCCTTACTCGTCACTATGATTTTCCAAACGATTCGTGCACTTGCGAGGTTTATAATTTGTGTCTAGTTTTATCTATTTATTTAGGTAACTAGATTGCACAACAAGTTTTTGGCGCCGTTGCCGGGGATTGTTTAGCATTTTAACTTACAAATCAGTAAAATCTTTTTCTGTTTATTTTATTTCTTCTTTTTCTTTTCTAACATTTTCTTTTAGCTTACTTTCTGCACAAACAGGATCAGACCAGTCGACTGTCTCCAAGGACCAGTCGACTGCACAGCGAAGAATTCCAAAAGCAACAATGGGTGAAAGAATATTGAATCGAGTACCAATGCAAGACAATTTCATTCCAAAGAATATTGAGCAACCGTCTTGCATAGCTTTTCAACCCAAAGTCACAGGAAATATGCATCTATCACCTCAATTACTTGGCATGGTTCCCCACTTCAATGGCAGAATAGACGAGGATCCACACCTACATCTGCAAGACTTCTTTGATCTTTGCAGGACACAAAGCATCCAAGGGCTTACTTCTGAACAAATCAGGTTAATCTTTTTTCCTTTTTCTTTAAAACTTAATGCTAAGTTGTGGTATAATTCTTTGGAACCAGGATCAATTAATTCATGGGAGCAATTGGCAACAAAATTCTTGAAAGAGTTCTTTCCAGCCCAGAAAACCAGACAACTAAAAAGGGAGATTCTACTTTTCCAACAAAAAGATGGCGATTTGTTTTTCGAGGCATGGAATGACTTTAAAAACAAGCTTTTCAAGTGTCCTACGCATAACATATCTAAGGATGACCAGGTACAATCATTTTATGAGGGTTTAAATAACACTAACAAAGCAATTGTAGATGCAGGTTGTAATGGAATGTTGATGAGGAAGAGTGCTGAGGAGGCCATAGAGTTATTTGAAGAACTCAGCGAGAACTCACAACAATTCTCAACTAGGAGGGGTCTTTCGAAAAAACAGGGAGTATACGAAATTTCTCAGAATAATAACATGCAATTAGAAATGGAAACCATGAACTAAAAGATTGATATGCTTGTGAATTCAACGTTGGGTGGCGTAAAAAACCAACCAAAAGAAATTTGTGCAAATTGTTTTCAATCTAACCATACAACTAATTCATGTCCCATGTTTTCTTTCGCAGATCAGGAGCACACAAACTACGTAGAACAGGGAATGTACCCGCCCCAGAACAATTTTTTTTCAAACACGTATAACCCAGGGTGGCAAAGCCATCAAGACAATCAATTTGCACCAGGGGATACGCAGCAATTCCAGGGTGGGAATGGGTATGAGGAGCCAGCACAAGAACAGAAGAAGCTGGATTTCGAATCCACCATTCTGCAGTTACTCCAACAGCAACAGCAAACAAGCAATCAACAAAGACATGCCATTCAAAAATTGGAATTTCAAATTGGTCAAATTGCTACGGAATTAAGTGAAAGAAAGGCAGGAGAATTTCCATCACAAACCATACCCAACCTTAGAGGACAAGAACAGCTCCAATCAAGGACAACACTAGAGGAAAAGATTGAGTGTAAAATGTTTGTTGCACCACAATTTCCACACGATGATCATGAATGTTATAATGTTGATGTGGTTCAGGAAAGTTGTGACCAAACATTGCAGGAACATAGTGTTGATCCATTACAAGAAACAATTACCCATCCTCCACTACTATCTCAGGTTGAAATGGAATACGATGACTGGAGAATTGCAGAGATAGTACATTCAGGTAAGCTTGCACCTGCATTTGAAAATTTTGTGTCTGATAACACTTGTGTTTTCCAGGACAAGTCGACTAGTGATCAAGCCAAGTCGACTGGTGAACAGGCTGAGTCGACTGGTGAATGGAATAAGTCGACTGCTACCAGGCAACCAGATGAGGAGCTGAAGCCAATACATGAATATTTGGGGGACAATCAGACATTACCTGTGACAGTTGCTGCAAAATTCAGGATGAATGAAGAAGCAAGGCTGCAGGGAGTCTTGCAAGAGCACAATGGTGCATTAAGATGGACCATTGCTGATAAACTGATGTCAAGATGGTACGGTCCATAAATTGTTGCAAGAGGTTTCCCCACATAGAGCGTCGAGAAAAAAATCAAACGTTCAAGATGAATGGGCAGAGGGGGAAACCTTGTAATAAGATGAGTTTTGAGCCGCAACCCATTCAATACATTGCACAAACTCATCAAGTCTAGCTGAAGACAAGAAACACAGCGCTTATTGGGAGGCAACCCAATTTTTCAGGGGAGTATTTACACTCTCTTCCTTTATTCGTTTCTTTAGTCATTTCTTTATTTTTTTATTTCATTTTCTTCAAACTAGGTGGTAACACATGCCTATTTTAAATTTTTGTGCGAACATTGAGGACAATGTTCCATCTAAGTTTGGGGGTATTTAGTTATTTGGAGTCTTTTATTTAGTTATTTGGAGTCTTTTGATTTATTTTTTTTAAGATAAACAATTTCTTATAAAGTAAGACTAAAAATACTTATTTACTTTAGGATTGTTGAGTTTCATAATTCCCTACAAAATTGTAGGAGTCATGCGATTATACATAAAAAACAAATGTGATGTTTTTTCTGTTGATTATTCCCTTTAGATCTAGTCCTAAATTGAGTTTAAGTAAATAGAGTGATAATATATATATATATATATATATATATATATATATATATATATATATATTTGAATAAAGTCAATCTACTCCAATGTTTTGAGTGCTTAGTAACTAGGGGTATTCATCACCAATGTTTACCTTTACGTCAAACAACAACTTGGAATATGAGTATGCAAAGTACTTTGAAAGTTTGTGACTTGTTGAGTAACCGGGTGGATTCATCACAAATATTTTGCATTCGCGTAAAAAGGCAAGTGACAACTTTAGAGAAGAGACTATAAATAAAAAAAAAAAAAAAAAAAAAACCCTCTAATTTGCTACTCGGTTTGTAGTAGAGAAAAGGGGATAATCACAGATGGAGAGTTACATACTATAACTATAATTAATTGCATGACAAGTATGATTGAGTTGGGGATTATGACTAAACAATTGCACTGGAGAAAGTGGGTATACTTGTTTTTACTTTATTTGCAAATTGTTTATAATTTTGATGCTTGCATAATAAAAATTCTTGGTGGTTGAATACTATTATTTTCCCCTTGTTCATAATTTTAGTTTGCTTGAGGACAAGCAAAAGCTAAGTTTGGGGGTATTTGATGAACCAAATATTATTCACTTTTAGGAGCAATAATCTTAAGGTAATTGAACATTTAAATGCTCTATATGTGGTATTTACGCTTCTTTTTTCTTTTTCCATAGGAAACAGCCTAAAACAGCAAAACGAGGCAGATTCAGGATTTTAAGGATGAACTCAGAATATTACAGAGCATCAGTCGACTGAGTCTTCCACACAGGCGACTGGACAGAGAGTTTGATAGGGCTCGGCACAGTCGACTGCTCCCCAAGCCAGTCGACTGGTATGCGGCAAATCAGAAGATAAGAACAGATGCATCCTCATCCAGATCCGAATCAAAAATTAAGTTATCTAAACCCAGGTGTTTTCTGCGAATAACAACTTCTCAAACAATCAAAGCAAGAGCACGTGGTGAGCAGATAAGGAAGGAAAGAAGAAAAAGAGAAAGACATAAAAACACAGATCAAGATAAGGAAAGAAATAACAAAAGAAGAGGACCTCTCTGCAAAAAGTAAAAACCCTAATTCTCTTCTCTTGTTCTATAAATACCAATCAAGAAAGAAGCAAAAGAAAAACTCTCTCGAGGAGGCCGGATCCATCATCAAGAACCGATCGTCGACAGCAAGCATCAAGAAGGAGAACAAGACGACTACTGATTGGGCTCAACGTCAACATCATAAAAATCAGTGTTCTTCTGTTCTTCCTTTAAGTCTTATTTTTATTGTAGTCATGAACTCCATTATATTAATCAATAAAAATTTTATTATGTGGAACTAACTTTCATAGTTGGGTGGATTGAGACCATAGTTATGTAATGCTTGCTACTCTCTTACTTATTGATTAAACCTGAGTGAATTGGAATAGATTTATAATACTCAAACTAGTTCAGAATCTTAAGGGCAGTCGACTGAAGTGACAGCCAGTCGACTGGTCCGAATCTGGGATTATAAGTTTGTGCAGTGTAAATCTGAATCTGTTAGATGAGCATATTGAGACGACCCGTATCTCGTGTTCATAACTCGTAACAAGGGAGTCCTTAGGGGTTCTTGGTTTAATCAACTTAAGGGATCTAGATCTGATACCAATTTCTAGGACCTTGAGTGTTTGTTCGTTTCCACTGTTCTTATGCCTTCTTTAAGTGCAACTTAGTAGATACCATGCTAAATACTTAATGAAAGAAACGAATTAGAGTAGATACCATGCCTAATTCTTGGCCTAGGAAAACATTACTTTAAGGAGTAGATACCATGCCCTTGAAGAGAACAAACATGAGCAATGGATATAGTATATGACTTACCATTACTGACTATTGGTGGAAATCAATACCCAACTACTTTAATAGAGATTTGTGACTCAACTTGTGATGCTACTTATTTAGATTTTTATCTTTTTATTTCTTTCAAACTTTTAGAACGACACTTCAATATTCTGTTTTCTATTTTATTGATTAGTAAGTTAGAATCTACAATCTCTGTGGGATCGACCCTTGCTCGTCACTACGCTTTTCCAAACGATTCGTGCACTTGCGAGGTTTATAATTTGTGTCTAGTTTTATCTATTTATTTAGGTAACTAGATTGCACAACAATAGTGAGAAGGAGTTGTTACATACTATAATTACATTAATTGCATGTCAAATATGATTGGGTTTGGAATTATGAATAAATAATTGAACTGGAGAAAGTGGGTATGCTTGGTTTTACTTTATTTGCTATTGATTATATTTTTAATTGAAATTTTGATGCTTGCATGATGAGATCTCTTGGTGTGATGAGTTGAGCATATTATTAATTATTATTCCTTTATTCATGATTATACTTTTTGCTCGAGGACAAGCAAAATCTTAAGTTTGGGGGAATTTGATGTGTCTAATTTGTATACAAATATTTGTACTCATTTACCCATTAAAATTGCTTGTATTCACCTATCTTGTTTATAATTCGTCTTATTTCCATAAGATTTCAAGTAATTAATTATTTTTGAAGAAATAAGATTTTTGATACAAAATGTGAAGATTTTCGGTAAAAAATCAACAAACAAAACAAGCAGATTTATTTATTAATTTTTATTGATTTGTTGAATTTTAAATTTTACAATTTGGCCTTGTAAAAAGCAAAATATAAATTTTAATTTGCCAATTGAGCTGAAAGTGCAATAAACATTTTAAAAAGTGGTTTAAATGAACTAATATGATTTTTGGTTAGTTTAATTAATTTTAAACTAATTAATTTCATTTTTATCCTAATTTCTGATTTTATTTTGTGTGTGCAGCACGTGTTTGAAGAAAAAGAAGGAGAAGAAAAATGAGCAAGAAATAAAGATCAAATTAAAGAAGGAAGGAAATAAACAAAGATATGAGGGTTTTCTGCAAAAGTGAACCCTAATTCCTACGTCTCCTACCTTTATAAATACCACAGCAGATTGAAGAAAGAAGGGAGCGCTGAATGAAGGGAGAGAGCGATGGCTGATCCCTAATCATTATAAAGAAAAAAAACGAAACAGCGAAGAAGCATTGTGTTTTTGTTTGCACGTGAGGATCGAGAAGAAGACGACAGCGACTTCAGCTTTCTGCTGACGTGGCGATGAAGACAGGGAGCAGCTAGGGGCAACGATGACGTTAGTGGCGAAAGCGACGTGCTGACGTGGCTTTGGCTGCACGTGGAACGAGACAGAAACGGGAAAAGAAGGAGAGAGAGAGTGGGGATTTGACTTGTTTGGGCGCGGCGGAACGAGACATCTCGGTTTGTAATCTCTTTTACAAAATAGTCACTCTTGTCCCTCTTTTATTTTCGTCTAATTTTATCATGCAATCCAAGACTGTATTTGGTAGTTGCAATAAATTTATTATGAACTAAATTTTATTTTTTCTAGGGCTTCGATATAGCCTAGTTTTGATAACACAATTTTAATTCCATATTATTTTTCTATTTTTTCAAGGTTGTGTGTTTGATTTTTATTCTTAATGCATACAATTGGTTGACAGACATTTGTATGATCTATTAAATCATGAAGAGACCGGTCTGGTAATTTGTGATTAATAAAAATTAAACACCGTTACAAGAGCGAACTGCTGTTAATGCAACCGTTAAGAAATCCATAGATCTTAATGAATTTTCAATTAGTAATTTATGCATGAACTATGACAAATTGTTAGTTGGAGATATTTTTGGTGTTGTTCGAGAGAAAGCATTGAATAAATTTGGGATTTGGTCTATAACTTGGAAAAGTAATATTTTTATTCACTTGGAATTATTAATTGTGTGAGATTAATTAGGTGAAATAAAAAATCCTAGAATTAATTTTGCCATTAACAAATCACAAAAGTTTCAGATTCCGCACATCTTAATTAATTTAGTTAGTTATTTAGATTAATTTAATTTAGTTGTTTTCTTTATTAATTTCGATCTTCCAAATAGTAGTTAATCTAGTAATATCTGTACTCAATAAACTAATTAGTACTTGTGGGTTCGACACTCTTTTCACTTATCTATACTACTTGTTGCAATTTTGTACACTTGCAAATATTCACATCAAGCACCTCTACCTCTTCAGCAACGCCCCGGCCATAGATGCCTGATTGAAGGGTAATAGGCAAAAATCAGAAAGCAACGCCACTAAGTAAAAAGTTTAACAGACAAACAAACACCTACCACCATGTGGGCTTGATCCCACTTCATGTAGCATGTCTCGACCATCTCGGTCGCCAGGATAGACCGGTGGTTCACCGTGGTGAGGTGGTCTACCTCCTTGACCAAGATTGGGCCCTCCGCCAGTGTGTTGCCCTCCTTCACCGACCAATCAGGGGTAAACGGTCTGAGCCCCCTCTTACCCACCATCGCCTGGGCATCGGGCGCAAGGAGGGGGTCCCGGCCTTCAGGACCCCAGCAACCTTGCGGCTGCTGGAGCTCTGTGCCGGCTCGGGCGCTTCTCTGACAGAGAGGGCCTTCGCCTTCTTATAGGGCCATTCCGAGGGGCCTTCGGAGCCCCCCTGAGCGGACCCCGCCTTCGACGCTGCCTTCTCGGCCCTCTTCTTCTGGGCCAGATCCTTCAAGGCCTTCCGTGCGTCGAGCTTCTCCTGGTCCATCGCTGTAGGGAAAAAGAGGTAATGTTCACACGAAGGCAGAAAGTTCAATTAAAATGAAACGAAACATACAAGGGTCGGCTGAGCTTAGTTCGGTCTGGGCCAAGTGCAATTCTGTCACATTCGGCCAACCAATGGTGTGTCCCTCGACGATCTGATCGACATCAGCCCGCTCCACCTCCGTCAAATCTCTTTTCCTAGGGGTTTTGTGGTTCGGCTTGGAAAAATTCCAAACTGTAGGAATTTCCCAAGGCACCTCATTTCGGATCACGAAGTACTTAGCCTTCCAAAATCTGGATGCCCGTGCATCACCTTCTTGTAGGGGCGAGGCGATATATAGTATATACCCTCCTGATCTCCAAGCGAGCTCACCCCTAAGACGGCCCGGAAATACTTTAGTTTCAGGGGCACCTTCTTCTTCTCACACTTCAGAATAAAGCAAACCAACTACTTCCAAGAATTGGGACCATATTGCATTGGACAGATATCCCCTACCTCAGCACCCTCTTGATAAACAGGTGCAATAGTAGCCTTAACCCCAAAACGAAGACGTCCTCCGAAAACATACAGAAACCGGGGGCAAACTTGGTGGTAGGGTGGAGACCAGGGCTCGGAATCATCAGCTCATATCCCACCTAATGAAATAATTGACTCTTATCACGGGCAGGTAGTCGGCCTTCAGGACGTACTGAACTTTGTCCATCTGTATCTGGGTCCGGCTCGGTGAAGACCCCTCCACCCCAAATTGAACCAAGTTCTCAACATCGTCAGGATACATCCTAATAGACCGCGGGTTCTTAAAGTACGGGATGTTGAGCCCGTGTGTGGGTTCGATCTCGTCCAACATTCTCAGACTGTCCGGAAGGTGCCACTTCCGCTTCTTCTTTCAAATACAAGGAGCCCTCGGAGGAGACAGTGTCGCCAAAGGCGGGAGAACCTCTTTTTCCTCATTACCCCTTTCCTCCACTCCTTCCACGACCTCCTGATCCACCACTCCTTCCCCGACTTCCTCGTCTGCCGCTCCTTCCTCGACCTCCTCACCTAGTACTTCCACCTCACCAGCAGAACTGCTTGACTCCACCACATATGACTTGCGACTATGGAGCGGCACTACGTCCAAAACTCGGTCGTCAAGATCCCAAGACGTGGATTCTGACTGATGACCCCCCTCATCACGACCAGAGGCACTCGCTTCGGAACCAGACTGGGTTCGCAACATAACAAAAGCAATACTAACCTGGATTTCGTAAAACGGAGAGGTCAATGGAAAAGTTGTCGCCGACGGCTGGAGAGAGAAGCTCTGATTTTTAGAAAGAGAAAGCAAAGTGAAGAAATGGAGAGGGGGTGGAGGATTTATACAGAAACTATCGACACCTCGAATTCCATGTTAGAATCCTCACCGTTTAAACTTGATCATCAAGATCTAACGGCTGATAGGATTTCAACACCTCGATTCTCCCCACCCCCATGACGTCAGCATCACATGTAGCACCATAGCTTTTCCAACAAGCTGTATGGGCTCGACGCTAGGCATTGACCTCGAGCCTCACCCTAGCTTTCTCACAAGCATGGGGGCTAGATGCTCGGCAATGACCTCGAGCCACACCCTAGCTTTTCTTACAAGCAGGGGGGCTCGACGCTCGGCAATGACCTCGAGCCATGCCCTAGCATTCTCAAGCTATATGGGCTCGATGCTCGGCAATGACCTCGAGCCACACCCTAGCTTTTCTCACAAGTAGGGGGCTCGACGCTCGGCAATGACCTCGAGCCACGCCCTAGCTTCCTCAAGCTATATGGGCTCGGTGCTCGACAATGACCTCAAGCCTCACACTAGCTTTCTCACAAGCGGGGGGGGGGGGGGGGAGGGGGGACTTTACGCTCGGCATTGACCTCGAGCCACACCCTAGCTTTCTCACAAGCATGGGGGGCTCGATGCTCGGCATTGACCTCGAGCCACACCCTAGCTTTCTCAAGCTGTATGGGTTCAATGCTTAGCAATGACTTCAAGCCACACCCTAACTTTCTAATAAGCATGGGGGGCTCGTCGCTCGGTAATGACCTCTAGTCACACCCTAGCTATTCTCACAAGCAGGGGGCTCAACTCTCGGCAATAACCTCGAGCCACGCCCTAGCTTTCTCAATCTATATGGGCTCGACGCTCGGCATTGACCTCGAGCCTCACCCTAGCTTTTCTCACAAGTAGGGGGCTCGATGCTCGGCAATGACCTCGAGCCACGCCCTAGCTTTCTCAAGCTATATGGGCTCGGCGCTCGTTAATGACCTCGAGCCTCACCTTAGCTTTCTCACAAGCATGGGGGGCTCGACGCTCGGTATTGACCTCGAGCCACACCCTAGCTTTCTTAAGCTATATGGGTTCGACGCTCGGCAATGACCTCGGGCCACACCCTAGCTTTCTCACAAGTATGGGGGGCTCGAGCTCGGCATTGACCTCGAGCCACACCCTGACTTTCTCACAAGCATGGGGGCTTGATGCTCGGCAATGACCCTAAGCCATGCCCTAGCTTTCTCAAGCTATATGGGCTCGACGCTCGGCAATGACCTTGAGCCTCACCCTAGCTTTCTCACAAGCATGGGGGGCTCGACACTAGGCATTGACCTCGAGCCTCATTCTAGCTTTCTCAAAAGCATGGCGGGCTCGATGCCCGGCATTGACCTTGAGCCACACCCTAGCTTTCTCACAAGCATGGAGGCTCGACGCTCGGCATTGACCTCAAGCCACACCCTAGCTTTCTGACAAGCATGGGGGGCTCGATGCTTGGCATTGACCTCGAGCCACACCCTAGCTTTCTCAAGCTATATGGGTTCGATGCTTGGCAATGATCTCGAGCCACATCCTAGCTTTCTCACAAACATGCGGACTCGATGCTCAGCATTGACCTCGAGCCTCGTCCTAGCTTTCTCACAAGCATCGGAGCTCGACGCTCGGCATTGACCTCGATCCATGCTCTAGTTTTTCTCACAAGCAGGGGGCTTGATGCTCGGCATTGACCTCGAGCCACACCCTGGCTTTCTCATAAGCATAGGGGCTCGATGCTCGGCATTGACCTCGAGCCATACCCTAGCTTTCTCAAGCTATATGGGCTCGATGCTCGACATTGACCTTGAGCACCACCCTAGCTTCCAACAAGCAGGGGGGCTTAACAATCGATCATCGGCGCTCGGCCCTAAACGCTCGGCATGAACCCTGAGTTCCTGGCCCTTTCACAGGCTAGGCCTCGACGCTCGGCTCCCGACCCTTGCCGCTCGATGCTTGGCCTTTTTTACTCTCCAGGAGATTTCCTTCACCCTACCCCCCATTACCTCTTTGAGACTTTACAATTCATACTCACCGAACACACCGCTCCACTCTTCCTACAGAGACAGACTACTCCTCCATGGCTGACCTACACAGCCCTCCAGGAGTGGGGGGCTCATGATAGGGTATAAATGATGTGGCCCCATTGGGACCAACAGATCTCCTCAGATTTCGCTCATCCCAGATCATGAAGTCAGCAAGTCCAACGGGCTTCTGCCAACTCAGGCCCACAGGCAAACGGGTCCGACCCGGCCCGTTAGGGTCCAGACCCGTTTAACCCTGCCTATAAATACCAGACTCCCTCATCCTTGCCCAAGGTAATAAATCTTTCCCCACCTGAACCCTAACTACTATTGCTTTCTCAGTGACTGACTAGATCGTCGGAGAGCCTGTCGCTGGGACTTCTCCCGGTGTTTCTAGGCACTATGTGTAGAACCCCGTATTTTTAAATATTATTTTAAATATTTGAAAATGAATTTAAATTGATTTTTGGAGATTTAATAAATATTTTCAGAAAAATTTATCTTTTTACACGTGCAAACCACGTGCAGATACTTTTTGAGAAGTTTGAAAAATTAAGCTTTCTTCATGAAAAATCATTATTTAATATTTGGGATTTATTTAGTATTTTTTCAGATTTTTCTGAAATTAATTGGAACTATTTGCAATTTTTGAGAAAAGAAGGACCTTTTTGCAAATTTGACATTTTTAAGGGTTAAAGTGCAAAATGTAATTTCTGGACGTTTTGAACAGTATTGGTTGAGATTTAGAATTGTATTTTTCCTTTAAATCCTAATTTAAATGAATTTTGGTCGAATTTCCAAGACTAGACCTATATATGTGAAGTTGTATTTTGGAAAGGGTTATTTTGCAAATGGGTAAAACCCTAAACCTATTCCCGGATATTTAAAGGATTTTCCCAGCCGTCATTGTGGAGAATATACAGATTTTGGTGATTTGTTTGGAGGAGCGAGAAGAAGTTTTTGGATCTAGCAAAAGGAAAACTTTTCGTTGAATCTTCTCAATTCAAAGGTGAGTGACATTGTGTGTTTTGTTTTTGTTTTGCGAATGATAAAAATTTGTCTTATTGTTGATCCATGTATGCGAGTGGCCATGTTGTTTGATTTGATGTTGTGAATGATATAGATCTTGTATTGTGGTATGACTCATGTGAATAATGATTGTTGTTCGTACCATGTTGTGAAATCTACGAATGATTAGTAGATCCTTGTTTATAAAATCGTATTGCTAAAGACATGATTAAGATTTGAGTATGGTTATGATCGGATGATGAACACCTGGATCTTATATATTGTAAATCAGATTTTGATTTAGAGTTGTGAAAGAATTTAGTCTTGAGAAACCCTAATGAAAGAATTAGTGATCTAGAACATGAGAACTTGAGTTTTGACATATTCGATGTTTTGAGTAATATACCTATAATGAAGATTCTTTGAGATTTGTCATTTTGCCTGAATACGAACTATTTTTATAAGCAATGAATCTTTAGAAAACCTCAGTTTTGATTATTGTATTCAGACCTAAGTTATGAAAACTGTAGGCCGACAGCCGGCTGGTCTACCTATCAGTCGACTGGTACGACCCTACTGATGTATCATTAGCCTTTTGAAAATCCGATCTGGACAGCCGACTGAGACCCTTGTCAGTCGACTGGTATACTTAGAACTTATTTTGTAAAATTATGTCAGTTTCTTGTCTGGACAGTCGACCGATGACTTCTTAAGTCGACTTATATGACTTAGTTTATTTTTGTTAAATTTTGGATATTTGTCCTTCTGGACAGTCGACTTACTACAGTATAAGTCGACTGGTACTAATAAGTTTTTGTAATTTGAGTGTTCCTTGAGTGTTTGGTTCTCAGATAATTCAGTCTATTCTATGACATTCAGTTAAGTATTTGATTTAAGACATTCAGTTGAGCCACTTTGTTTAGTGGAACTTTGCTTTAGACATTTGAGTTGAGTCTCTAGAGGTGTGTGACCCTAGTATATCGGTGTTGAGTTATTTTGTTGAGGCCCATTGAGGCATTTCAGTTATTCAGTTTTGATTTTAGTCCGGTAGGATACATCACTCTAGGAGATTCGTTGAGTAATCAAATAACCCACAAATAATAAGGACATGCACTAGTGGTGATATGATGAACGGGAACATGGGTTATGCACCTCAGTATGGCTTTAGATGTGGGATTTAATCTCCGGAATTATCCAAGTGACTTTCTTGAGATGTGGGATTTATCTCCGGAATTATCCAGGTAAATTACCTGCGATGTGAGATATATCTCCGGAATTATCCAAGTGGTTTGCTTGCGGTGTGGGATTGATCTCCGGAATTATCAAAGTCGAGGCGACGCACATGTGGTATTCATGTGATGATGTGTCAATGTTTAGATGTGGGATGATCTCCGGAATTATCCAGGTAAAATGCCTGAGATGTGGGATCTATCTCCGAAATTATCAAGTATGGGCTAACTCTCACAGTTTATCTTTATCTCGTAGTAGTCATCATGATAGGATTAGTTGCATAGCGGGGGATTGAACCCTATGAAGTGAAGACGTTAAGGGCTTGCACCGAACCTATGTAGAATGGGATGCATAGACTTCGACAAGTATGCATTAGTGAGTCCACATATAGAATTTGTGTTTTCTTGACTTAGTTGTATGCATGTGGTTTCCCGGTTTTCTACACTTAATACTTGGTTGGAATCACTTGTTTTTACATTCTTGCTATCTTATATTTTATGTATTTTGGTTCACTATTTGTTTCTTATGAATCCTTGCTTAAAGATTATTTATATTGTTTGTTGTTTTATGTCACTCACACCATTTATGGCTGACCCCTTTAGTTTTGGGGGTTAGGGATCATCTCTAGCCTCATATGTTGCAGGTTGTTGCTTAGAGTTGGAGATTGGATGCTTGAGTTGGTTTTTGAGATAAATTGATTTATAAGAGTTTTGTGTAAAATTGTAAGAGCAGATTTGAGTTAGTTTTGTGTTGTAAAGAAAAGAAAATTATGAGATGAGATGTTTTATATTCCGCTGTGCTATGTAAGTGATTGTTGTATAAAAAGTTGAAAATTTTAGTAGTGTTGGTTGTGTTTAATATTGTATTAAAGTGGATTGCTGGGAATGTGCCACGTATTTTCTAAGTTATTAATCTAAAAATTCGGGGCGCTACAGAGATTGGTATCAGAGCATGCTTCAATAGTAATACTGAACATGACATAAAAATAACCTAGGTATGGACACTAGAGTGTGAGTACCTAGGTGTGGACATTAAAGAGTGAGTATCACATAGAACTGAAACATGATATTTTACCTTTGGGATACAAGTGAAGTTTTGCCAAAGGATATTGATGTGAGTTTGAATTGTGTGTGATGCTCTAACTTTTTCCTCGTTTTGCAGTATTCAGAATGGTTGCACCCAGGGGCAGGAATATGGGCAACAATGAGGATGGATCTGGTAGTTCTCGAGGAACGGGAATTGACCTTGAGGCTGAATTCGCCAAGGTGTATCAGACGCTGAATGCGCTGATGGCATTCAATTTGGCACAGACTCAGAATCAACAGCAGAATCAGCAGCCAAATCATGGAGCTGGACAGGGATTGGTTAATGCCGACCCTATCAAGCAGATTGAAACCTTTAAGAGGATGAGGCCGCCAGTTTTTGAAGGGCAATCTGATCCAACCGCAGCTGATGATTGGATTAGGAAGATGCAGACAATCTTCGAGGTATCGGAGACTCCGGCAGCCAGCAAGGTGAAGTTGGCTACGATGCAGCTGGAAAAGGACGTTGGTGTTTGGTGGGAGTCGCTGAAGAGAACTTTGGGAGATCAGCAGTTGACTTGGGAAGCTTTTCTAGAGGAGTTCAGAGATCACTTCTTTCCCCTAGATGTTCAGGAGAAGAAGGCGATCGAGTTCTTGAACCTTCAGCAGGGCAGTATGACCGTGCGGGAGTATGAGACCAAGTTTGCTCAGCTTTCGAGGTATGCACCAGAGTTGGTCGTTGATGAGGCGAAGAAGGCCAAAAAGTTTGAGCAGGGATTGAGGCCAAACTAGAGGTCGAGGATGATCCCGTTGGGCATCAGAAGATTCGACAAGCTGGTCAGGAGAGCAGCTATGACTGAGGAGGATATGGACCAGTTCCAGAAGAGGCAAGATACATGGAACCGGAACAAGAGGCCAGCATCAGGCCAGAGTGGGAAGGGATTCCCGGCGAAGCAGGCCAAGTTCAGTGACCCGGTGCAGAAGGCACCTGCAACTCATAAGTGACTTGTTATTACTGCAAGGAGGCAGGACATTACAGGTCAGCATGTCCGAAGTTGGCAAAGCATATCTGTTCCCAGTGTGGGCAGGCAAAACATTCTAAGCCCTATGGTCCACAATTGAGGAAGGATGGTTCGGGTGGAAGCAAATTTCAGAAGAGGCAAGGGCGAGTATTTGCATTAACCGAGGAGGACGCGGGTAACTCGGAAGATGTAATACAGGGTATGCAAGAATTTTGATTTTTATTTTAAATCAATGTAATAAGTAAAATCTTTATTTGAGAACAATTTAAGATTGAGCATCATTCTTATTGTAACAGGAGTTATTTTAATTAATGGAATAAAGGCAAGGGTTTTATTTGATACTAGTTCATCGCATACTTTTGTATCGCCAAATTTTACAAGGATCTTAGGTGTGGAACCTAAGTTGTTTCCAGGCAGGGACTTGTCGGTGGCAATGCCGTCAGGTGAAGAGTTGATTGCGGATCGATATTACGAGGGCTGTGATATCGAGATTGGTGGGAGGTTGTTCAGCATTGATTTGATCGAGCTGCAAGTATTGGGTGTGGATGTCATCGTGGGCATTGATTGGATGGCCATATATGATGCCACAATTGAATGCAAGCAGAAAGAGGTGTTGGTGAAAGCACCAGGTGGACCTGCAGTGGCTTTCCAAGGGAAGAAGAAGATTCTGAAGGTGGCTATAATGGTATCCAAGATGGTTATTTCAGATGAAGTCAAGGGCATTCCGGTTGTTCGAAATTTCCCTCAGGTGTTCTTGGATGATTTTCCAGGATTACCGCCGCAGAGAGATGTGGAGTTTTGCATTAATGTTCAGCCAGGGAGTGCGCCGATTTCTAAGGCTCCGTACAGGATGGCACCTGTAGAGCAGGATGATGTGAAGAAGCAGATTGAGGAGCTGTTGAGCAAAGGGCTTATCAGGCCGAGTTCTTCTCCGTAGGGAGCGCCAGTGTTGTTGGTCAAGAAGAAGGATGGATCAATGAGGATGTGCACTGACTATCAGGAGTTGAATAGGGTGACTATTCAGAACAAGTATCCACTGCCGCGGATTGATAATTTGTTCGACAGGCTTCGAGGAGCAGCTGTGTTTTCAAAGATTGATTTGAGATCAGGGTATCATCAGGTTCGAGTCAAGGAGGAAGATGTGAGTAAGACAGCTTTCAGGACTCGTCATGGGCTCTATGAGTTTTTGGTAATGCCATTCGGGTTGACGAATGCGCCAGCAGTTTTCATGGAAATGATGAATCGGGTTTTGAGGCCATTTATTGACTCCTTCGTGGTGATTTTCATCGATGATATCTTGGTGTATTCGAAGTCGGAGGAGGATCATTCAACGCACTTGACAGTGGTATTACAGAAATTGCAGGAGCATAGCTTGTATGCCAAGTTGTCGAAGTGTGAGTTTTGGAAGTCTGAGGTAGCTTTCCTTGGTCATATTCTTTCTAAGGAGGGAGTGGCCACTGATCCTCAGAAAGTTGAAGCAGTGAAGGATTGGCCCAGGCCAACGTCTGTGAAGGAAGTCAGAAGTTTCTTGGGTTTAGCTGGTTACTACAGGAGATTCATCCAGGGTTATTCTCAGATTGCAGTTCCTTTGACAGGTTTGACCCGGAAGAATGTGGCATTTGTGTGGACTGATAAGTGTGAGGAAAGTTTCCTTGAGTTAAAGGAAAGGTTGACTACTGCACCTATCTTAGCTTTGCCACAAGCTGGAAAAGATTATGATATCTACAGTGATGCGTCTCTCAGAGGTTTGGGTTGTGTCTTGATGCAAGAAGGCATGGTTATCGCTTATGGTTCGAGGCAATTGCGTCCGCATGAGAAGAATTATCCGACGCATGATTTGGAGCTAGCAGCTATCATTTATGCCTTGAAGCAGTGGAGGCATTATGTTTATGGCGAGAAGGTTAACATGTACACTGACCACAAGAGCCTGAAGTACATTTATCAGCAGAAGGATCTTAATCTTCGGCAGAGAAGGTGGTTGGAGGTATTGGAAGACATTCGTCCCGAGATCAAGTATCATCCGGGAAAGGCGAATGTGGTGGCTGATGGACTTAGCAGGAAGAGTAGTTTATCGAGTTTGATCACTACTCGCAGAGAGTTGGCAGCAGAGATTGATCAGGCAGGTATCGAGGTGGTGCTGCAGGGTTTAGGGGCATCTTTGGCTCAGTTGAGGCTGCAGCCATCCTTGAGAGAGAGGATTGTGGAAGGTCAGAGATCAGATTCAGAGATTCAGAAGATGCTGCAACAGGTTTCAGAAGGCAAGCTATCAGAGTTTCGTGTCCAAGATGGAGTTCTTTGGATGGGTGAGAGGTTGTGTGTTTCAGATAATGCAGATTTGAGAGAGAGTATCTTGCAGGAAGCACACAGTATCTTGTTGTCAGTTCATCCTGGAGGCACGAAGATGTACAGGGACATCAAACAGCACTTTTGGTGGTCTGGTATGAAGCGGGATGTAGCAGATTTTATGGCAAGGTGTCTGACTTGTCAGCAGATCAAAGCAGAAAATCAGAGACCTGGAGGTTTGTTACAGCCGTTGCCCATTTCGGAGTGGAAATGGGAGAATATCAGTATGGGTTTCATCACAGGTTTGCCAAGGAGTTCGAAGGGCGATGACTCGATTTGGGTTATCGTGGACCGTTTGACTAAGTCGGCTCACTTTCTAGCCATGAAGATTACTTGGTCGATGGAGAGATTGGCTGAGTTGTACATTGGTGAAATTGTGAGACTTCATGGAGTTCCTGTGTCGATTATTTCCGACAGAGATGCAAGGTTCACTTCAAGGTTTTGGAAGAGCCTGCAAGCAGCTTTAGGCACCAGAACTGATTTCAGTACCGCTTTTCATCCACAGACTGATGGTCAGACGGAGAGGGTGAATCGAGTGCTCGAAGATATGTTGAGGGCTTGTGTTATGGATTTCGGTGGTAGTTGGGAGAGATGCTTGGCATTGGTTGAGTTTGCTTATAACAATAGTTACCATGCGAGTATTGGGAGGCACAGTATGAGGCTTTGTACGGGCGGAGGTGCAGGACACCTGTTTGTTGGTATGAGGTTGGCGAGAGGCAGATGTATGGCCCTGAGATCGTGCAGCAGACATCCGAGAAGATTGAGGTGATTTGCAAGAGACTGGTTGAGGCTCAGAGTCGGCAGAAGAGTTATGCTGATACTCGACGAAGAGACTTGGAGTTTGAGGTTGGGGATGCAGTTTTTCTCAAGGTTTCTCTGACCAAAGGAGTGATCAGGTTTGGTAAGGGAGGCAAGTTGACACCAAGGTATATTGGTCCATACAGGATCGTGGAGCGGATTGGCAAGACAACATATAGATTGAAGCTTCCAGAGGAGTTGGCACAAGTGCATGATGTATTCCATGTGTCATTGTTGAGGAAGTATGTGCCAGATCAGAATCATCAGTTGGTAGAGATTCCTGAAGACCTACAAGTGAACTTGAGTTACAAGGAACGGCCTGTTGAGATCGTTGATCGTAGGGAGAAAGTTCTTAGGAGCAAGGTGATACTTATGGTCAAGGTGTTGTGGAGGAATCAGCAGTTCGAGGAGGCTACTTGGGAGCCAGAGGATCGCATGCAGAAGGATTTTCCCGAGCTTTTTCTATGAGTGTATTTCTTTTATGTGATTGTGATTCTTTTGAATGTTTGTACCATTGATTGATGTAATTTGTATTCTTCTATTTGATTGTGTTGTCATATACAATTGTTTGGACTATGTCCTATTTGTAAGATATTATTCCTTTGTTGGTATGTGGTTTGGACTCATTAGTCGTAGTTCTGAGGACAGAACTCTTCTAAGGAGGGAGTGATGTAGAACCCCGTATTTTCAAATATTATTTTAAATATTTGAAAATGAATTTAAATTGATTTTTGGAGATTTAATAAATATTTTTAGAAAAATTTATCTTTTTACACGTGCAAACCACGTGCAGATACTTTTTGAGAAGTTTGAAAAATTAAGCTTTCTTCATGAAAAATTATTATTTAATATTTGGGATTTATTTAGTATTTTTCCAGATTTTTCTGAAATTAATTGGAACTATTTGCAATTTTTGAGAAAGGAAGGACCTTTTTGCAAATTTGACATTTTTAAGGGTTAAAGTGCAAAATGTAATTTCTGGACGTTTTGAACAGTATTGGTTGAGATTTAGAATTGTATTTTTCCTTTAAATCCTAATTTAAATGAATTTTGTTCGAATTTCCAAGACTAGACCTATATATGTGAAGTTGTATTTTGGAAAGGGTTATTTTGCAAATGGGTAAAACCCTAAACCTATTCCCGGATATTTAAAGGATTTTCCCAGCCGTCATTGTGGAGAATATACAGATTTTGGTGATTTGTTTGGAGGAGCGAGAAGAAGTTTTTGGATCTAGCAAAAGGAAAACTTTTCGTTGAATCTTCTCAATTCAAAGGTGAGTGACATTGTGTGTTTTGTTTTTGTTTTGCGAATGATAAAAATTTGTCTTATTGTTGATCCATGTATGCGAGTGGCCATGTTGTTTGATTTGATGTTGTGAATGATATAGATCTTGTATTGTGGTATGACTCATGTGAATAATGATTGTTGTTCGTACCATGTTGTGAAATCTACGAATGATTAGTAGATCCTTGTTTATAAAATCGTATTGCTAAAGACATGATTAAGATTTGAGTATGGTTATGATCGGATGATGAACACCTGGATCTTATATATTGTAAATCAGATTTTGATTTAGAGTTGTGAAAGAATTTAGTCTTGAGAAACCCTAATGAAAGAATTAGTGATCTAGAACATGAGAACTTGAGTTTTGACATATTCGATGTTTTGAGTAATATACCTATAATGAAGATTCTTTGAGATTTGTCATTTTGCCTGAATACGAACTATTTTTATAAGCAATGAATCTTTAGAAAACCTCAGTTTTGATTATTGTATTCAGACCTAAGTTATGAAAACTGTAGGCCGACAGTCGGCTGGTCTACCTATCAGTCGACTGGTACGACCCTACTGATGTATCATTAGCCTTTTGAAAATCCGATCTGGACAGCCGACTGAGACCCTTGTCAGTCGACTGGTATACTTAGAACTTATTTTGTAAAATTATGTCAGTTTCTTGTCTGGACAGTCGACCGATGACTTCTTAAGTCGACTTATATGACTTAGTTTATTTTTGTTAAATTTTGGATATTTGTCCTTCTGGACAGTCGACTTACTACAGTATAAGTCGACTGGTACTAATAAGTTTTTGTAACTTGAGTGTTCCTTGAGTGTTTGGTTCTCAGATAATTCAGTTTATTCTATGACATTCAGTTAAGTATTTGATTTAAGACATTCAGTTGAGCAACTTTGTTTAGTGGAACTTTGCTTTAGACATTTGAGTTGAGTCTCTAGAGGTGTGTGACCCTAGTATATCGGTGTTGAGTTATTTTGTTGAGGCCCATTGAGGCATTTCAGTTATTCAGTTTTGATTTTAGTCCGGTAGGGTACATCACTCTAGGAGATTCGTTGAGTAATTAAATAACCCACAAATAATAAGGACATGCACTAGTGGTGATATGATGAATGGGAACATGGGTTATGCACCTCAGTATGGCTTTAGATGTGGGATTTAATCTCCGGAATTATCCAAGTGACTTTCTTGAGATGTGGGATTTATCTCCGGAATTATCCAGGTAAATTACCTGCGATGTGAGATATATCTCCGGAATTATCCAAGTGGTTTGCTTGCGGTGTGGGATTGATCTCCGGAATTATCAAAGTCGAGGTGACGCACATGTGGTATTCATGTGATGATGTGTCAATGTTTAGATGTGGGATGATCTCCGGAATTATCCAGGTAAAATGCCTGAGATGTGGGATCTATCTCCGAAATTATCAAGTATGGGCTAACTCTCACAGTTTATCTTTATCTCGTAGTAGTCATCGTGATAGGATTAGTTGCATAGCGGGGGATTGAACCCTATGAAGTGAAGACGTTAAGGGCTTGCACCGAACCTATGTAGAATGGGATGCATAGACTTCGACAAGTATGCATTAGTGAGTCCACATATAGAATTTGTGTTTTCTTGACTTAGTTGTATGCATGTGGTTTCCCGGTTTTCTACACTTAACACTTGGTTGGTATCACTTGTTGTTACATTCTTGCTATCTTATATTTTATGTATTTTGGTTCACTATTTGTTGCTTATGAATCCTTGCTTAAAGATTATTTATGTTGTTTGTTGTTTTATGTCACTCACACCATTTATGGCTGACCCCTTTAGTTTTGGGGGTTAGGGATCATCTCTAGCCTCATATGTTGCAGGTTGTTGCTTAGAGTTGGAGATTGGATGCTTGAGTTGGTTTTTGAGATAAATTGATTTATAAGAGTTTTGTGTAAAATTGTAAGAGCAGATTTGAGTTAGTTTTGTGTTGTAAAGAAAAGAAAATTATGAGATGAGATGTTTTATTCCGCTGTGCTATGTAAGTGATTGTTGTATAAAAAGTTGAAAATTTTAGTGGTGTTGGTTGTGTTTAATATTGTATTGAAGTGGATTGCTGGGAATGTGCCACGTCTTTTCTAAGTTATTAATCTAGAAATTCGGTGCGCTACACTATGCAGGTACAAAAGTCCGAGCCGAGCCTCGAAGATCCAAGCCGAGCTATGAGATTCGAGCCAAGAATCCGGCCTCTACCTCACTCCTACTACTCCGAGCCGGTCCTACATCCGAGGGTGGGAACAGCGCCAGTACTGTGTCTTCCGCTTCACAAATTACAAGAACTCACACCTGTTGCCCCACACCAAAAAACAAGCAGCATCAGTAATTATTTAACCATCTATTTCATCTGTGCTTCCCTTGTATGCATAGTGAGGTTACCCCCCTCCCCCCCCCCCCCCCCCCCCCCCCCCCCCCCCCAAGAAAAATTCAAATAGCCAAATAAAGCAACTAAAGAAGGAAAACGATGAAGTGCCTGAGGTGTCTGGTGGTTGCAGAAAGCTAACTAGGAAGCACAGCAGCAATGGAGGGAAAGCGAGGTTCGATTCATTGCAAAACTACAGAGTGTGGAATATTCCGAAGGCGATGTGACAAGCCTAATTGTTCCTGACCAATGTGTAGTGTTGTACGATGAGTCATCCCCATGACCATAGTCTGTATGCCAGAATCATATGAAGAAGTTGCTACCGAGGCTTCTTAGACTTGGCAGTAAGTAACCACTCTTCCATGTCCCTAACCCTTATGTGCATCTAAGCCCCAAGCCTCAAATTCCTTATGTTGCTGCTATTTTATGTGTGGGACCAAACATGTAATGTGAATTCTTTTAATGAAAATTATCAAATTTTGACATTTACTTAGATCGGATTTGAACGACCAAAATTGCTTCAAGAAACCTGCAAAACATCTAAACACCGAAGTGTTCCACAGCGAAAGACCCTCTGACGTCCAAGTCAAAACTCTGAATAATATTGGAGTTTTTTTATAGCATAATAACGATGACCTGATTCTGAGAGAGGTTGGGGGGGGGGGGGGGGTGGTTATTTATAAGCTAGAAGTTAGTTACAAAAGATAAGCTTAAGACAATATCTTTTGTTTTCAAACTATTGATTTCCATGGTTAGAAGATAAGATTAATTGATAACTCTCTTTTAGATTGGTATTGATCCAATTTTGGATGCTCAAGTAGAATTTTGAGCAATCCAAAAACTTGGAGAACCAACTACAAGGAGACAAGTAGTTTGATACAAGATTGAAAAATGAAGAACATTTGAGATACAATTCTACGCTACTAAAACTTCGCCCCCTTTTCTATTTCGCCCAGGAAAAATTGTATAGATTGAACAATCAATCATTCGGAGCATGAAGTGCAATTAAATCAATTTATATTGTTTTTTCTCAATTCCAGCCGAATGCAACTGGATCTAGTATCGTATGAACTTGGGTTGCATATTACTCATTGCTTGTAGGTTTGTTTTGGACTAATGGGCCTGGAAACGACCCATGTTCTCCATACAAACCCGTATTCGTTGTAAAATTAATATTTTCCCCTTAAAATCTTCAAGATTCGTGCTTCAATCGTGTGTCTCTTATTCTTTGCGATTTTTACCCTCATCATAACCCCCCCCCCCCCCCCCCCCCCACACACACACACACTCTCTCTCTCTCTCTCTCCTGAGGTTGTGTTTTTCAGCCTTCTACGGGGGCGTTTGGTCGAGGGATTCTTTTTAGTTTCCTACGAATCTTGACTTGGGAATCCTAATTTTCCATGTTTGGTATGCTTTTTTGAAAAAACACATTCCCATGAAACTAACACTTCCATGAATGTTTTTGGCTATGTTTCCCCCCAAAACATTCCCATTGGAGAGGGTGGGAATCCTAGTTTCCCATGGGTATGGAATTTTTTTATATTTAAAAAGACTATTATATCCTAATTTCCCATATACAATATTAATAATAATATTATTTATTACATATAAATTTTAAAATATTTATTTTTTATTATAATGTATTTATTATTTTAGAAAATATTTTTTATTATGAATTTATTAATAATTATACATTATTATTATTCTGAATTTAATAATAATTTTTCTTAATATATTTTTTGAATTTATATATTATTATCAATTATTATTATTAATTATTTATCATTATTAATATAATTATTCCAAAATTATATATTATTATTATTATTATTATTATTAATTATTATTATTATTATGAATTAATTATTATTATTATTATTATTTATTAATATAAATATTAAATTATTTTGTTTTTTATTATAATATAATTATTATTTTAGAAATTAATTTTATTCTGAGTTTTTTAAAATAATAATTATGTTTATAGAATTAATGTTAGTAATATAATTAATATTTTAGAATTTATATATAATAAATAATAATAATTATCATTCATAGAAAAATAATTACATATACTTTTTTAAAACCATTTTAATTTTTAACATTTTAATAATATTTTAAAATTTTCATTTTCATATAATCTATATTTAAGGGTATTTTTGTAAATAAAAATAACCTTTGTAGGAAAGATACCATTTAAACCAAATATGGGAATCAAGATTACCATGTAACATTCCCAGGAATGTTTAAGGCCTACCAAACACATTTTCAACATTCCCATGAATCACCGTTCCCAGGAATCATGATTCCCAAGAATCATGATTCCCGGGAATCCAAAAAAACCTCCCTACCAAATGCCCCTTGGAGTAGTTCAACTCGTTTCATGTGATCGGAACAACTTTGTGGCTTTTAGGGATGATTGGAGAGGCTGGAAGCCTATTTTGGAGCTTCTAAGAGGTATATCAGCTTTGTAGAGTTTCCAGAATTTTTGTCCATGAGTTTTATGAATTTTTAATTAATCTTTTTTTGGGAATTTTATATCAATTTTCGAGTTTTATAACTAATTTTTGGATTTCCCACCTATTTTAAATTATTCATTTCAGATTTTTTAACCATTTTAATTTTTTATTTAATTATTCTAAAATTTTAATTATTTTTCAGATTAATTATCATTTTATCCAAACTAATAATTATTTTTTTAGATATTTTAATGGTTTTTCCAATTTTTAAATTATTTATTGGATTTTTAGTTAATTTATCTGAATTAATAATTATTCACATGAATTTTTTGAATTAAAATTCGAACCTGAACACATGGCACAATCGGGTCGTTGGGTATAAGGAGCACGATTTTTTGGGAGATTGGGCGGTCCAGTTTTGCGCTAACCTGTGACTTACCAGGTGCAGCTATTACCCGGTGTGGAGCTCCGACATGCTTTTTGAGGAGATATGGCGTGTTCATCAGGTGGCGCGCGAGTTTTGAGAAGATCTGACGATGGGGACCAACATTTTCCTGGTGTTGGTTGGTGCAACTCTTACCCAGAGTGAGGCATCGACTAGGTCCTTGATGCTGATGTGGCACAACACATGGTGCTGAGCTGGTATTGACTTGCTGCCACATGGCACTAATAAGGCATTGACTGGCCATCGGGTTGTTGTTGATGTGGCACACCACATGGCGCTGAGCTGGCATTGATTGACTACCATGTGGCATAGACATGGTGTTGACGAGTTGTTGGGTTGTTGCTGATGTGGCACTGCGTAGCGCTGAATTAGCATTGGCTAACTGCCACGTGGTGTTGAGTGGCCACTTGGTTGTTGCTGACATGGCATGACACATGGCACCACGTGTTGCTCCCCCTTATAAATCTCTCCCTCCTCCCTCTCTTTCACTCCACTCACTTTCACTCTCTTCCGTAACCTCTCTTTCTCTTTCTAGAAGTCCGACCATCTTTTCTCCGACGTGGTTCCATCCGACCGTAGGGGTCAAATCGTTGCTTAGTCACATCAGGTAAATAATATATTTATTATTTATAAGATGTCTAGGGATTCATCGGGCAACAATTCCTCTTCTTCAAATCAATCGGTTGAAGAAGTAGCCGCTCCTCGTGTTCGAGAAGGGAGAAGGGGAAGGGAGTAGCCGGGTCTTCTTCAGTCAAAGTGGAGGAGATTCTAGAGGTGGATAAGTGGCCAGGGGAGTTCGGAAGATACTCTATTGTTTTTTCAGGGCTTACAAACATCCGGTTATATCCGGGGGAGTTCAGGATCTAGTTGAATGCGATCTTCGAAATGAAGAACTGGAGTATCGAGAGGTGATGGATGCCGACTCAATTTTGAGTATCTTGACAGATGGGGATCTTCATCATATTAGAGCCGCTGTCAAGATCCCTTCTCATTATGAGCTTCTTCTACCTAGTACGAGAATTAGGGTATGCTTAAAGCTTTTCCATGAGTACCGCTTCTTCCCTTTTGATGCGTTTAACACCGGACTTCATCTCCCTCTACACCCCTTCGTGGGAGAAGTTTTGAGGTGGTACACCATCAGTCCGATACAATTCATGCTACATTGTCGAGAGGTGGGAGTTGAGTCCAGTTTGAGTGTGCTCAGGGCGCTATTCAAGCTTCACCAGAAGAGCAAATCAGAGTGCTGGTTCTATCTTACCCCATGTGTGGGTGTGAAGTTGATGGAGGTCACAGACTTGATCAAGTTTTAGAAGAAGATGTTCTTCATTGTGGGTAATGGAGCCATAGGGGATCCTGACTAAGTGGCAGATCCTTGTTCTAAAGAGGGTGAAAGCGGAGATGGTACTGAGTGAGGATGAGAAGCAGATGTGTGAGGAGCTCCTGAAGTGGGAACCGTTGAAGTGGCGACATGTTACGAAGGAGGTCCTCTTCCAGGGGAATCTGAGCCTGATAAACCCTAGTACGACTTTAGCATTTAATTGCTTTACTTTATTTAAGTACTTAGTATTTGATCTCTTTCTACTCTTTATATTTTCTCATATCTTCCCTTGTTTTTCTTTAGCAGTGGCAAAGGAGATTTCATGGTGATGATGTGAATTCTTTTAATGGAAATATAACAGGAGAAAGAAGATTTCCCATTCCTTTATCAAATTATAACCTATATTTGGATGAATTTAGTTGATGTTAACCACTCCTTAATTTGATTTTTACACGATTGTGGATGCTTGGATCTGATTTGGACGATCAAGCTCGCTCCAAGAAACTTGCAAAAAGTCTAAACACCGGGGTGTTCCCCAGCGAAAGACCCTCCGATGCTCAAGTCAGAACTCTGAATAATGTTAGAGTTTTTGGTAGCAAAATAATGATTACCTGATTCTGAGAGTGGTGGGGGTTATTTATATGCTAGAAGTTAGTTACAAAATATTAGCTTAGAAGAGTTTATTTTGTATTCAAATTATTGATTCTCATTGTTAGGAGATAAGCTGAGTTGATACTCACTTTTGGATTGAGGACTTGGTCAAGAGTTTTTGACTAATCATGACTCCTTTGATTGAGCTGCAGATTACTCCTTGCTTGTAGGCCTATTTTGGGCTAATGGGTCTAGAAACTGCCATGTTCTCCCTACATGCTCGTATTTGCTGTAAAATTACTATTTCACCCCCAAAAGCTACGAGATTCGTGCCTCAATTGTGTGGCCCTGATTCACAGAGACTTTTACCTTCATCACCTTAATAAACACAAGCCATTTTTGACAATGAATAAATAAATGGGGGACTGATTCAATTTGGTTGTCCCAACATAGAACGCATACTAGAAGGCAGTGGTACATGTCGTCGTTGCAACCATGCCTTTGTTGGCAAGAGTTGATTAACAACTTTCTATAAAAACCACCAAACACGTTTTATTTTAATTTTTTGAGTAAAAAGTGGAAAATTTCCTACCCCATTCCATTAATAAGAAACTAACAAAACAAATTACATCAAAAGTAGGTCCTCCGAGAAGGAACATCGAAAAACATAACTTACAAAAGAAAAACTACAATTTAAAATTTATCCCTCCCTAAGTCTAAATTATTGTCTAAAATTGATCACATGCTTTCCATGGTCTCCAACATCAATCGACATAATGTCCTAATCAATTGCAATGCTGCCGATTCATCTGTCAATCACAAATGACAATGACTCACCCATCTCTAATAGTTGCAATGATTCTCACAATTCACTACAAGGAAGATGACCACGTCTATACAACAACGATAACTCGTACATCAGCCATAATGGAAACAACTCAGACGCCACTCATAAACGATTCATCGTACTTCTACCATTCTAGCATTGACTTGCATATATACCACGTGATGAACACCCCATCAACCCAATCTTGTAGTGACTGCCTGAACTTTATCAATTGCGCCTATAACCTTAATTGGTATATGCTGTCCCAAAACCAACCTTACCTCAAATTTCACAGCTTCAAGAATAGGAACCCAATCGATGCACCTAGTATGGACCCAATCACCATCCAGATGCCCACACTTTTTCAAACACATCCTTTTTCAAATATGAAAATCCAAGTCAAATTTGAGATTGAAAAAAAGGTAGGGCCTCACTGCAAAATGGATTCAAAATTTGAAAATCAAAAATAAAAAATTAAATTTCAATCCGTGATGGCATCATCCACCACTGACCAGCCCTTGAGATCAACTCGCACGCCTCCAGCCTTTGACAATCCACTCTCAATCTCCTCCGGAATTTTCCGACACCTAATCCTATTGAAAACTTTGGCTAAGCCCCCAGATCAACGCTGACGATGTCGTGCTAAATCTCACCATCTCTTGAATTCATGTTCATCTCCGTTGTCTGTGAACCCAACTCAAATTTTATTGTTCGCTGATGAACCCATCTCCTACCTCAATTTCTACTACTCGCCGAGGAATGCTTGATGGTGATGCCATTCATCGGCGAGCCAGCGTGCCCCAACTTATGGGAACTATTGTTTCCCCTAAAAGCCTCTTCTACTCCTTTCGTCGATATCATCGATGATCAAACCACCGTGCATAGAGGTAATGGGAGGTAGGGGCGGGGGAGGGGAGGAGTACGAGGGATTTGTCCTCCTTCCTGAGCTGTGTGTGTGGGCGGGGGAGGGGAGGAGTACGAGGGATTTGTCCTCCTTCCTGAGCTGTGTGTGTGTGTGTGTGTGTGTGTGTGTGTGTGTGTTAGGTCTCAATGGCAAACACAGATTGAATACACAGCAGAAAAATTTAAAAAATTATTGAAACCTGGCTATGGATCCATGCGAAAATCATAAATCGTGTTTAGCAATTATACCTTATGGATGGATCTGCTGTCTCCAAGATATGTCGATCACAACACTGCAATGTTGCGATGCCTCTAAGGTATCCACATGAACGGATCAAAACCAAGCTTTCCTCATGCCGCGGTGCTAGCTGCGGGATGGGGCTGTTCCTCACGATCTCTTTCTTACAATTTCTTAACGGCTAGGGTTTTCTCGTGTGTATCTTTTTCACAGATATGTATTATATATATAGCTGCAGAAAATTAACCCTAAGAGAGTAATGAGGTCGTTGGGCTCACAATCCGACCTGGCTCAGATTCGTGTGTGGGCCTCTGAACTTTAGTCAGCCCATTTAATCTAATTAAATGTCCAACAAATGTCAGGAGTCCGAATCTTATTTGGATTCCTAATTAAATTCATCTTATGAATTTAAATCCAAATTTCGATCCATTCTAAGTGTGTGACCCTATACGTTCTTGTTACGCTGACAGTAATACTAAAATTATATTCTAGTATTACAAACAGTGAGTGGTATCTAGCAATACATCACTGCTACTTAAGTAACGGGAATGTTAGTGATTAGACATAACCTATCCGTGACCACTGTTACCATGTAGTCTAGTTCTTTTGTCCAGATATCTTAATTAACCACAAGGTATAGAGTGTGTCATTCTTGTATAGTTCAATTCTTGGTTTCTTGATGTTCGAGTGAACTTACTAAAACCAATGAGATCAATATCTCATATTGACTCATTTGAGCACGACCATATATTTTGCAGTCTCACTCATTCAAGGGGCTCGAAGATATCGCTCTTGTTATGTAAGAGGGAAAAATCCAATTTAAGTCACTTACATCCCTCCGCATGATTTATAGTATATCCAATAGTCGACTTTATAATCACCTTATTACAGGTAATGTTTGACGACATTAAAATATATAACTTCTCACGTAGGGAACCGTAGTGACTTCAAGTCAAAGGACTACTACATATACCATGGTTACTGTGAGAACCGCTTATGATACTCACGTATAGATCCATACAGCGTTCTCATGATAGGTCAGTCCAGTACATTATTACTCTAACATGTACCAATGTGATGACTTGATATCTCATATCCATGACCCGTGAGATATGGTCATCAATCTACGCACATACTAGTCTCTATGCATTATTGTTGTCCTAATTTACAATAATACTTAACTAAGGACATTTAAGAATAGTGTTCTGATTACAACCAATAGGATCTCACAATCAAGTTATATTAAATATACTATTCTAAGAACTTTATTATGCTCATTTAATCACAATAAACTACACAATAAATGAAATGCCTCATATATGAAATAAATGTCATAATGCAATGTAAACTAGTAATGTCAATGCACAACTGGCCTCTAGGGCATACGTCAAAAATCTCCCACTTGCACTAGAGCCAATCAGACATAAATCTAATGCCTATAGACCTAGTGTGATCGTCATGCTTTTGCTGTGCAAGGGGCTTTGTTAGTGGGTCAGCGACGTTATCATCTGTTGGTACCCTGCATATCTTCACATCTCTTATATCGATGATCTATCGTATGAGATGGATGCGCCTAAGTATATGTTTGGATCGCTGGTAAGATCTAGGCTCCTTAGCTTGTGCAATGACCCCATTGTTATCACAATAGAGGTCCAGTGGGTCCACAATGCTAGGAACCACCTCAAGTTCAGTGATAAACTTTCTAATCCAAACAACCTCCTTTGTTGCATTGGAGGCAGCAATATACTTAGCCTCTGTGGTGGAATCGGCTACTATCTCTTGCTTCGAACTCTTCCAGCTCACAGCTCCACCATTTAGGAAAAACACAAAACCTGATTGCAATTTGGAGTCGTCCTTATCGGATTGGAAGCTAGCGTCAGTGTAGCCCTTTACAACAAGCTCTTCCTCGGCTCCATAATCGAATCCTTAGTCCTTCTTAAATACTTAGGGATGTTCTTGATAGCAGTCCAGTGACTCTCACCGGGATCTGACTGGTACCTGCTCGTCATGCTCAAAGCATATGAGACATCTAGACGAGTACATAACATGGCATACATGATAGATCCAATTGTAGATGCATATGAAATCTTAGTCATGCGGTCTCTCTCATCTTGAGTGGAAGGACATTGAGCCTTAGACAGGCTTACACCATGTGACATACGGATAAATCCTTTCTTGGACTCGTGCATATTGAAGCGTTTCAATACTTTGTCTATATATGTACTCTGACTTAGGCCAAGCAGCCTCCTTGATTAATCTCTATAGATCTTGATACCTAATACATAGGTAACTTCACCCAAGTCCTTCATGGAAAAACATTTTTCTAACCAAGTCTTTACAGGCTGTAAGGTAGGGATGTCATTCCCAATGAGTAGTATGTCATCTACATACAATACCAGAAATACAACTGTGCTCCCACTAATCTTCTTGTAGACACAAGGTTCATCTTCATTCTGGATAAAACCGAACTCTTTGATTGCATCATCATAATGAAGATTCCAGCTTCTAGAAGCTTGCTTTAATCCATAAATGGATCGCTGCAGTTTACATATCTTTCAAGCATCTTTTGGAGTGAAAAAACCCTTAGGCCGTGTCATGTACACATCTTCGAGAAGATTTTCATTTAGGAAAGCAGTTTTGACATCTATCTGCTAGATTTCATAATCGTAATATGCTGTAATAACAGGCAAGATCTGAATGGATTTAAGCATGACAACTGGAAAAAAAGTCTCATCATAGTCTACACCATGAACATTCTTGAAACCTTTAGCCACCAACCGCCCCTTAAAGGTATGCACGTTACCATCCATATTAGTTTTCTTCTTGAATACCCATTTGCACCCAATAGGTTTTACCCCTTTAGGTGGGTCTACCAAGGTCCATACTTGGTTGTATACATGGATTCCATCTCAGATCTCATGGCCTCAAGCCATTTCTCAGAATCTGGGCCATTTACAGCTTTCTCATAAGTCGTAGGCTCATCTTGATCCATGAGCAATACATCACCATGTTGAGTCACGGGAAATCCATATCTCTCGGATTGATGAGGTATCCTACTAGACTTACATAGGCCTTGTGCTACTTTAGCAGGTGTTTGTTCTACAACAATTTGTGGAGTTTGCTCCATTTCCACCATTGGTTCGCTGCTACTTATAAAAGTTTGAATGTCTTCAAGTTCTATTGTTATCCCACTGGTTCTTTTGGAGACAAATTCTCTCTCTAGAAACACAACAGTCCGTGCGACAAACACTTTGCCTTCAGTCGGATTATAGAAATAGTATCTCTTGGTTTCCTTGGGATATCCTACAAAGAAGCACTTATCAGATTTGGGACCGGGTTTATTAGGGATTTGGTGCCTTACATAGGCCTCACAATCCAAAATCTTCATGAAGGACACACTAGGATGCCTCCCAGTCCATATCTCATATGATGTCTCTTGAACCGTTTTAGATGGAACACGGTTAAGTGTGAAAGTAGCTGCTAATAGAGCATGTCCTCAGAAGGAGCTAGGAAGATCTGCATGACTCATCATAGATCGAACCATGTCTAACAAGGTCTGGTTTCTCCTCTCAGAGACACCATTCCATTGTGGTGTTCCAGGAGGAGTGAGTTGAGATATTCCCCACACTCTTTTAGATGGTCATCAAAATTTTGGCTTAAGTACTCACCTCCTCGATCTGATCGAAGGACTTTAATACTGTTGCCAAGTTGGTTTTGTACCTCGTTCTTGAATTCTTTGAACTTTTCAAATGATTCTGATTTGTGTTTCATGCGATACACAAGCCCATATATACTGAAATCATCAGTAAATGTAATGAAGTACTGAAAACCTCCTCTAGCCAATGTGTTGAAAGGTCTGCAGAGATCACTATGTATGAGACCTAAAAGATCACTAGCCCTTTCACCTTTTTCAGTGAATGAAGCTTTTGTCATCTTGCCCAACAAACATTGTTCACATACCTCATATGATTCAAAATCAAATGAGTCCAAGAATCCATCTTTATGGAGTTTGGATATGCGGTTCTCATTTATGTGGCCCAAACGACAATGCCAGCTATAAGTTGGGTTCGTATCATTTGACTTGAACCTCTTAGTATTTATATTATAAACGGGCATTTCAAGGTCGAGAATATAAAGTCCATTACTCAATTGTGCACTGCCATAACATATATCATTCAAATAAATAAGACAACTTTTGTCCTTTATTATAAATGAATAACCCTTCTTGTTCAAACAAGAAATAGAAATAATATTCCTACTAATAGTAGACATAAAATAACAGTTCTCTAGCTCAATAATAAGCCCAGTGGGCAATGATAAATGATAAGTTCCTACAGCCAAAACAACAACTTTTGCTCCATTTTCAACTCGTAGGTCAACTTCTTCCTTAGCCAATGGTCTACTCCTTTTGAGATCACGCACATTTACACAAGTGTGAGACCCACATTTAGTATCTAATACCCAAGATGAAGAAGTAGATAAATTGGCTTCTATAACAAAAATATCTGCAGTGGAAGTCTCACTTACTTTCTTCTTCTTAAGCTCTTCCAGATACTTATGGCAGTTCCTCTTCCAATATCCGGTCTCACCACAGTGGAAGCATGTGCCCTCCTTGGCCACCCCACCCTTAGGTTTCAAGGTAGAAGTGCTGGACTTGGAATTGCCCTTGCCCTTCCCCTTGCCCTTGGGTTTCTTAATCTGCTTTTTGCCCTTGTCCTTACCTTTGGCCTGTTGAACCATCAAAATGGTCATTTCCTTAGTAATGTTCTGCTCAGCAGTTCTCAGCATGCTTAGCAGTTCTGATAGAGGTTTGTCAATCTCATTAGTTCATGACGAAGTGACTATAACTTTCCGACAACGATTGCAAGACCAAGTCAGTGGCCAACTCTGGACCCAAAATAAAACCAAGCCTTTCAAGGTTCTTTATGTACCCAATTATCTTGAGCACATGAGTTACAACAGGGCTTCCTTCTGCCAGTTTGCACTGAAACAATGCCTTTAAGACTTCAAACCTTTCATGCCTAGCCTGCTCTTGGTATAGCCTCTTGAGGTGTATGATCATATCGTAGGCATCCATATTCTCATGTTGCTTCTGAAGCTCAAAGTTAATGGTGGCTAGCATGAGACATCCAACGTCCAAGGCATCATCTTGATGTTTCTTATGAGCATCACTTTCGGTGCGAGGGGCACTTGTAGTGGGTGGTTCAGGAACAGACTGCTCTAGAACATACATCTTTTTCTCATGCCTAAGGACTATCCTTAGGTTCCTGTACCAGTCTAGAAAATTTTTCCCATACAGTTTGTCCTTCTCAAGGATGGATCGCAATGATAGATTATTTGATGTGTTGGATGCCATGGTAATCTATCAATAGAAATATGCAAAATAAATATTATTTCACAGAAATATCCAAAGTAAGAAATATTTAACCATCAACAGAAATATGCAGAGTATGTATCATGACACTGAAATATTTAATAAAGTCTTTTATTAAATATACCTCCTACTATTTTATTCAAATCAACGACCCTCCTAATTGACTCGGAAAATCTCATCGTAAGATTTTCTAGTAGGCCAAGATCCATATTTCACTTTGTTCTGAGTCAGCTTTGGCTGATCACCCAAAATTCAGTTATTTAGGTAGAGAACATTTCCCAATTACATCATATGCAACTCTTGGATAGTTGGGTGAATAACACTTACTCTAATCTATCTCATAGACTAAAGCTCAACTCTATGCCTTTAAACCTTCAATCCTATTAAAATAGTTTAGTTAAGTCAGACCCAATGGTTGGCAATTGAATATTACCTTTATCCCATCGCGTCTTACTAGGATAGATAAAGGCACTCTGCTTTGGCAGACCTACACTTAATCGATCCTTGCCTAGACAAGTGTCATGCATTGGAAGACATCTTATTGCAACTTAATATTTACTTTGAAGGTTTTTTTTGTTATTTTATTAGTTGATCTCACCATTCATCATTCATTATCATACAACAATGCATCTCATACAAAATTAAAAGCATAAAATTTATGTGACATGGTTGTAGCCCTAACACACTGATTCTCTCAAGCCAATGAGAAAATAAAAAACAGAGCAAAGAGATTATACCGTCTTCTCCTAGCAGCTTCCATATTTTGTCTTTGTATGATTGTCATTTCTTTGCCTCCTCAGTGATATTACATTTCCATATAAAGAAAGAATGTACAATTGGAGTGTAGAAAGAAAGGATTACATCGAGAATTTAGAAAGAAAGGTACGACACGCAGCTCGTATTCAAAATACCAAAATATAAATAATACATCACAGAATATAAACCAGGCATCACAGAACAGAACCAACCATCACATAACTAAGGACACAACCATGCACCATGCATCACAGAACATAATAATCAGAGAATATTTTGTTATGATTTTATTTAGTTTAATTTTTGGGAAATCATAACTACCTCACACAGAGCCGTAACGGGGGTCCCGGAGCAAAAAATTGCCTCATCATCCCTTACCAACGGCAGAGCATGAACTTTCATATTTTAAGAAACCCTAACGCCACTGCAGACGACGCAGGTGCATGGACTATTCATGCTTTAAGAAACCCTAACGTCACTGCAAATCAAATCTTTCCAGGGTTTTCAATGGTTCCAAACCGATGGCTACCCTATTATGACATCTGTGTTAACAACCAACACATAAACGAATCCTTATATTGCAAGTGTTGCAAAGAAAAATTATATCTCACATGAAACTTTCTACCAAAAGTGCGAACATATCACAAATAGTCACATATCTTTCATAACCAAATTATGGTTCGCAAGTGGCTCTGATACCACTGTTAGGGTTTAATGGCAAACACAGATTGAATACACAGCGAAAAAATTAAAAAATTTATTGAAACCTAGCCATAGATCCATGCGAAAACCATAAATCGTGTTTAGGAATTATACCTTATGGATGGATCTGCTGTTTCCAAGATATGTCGATCACAAAACTGCAATGTTGCAATGCCTCTAAGGTATCCACACGAACGGATCAAAACCAAGCTTTCCTCATGCCGCGGTGTTAGCTGCGGGATGGAGCTGTTCCTCATGATCTCTCTCTCACAGTTTCTGTGACGGCTAGGGTTTTCTCGTCTCTTTTCCACATATATGTATCATATATATAGCTACAGAAAATTAATCCCAAGAGATTAATGAGGTTGTTGGGCTCACAATCTGACCTGGGTCAGATTCGTGTATGGGCCTCTGAACTTTAGTCAGCCCATTTAATCTAATTAAATATCCAACCAATATTAGGAGTCCGGGTCTTACTTGGATTCCTAATTAAAATATATCTTATGTATTTAAATCCCAATTTCGATCCATTCTAAATGTGTGATCCTGTAGGTTCTCGTTACGTTGACAGTAATACTAAAATTATATTCTAGTATTATAAATAGTGAGCGGTATCTAGCAATACATCACTGCTACTCAAGTAACGGGAATGTCAGTGATTAGATATAACCTATCCGTGACCAATGTTACCATGTAGTCTAGTTCCTTTGTCCAGATATCTTAATTGACCACAAGGCATAGAGTGTGTCATCCTTGTATAGTTCAACCATTGGTTTCTTGATGTCCGAGTAGACTTACTAAAACTAATGAGCTCAATATCTCATATTAACTCATTTGAGCACGACAATGCATTTTGCAGTCTCACTCAATCAAGGAGCCCGAAGATATCGCTTTTGTTATGTAAGAGGGACAAATCCTATCTAAGTCACTTACATCCCCCCGCATGATTTGTAGTATATCCAATAGTTGACTTTATAATCACTTTATTACAGGTAACGTTTGACGATACTAAAACATATAACTTCTCATGTAGGAAACCGTAGTGATTTCAAATCAAAGGACTACATACACCATGGTCACTGTGAGAACCGCTTATGATATTCACGTAACAATCCATGCAGCGTTCTCATGGTGGGTCAGTTCAGTACATTATTACTCTAACATGTACCCATATGAAGACATGATATCTCATCTCCATGACCAGTGAGATATGGTCATCAGTCTACGCACAAAGTAGTCTCTATGCATTATTGTTGTCATAATTTACAATAATACTTGACTAGGGATATTTAAGAATAATGTTCTGATTACAACCAATAGGATCTTACAATCAAGTCATGCACTTGATAGCCCATGGTATTGAATCTACTATTCTAAGGACTTTATTATGTTCATTTAATCACAATAAATAACACAATAAATGAAATGTCTCATATATGAAATAAATGTCATTATGCAGTGTAAACTAGTAATGTTAATACACAACTGACCTCTAAGGCATACACCAACAGTGTGTGTGAGAGAGAGTGTGTGTGTGAGTTACGTGTGAGTTACCAAACACGTTTAGAAGCCCAAATGTTTGCCGATATCAGATGGTGTACCAGTGATTTTTCTTCTTGAAGTTGCTGGACAGCTTTGCGAACAACGGAAGGCTTTGGAGTATCCTCAAAACAGTGTGTTTGTGATGCGCATTTTTTAAGGAGCAACAGTCTTAGAAAAGGTGGTAGTACATTTAAACGATCCAGCAGCACATCCCCATGACTATCAAAGAGGACATATAGCCTATCATTATTAACATGGGACACATCCCATGTGAATGGATACAAGGCCAAAGGTTTCGGAAGTAACCATGCATCGAACCAAAGATGGATTCGACTATTATCTCCCACATCCCATGCAATTGTAGATTTTGATAAGAAGATAACAGAGCTTTCCAACAATGAGATGAGCGCGACATGCATACCCATTCACCCGAACCAGAGGAATAGTTAGCCCTAACCAGGCGAAACCAAAGGGAATCCTGCTGTAAAAATAATTTGTAAACCCGTTTAGCAATCAGGGCCCGATAAACGGTTTTAGCCGATCTTAGACCCATGCCACCTGTAAAAAGTGTATTGCATGACTCGGCCAAATTGATCAAATGGCGATTTGTCTGTCCACCCACAAAAAATCTCTAGCTAGCTTATCTCTTTCTCTATATATATATAAACTAGTATTTTTTTGTTAATACTGATTTGGGAAAAATTAGGGTTAGGGTTAATCTCTAGCCGCTTAAGATATTATACCCTGCTTATCAGTATTGGAATATCACAGAGCACTACCTCTAGACCAGCTTATAAAGAGATTAGACTGGGTTTAGGGTACTGGGCTTTTAGCCCACTCAACTCGTTCCAATAATTAATACATAACACGTGTAAACCCGTGTTGCCCCCTAGAACAATATACACAATATTATCCTATTATATTGAGAATATACATATACATCCAACAATCTCCTCCTATATTCTCAATATATTAGACTAAGCAATGTTATAATATTGGATCACAAAAATTCAAACATTATTGAATCATAAAAACCATGGATCATAGACTAAATCAATTATAACTTGAATAGTTCAAATATGATTAAACCAAAATAATCAAATAGTTCTAAAACCATAAATGAATAGTTCACAAAGACTAAATAACCTAGAGGAACCTGTCATAGTTTCAAAATCAACCAAAGCAGATAAACTTCGAGAACAAAATATGAGTTTTAAGCTCATGAACACAAGAGTCTTAAACTCAACAGAAGTTTTATCAAGCAAGTGGCAAATTTATTTTTTCGATAAATAAACCAAAACTATATCCTTGCAAACTGCTTTATGTTTACTCCTCCATTTTGAGCAAATCATTATTCTGAAATCTATGTTGACAGATTTAACTCCTCCATCTTTGCTAGCTTATTGAAAACAAGAATATCAAGAGACATATCTCTAAGAATTCTAGCAAATTTCATAAAGTATCTGGTTCTACTAAAGAACTTAGTACAATTCAACGATAGCTTAGCAAAATGTAACGCAAGCATCACAATCAGGTTTCTTTAATAAAATAAAGAACAAGAACTATTATAGTTTCCACACAAGAACTATACTATGTTTCATATTGGAATGATAGAACAGTCAAATCAATTATGGTTAATTCTGAATCATCAAAATTAGAATGAAACATGAATCTATAAAAGAGTTATATCATCAGAATTGGAATGATATAACAACCATTCTAAACATCGGAAACACATCGACAAGTTTTCATGCTTTCTTTTGGAATAATGAGATGATTCTAAGTAAATTATGAAAATATATAGCATCATCAAAATTGGAATGAAATTATATATTAACAGAATTTACATAGAATTTTTCAAATTATCTAAAACATGTTAACTGCCTAAAATTGATGCTTCAGTTTGAACTTCTCTATGACTCCAATTGGATTCTAAATCTCAAAACAACTTGGATGTTAAAGCTTTTGACTCAATAGCTTTTAACTCCATTTTTCCCACAGTTTTGATAATTAGATCACTTTCAAGTCTCTTAGCAAGAGCATTGGCCATACTTGTCACAATTGCACTTTATCTATGAGAAAGTTCAACTAGGCTTCTTGCAGTCTTAATATATTTCTCTTACTATTATAGAGTAAGTTATGAGCTACAGTGCATTATAGCTTGATAGTCGCATAACAGAATTGAGAATTTACATTAAACTTCTCAAATGGATGATTAGCAATAAGTTATTCAATCCACTCAGCATCTTCTCGTGCAGAGGATAACTCATAGAGGTCTGATTTTTTGGATGAGAATGGAACACTTGTTTGCCTATTAATCTCCATAATTTTTCTGCTCCTCCTAGTGCGAACACATATCTACTAGTTGTCGACTTTCACTAAACTTTGAGTAGCACAAAGCAAACTCTTGAGTACCACTCAGGTATCTCATTAGACTCTTAAGGGCACTCAAATGTGTATGGGATTATTAGTAAATCTGCAGATCATACCTACCTCAAAGGCTATGTCTATTCTAGTGCAGATCTTTGTATACACGAGACTTTCAATTCTTTTAGAATGATCTACCTGTCTCATAGTTGCACCATCATAAGGTGTCAACCTTTGTATCATAATCATAAGGTGTTTCAAAACACACTTTCGATCATTATATCCCCACTTTTGAAACACATTATTGATTTATCGAGTTTGACTAAGGGTTATCCCTTGCCAACCAAAACTCACCCTTATACATAATATGGTGACCACAATACTTAGGTGTTTCAAGCTAAATTTATTTGGAAAGCACAATTTAACTCCATTTATAATAGAGATGTCACTTCCAATCAACAATCATGTCAATAAAACCAAGTAAATAATAGCCATTATATTTGACACACCACAAAGTTAAAGGCACTGATCTGAATTACTTGATTCATATACTAGGCTCTTTGAAAAATTTGTCAAATTATTTATATGATAGCTATATTACATGTTTCAAAGCATACAATGATTTTACTAAATTGTAAATCTTGTTCACTAAACATATTAGTCCAAAACTTTCCAGTACAAAACTGTTCAGTACAAAATATCAAGTACAAAACTTTTAAATATCTTTTATGAATGACAGAATTTTCAATAGATGTAAGGGTAAGAAGAATACTTATTGTAGCAATATGACAAACATGTGAGTAGACATCAAATAAATCTACCCCATTTTTCAGTCAATCTGTTAGCTACTAAAAAGCATTAAGATTGCTACTGAACAATCAAAATTAAGTTTTTTCTACAAAACCCCACTTACTTACTATAGTTTTAGCCTCTTTTGGTAGATCAACTAAATTGAAGTATTATTGTATGACACAAAATCATCTCATTGTCTACTAAAGACTATTCTTAGTTCATTTGTCATTCAGGTTTTAAGTGTCAGTAAGGCTGGTTCTTGATTCCAACTGTGAATCATTGAACGTGTCTGTAGGACTAGATTGTTCATACATTTATCTTTGATGAACACATCTTCAAAGAACTTTGCAAGTCTAGATTCTTCTAACACAAATTAGATAGATCCAACATCTGTCCACAGAACTACATTCTGCACTTTCTAAATACACAAATATTTGTTGTAGGTCCTACTTTAGGCCTTCTAGGGTCATGTACTCTAACAAATATATCACAACACAAATTTTCACTTTAAAAAAATTATTTGTGTTTTCATGCTATAATATACAAAGTGTATTCAATTTAAGGTGTAGTAATACATTAGAGATATGATTAATTATACAACATCACTCATTATTACACAAGACAAACAACAGTCAATAATATAGAATTCAACATTTCACTAAGAGTTTGATTCTAACTTTTATCAATACTATTTGATTGTTGTAAATAGAGTGCAGTGGAGATTATGCCCAATGCAAACTTCTCTAAAGTTGTTAAACATATTCACCACCTCCATCAACATTGAACCCTTGATTTTTAGCATTTAACTAGATTTTAATTTATCACAATAACGAGTGTTACAACCTCCATATATGTATGACAAACATTCAATAATCATCTACATAGGTGATTAAATACTTCTGACCAACAATCGTCTCATATAGTCACAAAGCTACTGAGATCACAAATATCAGAATGTATTGACTCAAGAAGTTGTGTGCTTCCAGAGACCATACTAAATGATTTTCTAGTAATCATAATCTGAGCACAACTTTTATATTTGTCATATTTAATGAAGTGTCATTTAGCAGAGTTATGAGTTTTAACAAGAACAAACAAATTAATATATAGTTCACAGTGATTCTAAATTTCAAAACAACTTGGATGTTAAAGCTTTTGACTCAATAGCCTTTTAACTCCGTTTCCCCACAGTTTTGATAATTAGATCACATTTCCTCACAGACAATTGAATATATATTTCTCAAATCCTAGCCAATTATGCTAGGTTCAAGAACATAATTAGAACTATTATTATTAATTGTTTAATTTGTTAAACTCAACTTATACATGCGATTGACAATGTAAGCACATTATAAGAGCTAATACAAGATTACTCTATCACATTTTACAAAGTTGTTTGCTTTCTCTAGTGATTCTAACAATGTCCACGTGCTCAAACAAATTGAGCTATAATTTTCTTTATTCGTTCCTCATCATCTTCGAAACACTAAGCGAGATAATGACCCATATTTTATAATTCAATTTTGCACACACAGTATAATGAACGATAAAGAACAAAACGTAAATAATGGAGTCATATTCTGCATTACAGAATGCTCCTATCTAAGTTAAGGACATTTGTTACAAATCTTATACAAATAATTTTAATTATTAGAGAAGCAAATATATAATCTCACACAAACTGCAAACAGTTGATTTGTCAAAATATCTATACACAGAGTATGATAAAATACTTAACAACCCTAAACATGCTAGTTTTCAAAGCGAGAATAACTATGATCTAAAACTCGCAATCATGTGATCAAACGTACAAAACGTTAACAGATTCATCACATAAAAATACTAAGAGGTTAAAGTAGATCATACCGACACTTCAAGTTAGAAGTGTTTTTCCAAATTCGATGGAGAAGCCTGCGTAGTGCAGACTTATCATACCATGATGCAAATCCATCATCTCCAATACACACAATTTGTAAGTAATTTTGAAGTTCCTATATTCATCAAATTGTTAAAGATTAGCCAATTAAACAAATTATTGACACCGTTTAATTCTAGCAACAATTTAATTTGGAGATCCAAACTTTATAGTCAAAACTATAATTTATCAAAATAAATATTTGATCCATAGCACGTAGCCAAAGCAGTTATTCAGATTTGTATTTAATTAAACAATGCTTAATACAGTTTTGAACTTTAGCACTTAGCAACAAAATTCAAACAAATAATTAAATAACAATTTAAATTTGGTGAATAACTTATCTTTAATTTATATCTGCAGCAAATCCAGTCTTCTGCCTAAACACGGACTACAAATCAATATCCAATGGGTTGTCTGTACTAGTTAGATCTAGATTTGATTCATTTTGACTGGATCTGGATCTGATCCAACAGTCCAAACACCAAACAGCAGTCACCAACCAATAGAGAAGCTGTTGGACTGGATCTGAATCTGGATCTGCTCCAACCATCCGAACACAGAACACCATAATCCACCAATTGAAAAAATCAAAATTTTAGATCTGAGTAGTCTCCTTCTTCTCCTTCAATCTCACACAAAGATCAATGGATATAATGGTGGAGGAAGAGGCAACACGGACTACAGTCTCCAGAGGGTGGTTCGGCGACCTCCGGCGGCTCGCGCCCAGCGACGGCGGCTCGCTGCTCGCGCCCCCGCGACGGCAGCGACGGTGGCTCGCTGCTCGCGCCCCCGCGACGGCAGCGACGGCGGCTCGCTCCCCCTGCGATGACAGTGACGGCGGCTCGCGCCCCCTTCGACGGCAGCGACGGCCGGGGCGTCTGCAGCGACGATTGGGATCCGCGACGACGACTGGAATGCGACTGTCTTCGATCATCCACGATGGCGACAACAGATCCAAGGAGGAAGACAACTAGATCGAACGACGACGGCGCTCTGCCATCGCGACGGCTGCGGTGTTCGGGATCTGCGACAACTCCCACAGTGGTCGGAGGCAGCAGCGACAGCTACAAAGGTTGGAGGTAATGATATATAATATCTTAAGATTGTTAATACTGATTTGGGAAAAATTAGGGTTAGGGTTAATCTCTAGCCGCTTAAGATATTATACCCTGCTTATCAGTATTGGAATATCACAGAGCACTACCTCTAGACCAGCTTATAAAGAGATTAGACTGGGTTTAGGGTACTGGGCTTTTAGCCCACTCAACCCGTTCCAATAATTAATACATAACACGTGTAAACCCATGTTGCCCCATAGAACAATATACACAATATTATCCTATTATATTGAGAATATACATATACATCCAACATTTTTCACGTTTTGATAAAGAGTTGGAGTTAAACATGCAATACATGTAAGTCAACAGTAAATAGCACGTGCACTGAATGGCTTAATTTAAAAAAATGAAGTTGAACGGGCGATGCACGTATTTTTAAAAAAAAATTAAGAATGAAAACTTTTGATGTGTACGTGCGAAGTACGTGTTGAAAAATAGATTTTGAGTTGCACGTGCGGTGCACATGTTTGTTTGGTGACATAGTGAACCTAAGACCTCCTTCATATTAACTATGCACGTGTTGGTAGATTGACAAATGACACTAAGGCCTTCTCCCATTATAATATTAGAGATTAGAGATGGGAGAGTTGGAGTTGTAATTTGTCAACATACAAATCCGTGTGTTGCACGTGCAACTCCAACTCTCCCATTAATTACAACAAAAACAAATAAACAAACAAACAAAATTTCACCTTAATTTTCAATATTTTTTAAACACCAAACAACAAACACATATGTTGCACGTACAACTTCAATTCTACTTATAAACATGTGCATTGCACGTACAATTCGTAACTTTTTCTTCAAAATATTTTTTTCATTTACGTACAACGCACGTCCAACTCCAAAACTATTTCTTAACACGTGCATCACACGCGAAAATCCTCAAACTCTTATTAAAACGTGTATCACACGTGAAAAATACTAGTCCATATGATCCAAGAGCGCTTTAGGGACATGCACGCATGGTTCGGAATATAAAGCGTCGGAATTGAATTAAGATGACTAAATCAAAATCAGCCGGCCGGGAAAAGAAGTATGTTGCGCTTTCCATTGTGCTAATGCAGTCTCCAGCTTTGTGAAAACTTCCCGAAAGTGTCGTGCCTTTGGAGATGTGCGTACAATTAGAACACCCAATTATTGAGGTTATCAAAATACAGGAGAAGCATTTGATTGAAATGTATGGAATGTATGTACCAACTGTCATCTATGATAATTAGCAGGAAAAATAAAGGGAAAAAAAGGCCATCTATGATCTACCTAAAAAACCTTGGGGTATTGAAGTTCTTCCTGATACTGTATTGGAAGCAATTGTTTGAATTCCTTATGATATATACTGAAACAAGTTCTTGATAATGATAAGAAGGAAGCTTTGTATGTAGGGGTTGTTCTAATTTTTAGCCCCACTTTGAAAGTAAGGCTGTTCTAATTCCAAAGATTTTATTTCTCCCTCAGTGATAGAAAAGAAGAGACTAAAAAAATGTCTTTTCAGAGTTAATGTCCCAATAAATGAAGAGTTTTTTTTGGTTACACTACATTAACTAATATTACTTTATATTACTTAATTAGGTGTGGGGTAGATTGAGGGATAACATAATTAGTATAGAGAATAGACCAGCTTGAAATATAGCGGTAGTAGCAACTGTTTGGAACCTATGGCTATATCGGAACGACTTATGCTTTCGCAATCACTTATGTTCATTCTCAATATCAATGCATAAAAAAAAATTTCTCACTCATGATTGGGCTGGATATGCCGGTGAAAAGAAGAAGATGAAGATGAGCGGGGAGGCTTAGAGGCGGTCACCTTCCTTTTCTGCTTTTTATGTCATGAATGTAATAGACTGTTTATTTTGTGATTCGTATCTACTGATGGGTAGGCGGATGATATTGGGAGCTTTGTGCTTCTACTTTTGGATGTATTTGGTACTACTTTGTTTCATTATTTGTCATTAATGAAGCAATGACGCGGGTCATCTTTTATCCAAAAAAAAAAATCTATTACTTATTTTAACTATCCTACATATTGTAGGTTTGCAACTATTATAAGAGCAACTCCAATGGTCAACTTCATTTTGAAGGCCTTCAAAATGAATATTCTTAGAATATTTCTTTTTGAAGGCTCATCAACTCCAACCATCTCCTTCAAAATGGGTTTCTTCAAATTTTATTCAAATTTTTTAATTAAACTAAAATAAACTATAGATTAATTGTAATACTAATAAAATTTAAAACTACTTTAATTTCCGGATAAATATTTTTAATTATAACATTATTAGATTAATTTTATTTTAAGCGATTCTTAATGACTTATAAATTTCCCAATAAAATGATTAATTTTATTTAGTTATCACTTTGCCTATATTATGAATTAAATAGTAAATTGATATTAATCAAATAATTTTTATAATTTAGTATAATTTAATATTAAATTTTGCAGAAATAGAAAATTTAGAACTATAATAATTAAAATATTCAAAATTGGTCTCATTTTAAAGGTATCGTCGAGACCTTTCCAACAGTACCAAAATAATAAAATTTTGATTAATATTTTATTAGATACATTCATGAAATATATAGCTACACATTTTAATTAAAGGATATGGAAGAAATTTTTGAAAAGATGCTAAGATAAAAAAGGGTAAAATGGGATTTTAAAAATGTGAATAGTAATTTGAAGGCTCTCTCCAAAGCCTTCAAATATGTAGGCCTTGGCTGCTCCTCCTTTATTTTGAAGGAGGTTTTGAAGCACGGTTGGAGCCTTCCCGGGCCTTCATTTTGACGAAATGAAGGCCGGTTGGAGATGCTCTAATATATCATGCTAAGATCGCTTCTGGTCCAAAGTTTGTGAAAAGACTAAAAGAACCCAAATAGAACCACCAAGTTCTACATCAATCAATTAACTCTTTTATTAACAAAAAATGGGTCTCTTCCCTTCAAAATTTAAATCTTTTTCATTATATCTACTCCTTCACACTCCCTCAGATTCCTCTCTTCGAAATTCGAATTCCAATCTCTTCAAAACCCCAGTTTTAATCTCTTACCATTCGAGCTTTAAAATATCGTTCATTTGAATTTACATCAATCACTAAGTCGAACGCTATACAATATCAAAAAGAAAAAATATATTATGAAACATAAATGTCTTTTGTCAAAAAAAATAGAAGCATAAATGTGACCATTCAAGGAAGTTACAACTTGATTTTAAACTATTCATCCTAATCCTAGAGCAATTGCTCAATGAAGAGGGGATGCAGAAGCAAAACATATATATTAAGACTCCGTTTGGCATTGATATGGGCTAAAAGTGCAGTGAATAGAAAGTATTTTTTAGGAACATAAACTATTTGGCAACAAACGTAAAACTGTTGTCCGAATGACTAAAAATATTTTTTTTATAAATAACTGTTTGGTTAAAAGAAATTTAGAAAACTGTTCTGAGGTTATAAAATTTCCCAATAATAAAAATTTAAAAATATTTTGTAAAAAAATTGACATGTTAAAGAATTTAAAATTTCTTAAGAACTTATATTTCACTTTAATATATACTAGTATAATGCACTCGATATGCATCCCTATAAAAAGTATAATCATCAAATTAAATGAATATATATCAAATAAGAAACGAAATAGTAAAAGATTTAACTGCCAAAATAACAAAAGTTGTTCTGAAATAAAGAAAAATTATTAGCAATTAAGCTAGAACAATCCCCATTAAATAATCCCTTCTTTATTTTCCCTCCGTAAGCCTCTCGAAGATAGTCACTTTCTATTAACATAAGAAAGTTCAAAGTAAACAGATAAGATTGACATATACCATAGTTTACTCAAACCATCTAATAGTAACAATCATTCATCGCTGGATCATCGAGAAGTCTAAGGGGCCAATGATGTGTGTAATTTTTACATGATTTTTACTACTCTTTTATGTATTAAAAGTGAAAGTTCTCATTTATTTCTTTAAAATTTATCTTCTTTCAACTTATTTTTATCTATTTGTTTGATGTTGAAGGAATGAGATGGATAAGTGCAAAAGATAGACGTTTTGATGAAATCAAGGCAGAAAACAAGATAAATATTCCAAAAATTCAAATTGATTATATGTGAAGATTTCTAGAAAATTTGAACACTCAGATGCGCATTTTTACAAATTGAGAGGGATTAGCACAAAAATATATGGCTAAGTATTTTCCTCCGGCAAAAACAACGAAGCTAAGGAATGACATTATCACATTCACTCAATTTGAAAATGAGACTCTGTATGATACGTGAGAGAGGTATAAAGATTTATTAAGAAAGTATCTTCATCATGAACTTCTGAAATGGCTGCAAGTCCAAACATTCTATAATAATTTGGGAGTTACAAATTGGTCTATGGTATATGCAGTAGTTAGAGGAGCTTTTATGAGCAAAACTCATGAAGCGGCTTATTAGCTTTTAGAGGAGATGACGTCTAACAACTACCATTGGTCTTCAGAGAAAGAGAGCAATGCCTATAAAAGCAGCTGGAGTTTTTGAGTTTGATCATATTACAACATTGGCTACAAAAATTGATAATCTATGAAAACAATTAGGTAATATGAATGTTAATGCCATTCAGACTAATATTATTTGTGATCATTGTGCAAGAAATCACTCAAATATTGATTGCCAAGTGAAAAATCCTTTTGCTCAACCAAATTTCGAACAAACAAATTAACGTGTCAAACTTTCAAAAATAAAACAATCCTTATTTGAACACGTATAATCCAGGATGTAGAAACCACCACAATTTTTCTTGGAACAACAATCAAGGAGCAATTAGACCACCTCAAAATTTTTCACAATAAGAAAAGAAGCCGACACTTGAGGAGATGTTCATGCAATACATGCAAAAGACAGATTTGGTGATCCAAAATAATGTGGCTTCAACCGGTGCTTCAACTCGCAATCTTGAGGCTCAGATTGGTCAGATTTGAAATATTCTTAAAAAGTAGGAACCTTACCCATTAACACCATGACCAATCCCAAAGAGCATGTTAAACCAATATCACTGAGAAGTGGAAAAACAATTAAGCAGCCACAAGCACAAACTGCCAAACAAAATGTGTTTGAAAAGTAAGATGAGTTCGAGCCAATTTTGGAGGAACAAACACAGCAGATGACTAACCACCATATTGAGAATTCTAAGAAGAATAAAGGAGCTTCAACCTCTACGGTTTCTAGGGAGTTTAATTATGAAACTTATCCTAATTCACCTTATAATCCACCCATTCCTTTTCCGTAAAGACTTAGAAAGACTAAGCTAATTGATAATCAATTCTCTAAATTCTTAAGTTTTTTAAAGCAATTGCATATTAATATTCCTCTTATTGAAGCTTTGGAACAAATGCCTAAATATGCTAAATTTTTGAAGGATATTCTATCAAACAAGCGGAAGTTGGAGGAGCATGAGATGGAAGTTGGAGGAGCATGAGATGGTTATGCTATCCAAAAAGAGAAGCACAATTTTAAAAAAGAAATTGCCTCTTAAACTGAAATATCCAAGGAGTTTTACGATTTTCTGCACTATTGGAAATTCTTCATTTCATAAAGCTTTGTGTGATTTAGGGGCAAATATTAATCTTATGCCTTTTCGATTTTCAGAAAACTTGATATTGGAGAATTAAAGCCCATTACAATTTCTTTGCAATTGGTAGACAAATCTATCAAGTACCCAAGAGGGATAATTGAGAATTTTTGGTAAAGGTAGACAAGTTCATATTCACAGCTGATTTCATAGTGCTTGATATGGAGAAAGATGAACAAATTCCGTTGATTTTGGGGAGACCTTTTCTAGCTATAGGAAGAACCTTGATTGCTGTCCAACAAGAAAAACTTATTTTAAGGGTTGATGAGCAAATAACTTTTGATATTTTTAAATCCATGAAGTTTCCTTCTGAAGTCCACTCATGTTTTCAAGTCATCAAAATTGATTTAGCTATGACAGAGACACATAGGGATCAAGTTGTAAAATTACCGCTAGAAGTGTGCCTAACAAATTCAATAACTCTTAAATCCGAGAATGAAGAGGTTTTAGAATGTTTTCGGTATTTGGAAGCTACACCATCCATTCATCCTTCATCTCAGTTAAAATTTGAAAAAGTCGGGATATCAAAGACTTCATCTTCAACAGAGGAACCGCACAAACTAGAGCTTAAGCCGCTTCCATCTAGTTTGAGGCATGCTTTCTTAGGCCAAAACTCCACTTTTCAGGTTATTATTAATGGTTCTTTGAATAATGTTGAGGATGAGAAGTTGCTGAGAGTTTTGAGAGAGAATAAGACAGTCTTGGAGTAGAAAATTTCATATATAAAAAGAATTAGTCCTTCGATCTGCATGCATAAAATTTTGATGGAGGATAATTTCAAGCCTATAGTTCAGACACAACGAAGAATAAATCCATCAATGCAAGAAGTGGTGCATAAAGAAGTTTTGAAGCTTTTGGATGCTGGAATTATCTATCCAATCTCGGATAGTGCATGTGTGAGTCCTGTACATGTTGTGCCAAAAAAAGGATGGATAACAGTATTAAAGAATGAAAATAATGAACTTATATCAACAAGGACAGTCACGGGATGGCGAGTGTGCATAGATTATCGAAGACTCAATGATGCAACTCGAAAGGATCACTTTCAATTACCTTTCATTGACCAAATGCTAGAAGGACTTGATGGCCATACCTACTATTGTTTTCTGAATGGGTATTCTGGGTACAATCAAATTGTTATAGAGCCCGAAGATCAAGAGAAGACTACCTTCACTTGCCCGTATGGAACCTTTGCATATAAAAGAATACCTTTTGGTCTTTGCAATGCTCCAGCCACATTGATGACAATTTTTCTGATATGGTGGAGAAATTTATTGAAGTCTTCATAAATGACTTCTCAGTTTTTGGGTATTCTATTGATAATTGTTTATCTAACTTGGTTTGCAACGATGCGAGGAGACTAATTTAGTCTTGAATTGGGAGAAATGTCATTTTATGGTGGAAGAAGGGATGGTTCTTGACCACCAAATTTCCTTAAAGGGGATTGAAGTGGATCTAGCTAAAATTGATGTCATTGAAAAACTACCACCACTAGCCCATGTGATGGGAGTAAGAAGTTTCTTGGGTCATGTGGGGTTTTATTGATGATTTATAAAAGATTTTTCCTTAATTACTAAACATCTTTGCAATCTTTTGATGAAAGATACACCTTTTGAAGTTTCTCATGATTGTTTGCATGCTTTTGAAACATTGGGAAAAAAAATTAATTTAGCACCTATAATTGTTGCACCAGACTGGAATTTATCTTTTGAATTAATGTGTGATGCTAGTTATTTTGCAATGGGAGCTATTTTAGAGCAAAGAAAGAATAAAATTCTTCATGTTATTCATTGTGCATGTAGGACTTAGACAGAAGCTCAATATAATTGTGCTACTACTGAGAAAAAATTTATTATTTTTGCTTTTGACAAATTTCGATCTTATTTGATAGGTTCAAAGGCGGTTGTTTATACGGATCATTCAGCTCTCAAGTACTTGCTTGCAAAGAAGGATTCTAAACCAAATTACTTTGCTGGATTTTACTTCTACATGAGTTCGATTTGGAATTAAACGACAAGAAGAGTATTGAAAATGTGATGGCAGATCATTTATCTCAGATTGAGCCTGATGGTGCGAATGAAGTGCATGTTATACTAATCAATGAAGAGTTTCCAGATAAGCAATTGATAGCTACACAAACTTCTCCATGGTATGCCGACATAGTTAATTACTTAGTATCGAGAACTCTACCTCATGGGATGACATATCAACAAAAGAAGTTCTTCCCTGACTTAAAGTATTATTTTTGGGAGGAACCTTTTCTATTTCGGCATTGTGCAGATCAATTAATAAAGGGATGTGTACATGAAGAAGAGATGGAAAGTATACTTTGACATTGCCATACATTGGAAGCAGACAGCCACTTTGGTGGAGCAAAAACAACAACCAAAATTTTACAATCAGGATTTTATTGGCTCTCATTTTTTAAAGTTTCTTTTAATTTTGTTAATTTATGTGATCATTATCAATGGGTTTGGAATATTTCTAGGAAACATGAGATGCCTCTAAATAATATTTTAGTGATAAAATTGTTTGATGTTTGGGGGATTGATTTTATAGGTCATTTTCCATCTTCGTTTTCTAACAAATTTACTTTGGTGGTTGTAGATTATGTCTCAAAGTGGGTATAAGCTGATGCATTGCCAACCAATGATGCGAGGGTTGTGGTGAATTTTATTCGGAAAAATATTTTTTCTCGGTTTGGAACTCCAAGGGCGATAATTAGTGACAGTGCAAAGCATTTTTACAACAGTCAATTTGATGCTTTACTTACTAAGTATGGAGTTACTCATCATGTGGAAATACCATATCATCCTCAAACAAGTGGTCAAGTGGAGGTGTCAAATAGAGAGTTGAAGCGTATACTTGAGAAGATCGTTAGTATCTCACGAAAGGATTGGGCACGAAGGTTAGATGATGCTTTATGGGCATATAGGAAAACATTTAAAACACTGATTGGAATGTCACCATATAGATTATTGTATGGAAAAGCATGTCATTTACTTGTGAAATTAGAGTATAGAGCATAATGGGCAATAAAGACACCAAATTTTGATATGAAGGTTGCAGGTGAGAAGAGGATGTTGCAAGTTAATGAGATGGATGAATTTCGCAATGATGCTTATGAAAATGCTAGGATTTATAAAGATAAAACTAAAAGATGGCATGATAAGCACATTTTACGAAGGGATTCCAATGTAGGACAGAAAGTGTTGCTTTTCAATTCAAGACTTCGGCTTTTTCCAAGAAAGTTGCGGTCTAGGTGGTCGGGACCATTTGTTATGACACAAATTTTCCATATGGAGTTGTTGAAATTCATCATGAGACAAATGGGACATTCAAGGTCAATTGACAGCGATTGAAGCTGTATATAGATTGAGAATTTGGCAAGCAAAAGTTGTGCATCAAATTTAGCCAACCCTCAGTGATAGTAGGAGAAGTTCGACTGAAGACTTAAAACTTGGGGCTTCTTAGGAGGCAACCTATGTTTTATTTTTCTTTTCATTAGAATTGTTTTTCTTTTTTTCTTTACTTTAATTTTAAATTTTTTTTTTGGGATTGCATAAGTTTGGGTGTCTCTAGTCGGAGTAGTTTTCTAGACCAAGTTTTATGGCTATTTTTGGAAAAATGGAGTCCTAATATGGAAAAATGTTTCAAATATCAATCGAAGGAAATTGTCTTAGCTTTCCAATTAAAAAAGAATCATGAGATTTGGACATCTACAACTCAAGATATCACTGAAACAATGAACGTCACTTGTCCAGAATTTCAACATGAATCATGGGAGAATTCGGAACTTTTCTCATGCTTTTTTTCTTTTTCCTTTTCTTTTCCCATTGAGGACAATGTGATATTCAAGTTTGGGGGAAGGGGTATAATTTTTTATATAAAATAAAAAGGACAAATTATAATTACCACTACATAGTTGGGTCTTTATTGTGCTAAAGCATTTTTAATTTATTTTTAGATTTAGGATAGACAATCCCAACTATTTTAATAGGAGAGTTGGGTTTGTAACCAAACAAAACCTAACTTTGTAACCAAACAAACCCGTGCAATACACGTTCTAACTATATCCAACAAATATAAGCACCACACATGTAGCCCAAATCAAAACATTGAAAAATTAAACTATTTCTGTCCTTATTCGATATATATTTATTTAATTTGATGACTATACTTTTGTAGGCATGCATCGCACATGCATTTAATAGTATCTTATAAGGCAAGATTAAGCATACTTTTTTTAGGATTATTGAAGTTCAAAATTTCTTACAAAATTGTGAGATTCATGTGATGATGCATAAAGGAGTGTGATGCTTTTTCTTGTTATTATCCTCTTTGATCTAGTCCTGAACATGGTTTAAGTAAATAAAGTGATAATAATTAAAATAATTGAATAAAAAAAGTTTTATCTACTCCAATGTTTTGAGTTGCTTAGTTACTAGGGGTATTCATCATCAGTGTTTACTTTTACGTTAAAAGACAACTTGAAATATGAGTATGCAAAAGCACTCTAAGTGTGTGACTTGTTGAGTAGCCGAGTGAATCCATCAAAAATATTTGCATTCGCGTCAAAAGGCATGTGACAACTTAGAAGAAGAAGAAGAAGAAGAAGAAGAAGAAGAAGAAGAAGAAGAAGAAGAAGAAAAATATCTAGTTTGCTACCTGGTTTGTAGTAGTGAGAAGGGGTAATTACAGATTGAGTTGTTACCTGATCAGTTGTGTTAATTGCATGAAAAATATGATTGGGTTGGGAATGATGTATGAATAATTGCACTGAAGAAAGTGATTATGTTTATTATTGTTTATTTGTTATTGTTTATATATTAAGTTGAAGATTTAATGCTTGCATGATAAGACCTTTCTGTGCGATGGGTTGAGACTAACTATGATTACTATTCTTTTATTTATGATTTTCCTTTTTTGCTCAAGGACAAGCAAAATCTTAAGTTTGGGGGTATTTGATGTGTGTAATTTTTACATGATTTTTATTACTCTTTATGTATTAAAAGTGCAAGTTCTCATTTATTTCTTTAAAATTTATCTTCTTTCAAGTTATTTTCTCCATTTTTCTGGACGGAGAAGATCTTTCACAGCTTCATTGTTTATCTCCATTGCTAAAACTTTCAAATTGAATTCCCTCTCCTCATGCTGCAATGTATTAGAAAAGATGAACATTTACTTAATAGAAGAAGATAAGCAGAAAACAAAAGGAACAGGGTTATATGAACAATGAATTTTTAAATTTTAAATATAATAAATCATAAGGAAAAGAAAAACAAATAAATGTCAAAGCACAAATGTTTCTGATTTTGAAATAGGTGAAGGAATTGCTTAATAAGTCAAGTTCAACCATGGCAAAGTTGGAACATAAGCTTCTAAGGTTATATTCAAAGCTGCAAACTGTATAGGAAATGGTTTAGATCAATTAGCCAGCAAAAAATATTTAAATTATTGTTTATCCTTCGACAAATTGAAACAAATAGTAGATTCATACTTTGTTGCTCCCAAAATGTAATTATGAACTATTTTACTCCTTCCAATTAGCACATCATGGATATACATACAGATTCACATCAATATTTGTTTCAAATTATTAAAAACACCTACATGATCACCCTAAGTTTTTTATATTAAGCTTAACAAAATTTCAGAGAAGAAAAACATACTTGAACCATACGCAACCTTAATCTGCTTCCTGTAATTGGTTGCATAATCATGTAGTTCATCTACTTAAAAGAAAGAGAGGGAAAAAAGTTTAATAATTTTTCTTCTATGCTAACCAAATTAATCAAATTCTAATGAGGTTGAGATAAACATCAAACTATTGTACCTATAAGAAGTTATGGCACTTTTAATTTGAAGTTCCATGACATTTCATTACCTTGTAGAAAACATTTTTGTATATATACCTTGCCGACTTTCTTGATGCCCATTACTGATTAAGAGTTTTGTAGTAGATCTCAAAAATCCCCTGAAAAAAGCGACATATAATTGTCCATGAATGGATACATGATCTGGAAGGTACACACTAACAGATGGAATGGTTTGTCCTTGCGACTTGTTGATTGTTAAGGTGAAACTAAGCCGTACTGAGAATTGCTTCCTTATTAGTGTAAAAGACATTCATACATTTTCTGAAGGCTTAAGAGGGATCCGATGAATAAATACTTTTGTACCATAGTTGTGACCAATCGCTACTTTTGCATCAATTAAGTTTGGAGAGAACTTCTTTCAAATTAATCTCGTCTCATTGCAAAGACCAATTCTTGAATCAATATTTCTCACGAGCACCTAATTTTAGTCTCAACTTATGCGGTGGAAGTCCTCCAGACGTAATAGAATTTAGATATTCTTGCTGATATAAATTATGTGTATCATTCTCAACTGTGTCAAACGAAAAATATATTTGTTCTTCTTCAGGAAATAAACATATTATACCACCATTAATTTGGTCAACAAGTTGAATAATTAGATTAAGCAAAGCCCTATCAGTAATATAATTCTTGTCATGTTCATAAGAGCTCAACGAAAGAAAAATTATGTCGATAAAATTGTTTAATGAGCTTTCACCTTCTCGTGGAACAACCATATCCTCTGGCACTCTAATCATTTCACTCTCAACATATGGTTCATTTCCATCTCCAATGCATAAGAGAAAGTTGGAAAAATCAAAATCCTCCCCGGCTCGCATATTTTCTGTCAACCGAACGACAATTACATCATTCTAAGTAGCAGAGTTGACTCTACACAAGTCAATAGTCTATGCTTTGTACCATACTGCACAACTTGAAGAATCTATCGAAAATCTCTACTCAAAACCTGTAACACCCCGCAAAATTGGATAATGACAATTTTGCCCTTATGTGTTATGCACGTGTATTTTGTACCGTTACGAGTAATATTCGTAACATATTTTTATATAAATGTCATATGTATCTTATATTCTGATTATTTATATATTTTCCATTTTCTCAAAACTCATTTCAATCCTATTTTTAGCCAACTCAAATATTAATTTTAATCTTTGTGTTTTACGTACATTGCACGTGTTTTCAATACACGTGTCATTATATATATATTCCGTTATGTAAAATATCCGGAATGTTCTTACATATACAAGTTTTGTATTTTGACTGTTTTCATTCTCCCAAATTAATTTTAATATTTTTATGTGCATTGCATGTAAATTTTTCTGCGCATTTTATTTCTAAAATTTTCTAAAATGTTATGCACATTTCTCTCATTTTATTTCACATTTTTTTATTTTTATCTTATTAAAAATTCACAGGCCTAAAGTTTATTTTAAAGCCCACTAAGTTAATTAAAGAAAAGCTCATTAGTTAATCTACATTTTTTTTAATAAACACTCTTAATCCTACACTTGTCATGTAACAAATATATACATCTAGACTATAAATAAATAATTAAAAAAATGAATGAGAAGTGTGCACATGTGGGAAATCCAAGAGTTGGCCAATTCATGAAGGAGATGAAGAGTTGGGAGTTTGTGGTAGTAATGGTGGTGGGTGTTTAATTTTGATAATGGGCATTTATATTTTGGGTAATGAGTGACTCTTCATTCACCTATTTAACCCTATATACCACCCCTTTTCTTCATGAAATCTTGCACAAAAAATCAAAAGAAAAGAAAAGATAAGAAAGATAAGAAAAAAAAGAGAGGAAAAGAAAATGAGTGTTATTTGAGTTCTTGCTTGGAGGAAGTAAGGCTTACTCGGAGAAGGGCGTGCCATTCTTGGAGCTATGAGCCATCTACTAGGAGTTCATTTTCTTTCTTCAATTAAGGTGGGTGTCTTCTTGAACTTTCTAAAATTTAGTATCATGCATGTGTAGAAAAATTGATATTTAAAATTGTTTATACATATGAGTAGTGGTTAATTAGTGATGATGATATTTAATGAAATGCATACTAATTGAGAGATTATCTTGTAGATAAGTTGAAATGATGTTGTTTGGGAGCATGGTAATATATTATGATTATATTGAATGAATTGGATATAAATTTGTACACAAAGTTGCTAAATCATGCAAAAAAAAGTTACTGTTTTGGATTTTGTTTGCACATCAGAAAATCGTATCTAATAAAATAGTTGGAATCTAATGCTAAAACGTTTTTGAGAACATCTTGTATATGTCAGGAACATACCTTTAAAATTTCATAAGATTTGGAGGTCGTTTACTATTTTAATATAATCTAAACTCAGAACTGGTTAGTAGTTGACTGGTTGCTGGAAATTTGTACACATTTCGGATTTAGATCAATTCAGCATTGTAAGTAAAATAATTTGAGAAAAGTCAGAACCAAGTAATTGTAGTAGACTCGTTAATCTTTCTGAAAAGTCCAAGAAATCAAAATTTCACAAAGAATTGAATTTATAATGAATTTTAAAAGACTGTACAAGTTGCAGAATTTCAATATTTCTACCCTACTGTATATTTCGAAGAATTTAGGGTTATAGATACAGTATTTTGTGGAAACTTATAACTAAGAAATTTTAGTAGACTTGTATACCTTCATTTTGATATAAAGAACGCAGAGTTTCATGAAGTATATAATTTTCTATGATTTTTACAAATAGGATGAAATGCAGTTTTCTGACTTTGAATTTATTGTTTTACAAATGATACTTAAATGAAGTGATTGAGAATATTTCTCACTGTTTTAAGTTATATTTTTTAGAAAATAAAGATTATATTCATGCTTAGATGAGATGTGAACTCAAGAGAAATATATATATGGTTAACGATGTTAGGAATTTGTTTAAAATAAATTAAAGGAAAATGATGAGATGAGTTTTCAATGATGAATTTTAAGAGATTATGTTTTAATCTTAATTAACCTGTATTGAGAAGGTTTTGATGAATATGAAAAGTGTATTGTGAAAATGAATAGGTTGAGATTGTACTTATTGATGAATAAATAAGAATGAATGAAAGAATTTGAATGAATTATGAATATATGAACATGAGTTATAAGGGTATGAGTACCCCAAGTTGTTGAACATGGAAAGATATTGATTCTAGAGGCTTAGTGATACCCAGGTACCGGCAAAAGTAATGAAAATGAATAATTGATTTTTGAGAAGTGGCCAATATAGACTGTCATTCTTGGTATTTTTGTGTAAGACCGGTAGGAGGGTAAACTAGCTATATGTGGTATTATTTATTCATGTTCAAACTTATGTATTAGGCACTAAGTGAAGATATAATAAACTTGGGCAAACGTGAGTGGAGGGACTCTATATAGTCGGGCGGTAGATTCTGGGACTATAGACCCAGTCGGGCGGTGGATTCCGGGGGTGTGGTTGCTTGCAATGGAGGCGAGGCTTAATTAAATTCGGGATTATGATTGACCAGGCTGTGGATTTCGGGATCATGATTAGTCGGGCGGATAGTAGGCCGTACTCCAGTGTATATACGTATATCGGGGCTAGAGGGACACTTGCGGGATGTTCGCACGACGAGGATTCTATATAGTCGGACGATGGATATTCGGGACTGGAATCCATACTTGTGGAATGTCTAAACATTTTTTTATTACTGGGTAGTTATCATGGCGAGGGATAAAACCCTTTAATATGGAGTACGTAGGTGCTTGCCCTAGGACCATGTAGTATGGGATGCATAGAATCCGAACAAGTATGCATTCGTGTCATTGTAGTATAACATCTGCATTAGGCATTAAGTCATATCATACATTGACATGTTTAGGATAGTCACTCTTTACACTTTTATATGCATTCAAGTTTGAGTGTGCTGAAGTAAGCGATTTCGTTATAATACAGCTTAAAGAGGATCACTGTTTATAACATTACGTCGGTTGTAAGCAACTGACGTGCCCACAGATTTTCAGTGCAGGATTGGATTGGATTGGCAAGGACTTAAAGACGGTTGATGATAAAGATTATATTCATGATTAAAGCTGCTGATATTAAAGTTGTATTTTATGTTGTATTTTATTTAACTTCCGTTGTGTAACTCTGTAATAAACATTGTTGTGTAATAAAAAAATTTATTTTCCTTGTAAAATTGTACGAAATGAAGTAAAGGATCCTGTTGTACTATGAATTACATGTAAATGGTTTTCGGGGTGTTACAAAACCACTACTTTTCCTCCAGATGGCAATTCATTTCCAACTATATCTTTCATTGTCTTGTTTAAAGCCTCAAAAAACATGATGATGGATCATTGTTGCTTCATCCCAAATGATAGCATTCGAGAGACGTAAAAGTTTGGCCTCATTAGATTGTATATAGATCATATATGATGAAATTGAACATAACTTTATAGGAATTTTGAATCTTAAGTGTATTGTACGACCTCCAGGCATCTTTATAGAAGCTATTCCTGAGGATGCCATTGCTAATACAATATGGCCTCTATGCCGTCAAAAAGACAAAATGTAGACCATCAACAAAAAAGTCTTTACTCTCCCATTAACGATTGCTCCTATGATAAGAATGAATGCATACTTCTGATTCACATCATTAAGTTGTTGATTATTCGTTGGATATATAATATCAATTTCCCTTGATGGAAACAACGTGAACTTAAAGGTTAGCTATAAAAATTATAGGCAAACATAAATTAACTTCAATGAGTGATAGTACAACTTCAATTACATGAACTGTTTGAATTTTCTATGAATCCCAAATTAATTGAGGGCTTGAAAGAACAATTCAAATATAGGATGTTTCTCTCAATAGAAAATTTTGCTTTCTATAAAGCCACATGAGAATTCTGAAAAGCACATAAAATACTTGTAAATAAATTTGTGCAAAACAGCTGTGTAATTTGTAGAGAAGCCTTCATATGAAGCCTATTGCTGAAGAATGATAAGACTTATCCACAACATATATTCAGGCCTTTGTCAACTAACCAACCACGATACCAATAGTCTAACAATGTATGATGTTCATTCTCCGCTAAAAATAAAAATTATAATGCTACTTATCTAACAAAAATTTCAAAATTATAACCTAAATACCATAGAAATGAACATGCAATTAAATCATACAAAGAAATAAAATTAATACACATTCTTAAATCACGTTAAAGAAAGGAAATTTAACAGGGAACTTGCACTTAGAATAGCTTGTTTTGCATGAATCTATACTACAACTAAGGTATTAATCTTTCATGCTATCAGTATTCATTTAGGAAGAAAAAAGGAGGGAAAAAAGAAAGTTCTTTAAAGTTTTTGTCAAAGATCCAGTAGTGTCTAAGCTGACCCAATAGTGTCCGAGGCTGTAGGGGGATCCGAGGCAGTAGGAGGTCCGGTGGACAAGATAGCAGAGGAAACTGAGGTTAGTACGTGGGTCTAAACCCACATCCGAGCGAGCGGCCTTTTTTGACTTTTGGATGGGCTTGAACAATAGGCCGAGTGGCGAACTGGGGGGGGGGGGGGTCCAGTTTGGCCGAACCTAGGCACTTGTTGTGCCTCTTTTGCAAGGGGCTCGATTGACAAGCTCGAGAAGAGATCCTTCAAGGATTTTGGTGCATAGCCTCAACGTCAGATGCCATGACGAAGGGCTAAATCTGGGATGGGCTACTTGGAGTTTGGCGCAGAATCTCGACGTCGGATGTCATGCTGAAGGACTAGGTCCAAGAAGAGATCCTTCAAGAATTTTGGTGTAGAATCTCAGCGTTAGATGCCATGCTGAGTGACTTGGTCAAGGAGAGATCCTTCAAGGATTTTGGTGAAAGATCTCGGCGTCGGATGCCAGGCCAAGGGGCTAAATCCGAGGTGGGCTTCTTGGATTTTGGTGGAGGATCTCGGTGTCGTATGCCACGCCGATGGGCTAAATCCGAGGTGTGATCCTTGGATTTTGGTGCAGGATATCGACGTCGAATGCCATGTTGAGGGACTAAGTCCGAGGAGATATCCTTCAAGGATTTTGGTGAAAGATCTCGGTGTCGGATGGCACGCCGAGGGGATAAATCTGAGGTGGGCTCCTTGAATTTTGGTGCAGGATCTCGGCATTAGATGTCATGCCGAGTGATTAGGTCTGATGATAGATCCTTCAAGGATTTTGATGCAAGGTCTCGGCGTTAGATGCCACACCGAGGGGCTAAATCCATGGTGGGCTTCTTGGATTTTGGTGCAGAATCTCGGCGTCAGATGCCATACTGAGGGGTTAAATCTGAGGTGGGCTTCTTGCTAAATTTGGGGAGTCTTTAGCGAGTAGCTCGAACTACCATGTTGAGGCTGGAGGTAAGAGGCGTGAGCATTGTCACGGAGAAATCCACGGGTGGCTCGGGATCAAAGTGCTTTGCCGAGGGGCAGGGGACGAAGTAAGGGCCTTATTGCAGAGAAATCCCACGAGTGGCTCAAGGTCGGAGCACCATACCAAGGGGCGCTAGGCGCACTGTATGGGCCGTGCTGCAGAGAAAATCCGTGATGGCCTCGTGGTCGGATTGCCATTTTGAGATGCTAGGCCAGAGGCATGGTCCTTGTTTGCAGAGAATTCAGTGAAGGCCACGGTGTTAGAGCACCATGCCGAGGGGTGAGCACAGCAATTTGTGGGAGAAGCTCGAGTGACAAGTCGAATTCCAAAGTGGGAGTAGTTTGAGTCACGAGTTAGACTCTGAACCCACTGTTTGAGGTTTGTGAGTTGTGAAAGCAGCTCGAGTGACAAGCTGAACTCCAAGGTGGGAGTAGCTAGAGTCACGAGTTGGACTTTGAACCTTTTGTTTGGGGGTTAGCGAGTTGTAGGAGCAGCTCAAGTGACAGGTCAGACTCTAAGGTGAGAGCAGCTTGAGTCACAAATTGGACTCCAAACCTGTTGTTTGAAGGTTAGCGAGTTATGGGAGCAGCTCGAGTGACAAGCTGAACTCCAAGGTGGGAGTAGCTTGAGTCACGAGTTGGACTCCGTACCCATTGTTTGATGGTTAGCGATTTGCGGGAGCAGCTCAAGTGACATGCCAAACTCCGGGGTGGGAGTAGCTTCAGTTACGAGTTTGACTCTGACCCACTATTTGAAAATTAATGAGTTGTTGGTGTAGCTCGGAAGAGGAGCTCAGCACCGAAATCATTGTTTGCATCTGCAGGGAAGTACTAAAGTTTATGAAAGAAACACAAAGTCTTTTTTGAAGAATCAAACTAAGTGGTTGCCTTGGTGGCTAGCTCTTATTACATGCCTTGACCATTTTAGGGACTGGTCTTATTACAAATCTCAACAATCTAGTGGAGGGCGTTAAACACCCTTGTTAAACTTCATCCAGCTCGATTCAGTGGAGGTTCGACATTGTCCTCTAGGGTGTACTCAGAGAGGTGCCCATGGCGGATGAGAGCTTCGATTTCATCTTTGAGATCTCGACACTCATATGTGTCATGTCCATAGTTTCTATGAAACCGGCACCATCTGCTGTTGTCTTTCCTTTTATTTTTTGGGTTCATCATAGAAGGGGGGCGGAGTAGTCCGTCTCCTTCAATTTCCATAAGGACCGTCAAGACACTGGCATTGAGAGGGGTGAACTTGTCGAAGGGAGGGACCAGAGGAAGGCGGCATTGCCCAGACTCATCCCTCTGGGACTTCATAGGCCACTCCTCATCCACAATTTTTTGTTTGTATCCGAACGAGGGCTCACTTTGGTCCCGAGGATGAAGAGCTTCTTTAGCTCAGATATATTTCTCACATCATAGGAGAAGTCAAAGAAATCCGAAGGTGGCTTTGTGGTAAGGGAGGTCGTGAGGAAGTCGTGCCGAACGCTGTACCTGAAGGCAGCCACTGTGACACCAAAATCAAGAGAAGGGATGGACCGGGCCTCTGCCATAAATCTATGGATGAAGTCATAGAGCGACTTTCCATCATTCTACTTTATGTTTAGCAGAGCGGCACTTGTCTTTTCCGCCCTTCGGTCATCACAGAATGAGTGAGGAAGCTCACATCGAGTTGGTCGAAGGAGAAGATCGACTTGGGGGCGAGTTTGGAGTACCACTCTCATGCCGAGCCTCGTAGCATGGCAGGGAACGCCCGACAGAGGAGTGGATCCGAGGCACTGTGAATCATCATGAGGATTTTTAACCCCTCAATATGATCAGCAGGATTCGACTCCCTATTATAAGTCTCAAATGCAAGAGGCTTGAAGCTCCTCGGAACGGGGGCCTCGAGCATGTAGGTTGAGAAAGGTGGCCAAACCAGCCGGTACCCTTAGTTAGACTGCATCCCGTCTTCGCCAATCTGGACAAAGCGGTCTTCCATTTCCTGTAGACGTTTGATTACGTTGCCTTCTGGTCCTACGGATCGGGTCGACATGCAAGACTCTCGTTCCCGATCCCTCTTGAGCGGTGGTTATCAGTATGAAGTTCGCTCCGCCTCGGAGAACCTGGAGTACCTCATTCCGAAACTCTTGGAACTCGACCATCGTCACATGGACTCCTTCTTCGTGACCAATTGGGGGTCGTTGGTCCCTCGGGGAACAACTGTGCTCCTAATTCTGACCATGGGAGGAATGATGGCTTGGCTCGGAGGATGCTCAGAGGGTCCTTCGTCTCTAGAGCGGTTGAGATGGTGGCAAAGGTCCCTTTCTTCTTTCCGATTGCCAATCAGGTTCCAGAGATCCAAAACTATTGGGGGCTCGGCTCTTCGGGTGACCGATCTGGAGGTGCTCAGAGTCGGACCGTGCGGGCGTTCGAACCGTGGCTTTTGCGACCCCTGACTGACCGGTTCTGAGAAGGTTGCGGATTACGAAGAAGAGGGGGGTTGGCATGATGCCTCGCTGTAGTAGTCTTCTTGGCCTTGGGGGCCATGTGAGAAGATTGCTTCTTTGTAGGACCAGAATTAATGGCTGGATCGGCCTGCTTTCCTACTGACAGTGCTAATATGATGCTGCTATTTTTTGGGTGTGGGAGCAACCGATGATGAGTTCTTTGGATGAGAGGGAAGCACATATCTCAGCCGTTCATCTGACCCTAATATGAGGCTAGTGTATGGTTGGATTTAGTGGAGCTGGTGGTGGTTGACCGTCATTGGACATGTAACGCCCCTGCCCCTAGCTCAGACAATTTATACAATTTATAAGACAAATTAAATACTATGTAGTACAACTGCCCACCACAGGCTGCCTCTCAAAAGGTGGTTAACCGAATTGGTGACTCTTGATCATAGGCAATAGTATTTATATGTTATTTTAATCTTTGAAATTTCCGATGTGGGACAAATCCCATACTTAAATCATTTTTTTTCGCTCTCCGGATGAAGCCTCTGACTTCAAACACAGTAAGGTGGGCCCCATGGTCCAAAATGCCACGTCATGGCATTCTTCCACAGCATGCACAGCATGCCTACAGCATCCGTGGGACCCCACCCCAAATCACTATTCATTTTCCTTTTGTTTACCAATATGCCATCAAATTGATTTTACATTATAAACAGCCATTTCAACCTATATATATATATATATATATATATATATATATATATATATATATTATATTTTTTTTAACACGGGGTGTTACAAGACACCTGCAAAAAGTCTGAGACACCGGGAGTATTTCCGGCGATAGGCCCTCCGACGATCAAGTCAGTAACCAGATGTCAAATTTGGGTTGAATTACTAAAATGGGTATTACCTCTTATTGGTGGAGAGGGAAAAGTATTTAAAGGGTGAGCTAGATAGGAAAAAAATCTATGATTGAAAAATCACTTGTTCAATCCCTGATTTGGGAGGATTTGACTGATAGTTATGATTAGCTGGAAATTCCCATCTGTTAAGCTATACGTGAGCCCTCTCCAGGCCCATGTTCTTCTAGCAAACATGCTGCCACCATGAAATTACTCTACTACCAGTAAAGTTTTGAGATGCACGCTGAGATTGTATGACCCCGATCAGTTGTAATATTCACCAACATCATTGACCTACTCACAAAATTTCGTAACTTTTTTTTGTCGTTTGTCCGGTTTTACAAATATCAAACAAAAAAAACTAATACAACATCTATGTTTTCTTCAAATTGAGCGAACAACAACATCTAGATCTATAATTCTACCATCTATAAACATCAAACAACTAGATACAATTGTCACGCCCCGCTTCCCAAAAGGAATACGGAATAGGATACGCGACTAAGCCTAGCGGATAGTTTTCATCATCCATAAGCTGTACGGACCTGCCTGACTCATCATAACAGTAAATATAACAGTATAATCCAACTAGGCATGCAAAAATAGTCATAACTCAACAATATTTATTGCATCAATAACAAATGTACCAACAAATACTAGATCCGAAACAAAATAAGAATCCTGGGACAATAAGCCTAAATACAAGTCTCAATACAATTCAGGAAATAAAATAGTTCATCAAAATATTTTAAGCAAATTATTCCAACTGAGCAGCTCAAAACTTTACTTTCACCAACTCCAGTAGGCAATTGACCAGCAAAACCTGCTCATATGGCAATTACAAGGAAAATAGGGAAAACAAGAAAACATATCGCCCGTTAGATGCAAGTCCGGGCCACAGGCAATACAAGTAGGAAAATGAAGGGGAAAACTAAACTAGACTAAACAGGTAATACTGACATAGAGAAAGCAGTAAATATAACAGTCTACAAATGACAGTAAGCAGTGTAGTGATAACAGAAGAAGCATAACAGTAACAGTAAGGATCAATAGTAACAGTGTGTCAACAATAACAGTAAAGATCCAAAGTAACCATAACAGGATGTGACAGTGTAAATAGTTATTCTTATGTATAATATTCATTACTAACTATGTAGCACTTCATGCGTCCCAGATTTTACCACATGGTTGCTACATCAAATACTTTCGTTTTAAGATTTTGTAGTGGAACTTCTATAGGGCAATATATTCAGACAAATAGTAACAGTAACAGTAATAACAAACAGTAACGGTGTCATGGATCATACCCTCATGCATCCAGATATAAACAGTAGGTACCACGGTAAATAGTGGGAAAACGAGTCCCTTCTAAATATGTATTTATATATTGTCCACTACTCGATCTTTTCCCTTTAAAAACCCCGGCTTGATTTCTTTTATTATTACTAAATATGTGTGAACGAATACAAATAAGCTAAAGACATGGCAAGAATAGGAAATAATTCTAATATGAAATAGTGATTGCAACGGTTGATAAAAACAACTCATAATAGTCAAAACAACGACATTTTTTAGTTCTAGACAGCAAGACACTATTGTACCAAATCTGAGATTCCTATTGCTACAGAATAGAAAATCCAGATCTGTCAGAAAATCTAGAAACTAGACTCTCTGCCGATTCCAGCACATATATATAAGTCACATATCAGCCACAGAAACAGGGTCGAAAATAGCATTTAATATAGAAATCGTGTTAAGCCAGAAAGTGCAAAATTTTGTTTATATGCATGAAAAGAGTTTTAAATAATCATAGTTAAATCTGAGAAAAATCTGGAAGATTCTCTAACATATCTAGTTTCATAATATAAAATATCATGAATTTATTTTACAGATAGTATGGTCAACAAAATTGGGAAAAGAGAGTAATGCAACAAAATCTTAATTCTGAAAGTTCAGACACAGCAGTACCAAAATAGAGATAATTCTTAAAATATAATTCGAAATTCTGATCCGTCAAAAGGGTGATAAAATAGACAAATAAGGCTACAGTTCTTATTCACAAAGTTTTCATAAAAAACGAATAGAATCAGGTTTAAAATATAATTATTTATTGAACATCATGCAGTTCGGAAATATATCGACTAGTTTCATAAGTATGAAATCAGATACAAAAGTCATTAATTAATTCCACAAAAAATAGGGATTGCTCCCAGTCAAGTCTAAACATACTCAGCAAAATATAGAGTTCAAATTCTACTTTTAATATCAGTTTTAAAATAAAATTCCATACAGAATACATATAGTTCAGAATCTGGAATATACAATATGACTGTAGTAAAATAGCAATAACTCATGCATAAAAAGTCAGAATTTAGATCCGTCGAAAGTTCTGAAAACTAGAAATCAGAGGCTACAAATCATGTTTACAAACTTATTTATTTTACTTATGTTAACAGGGTCGAAATTATTGTACAAAATAGTACAGCAGTAGACAAAAGTTCTCTTCGGCATTTAATCAAACAACTTAACTACAAACGTTCCAATCTAGATGTCATACAAAGCATGGTATACGTGGGTTACCCGAATCAGCATGGCATGTGAATAAACGGTCTATAATGAGATAATATATCCAACAATCATCTATGCAACAGTCATCTACAACATACGGTGTGCCACAAACAACATGCAGTCAAGATGTCCACTAATCTAATTGTTTTCATGCAACGGGTGTCAATTATTGTAACTACTCATGATCAAGAGATGATGTCAACGGTTAAACTAACAAATATGGATCATCATGAGAGTACAAATATTTTCATACTAGATTACTTACGGTATTAACTTGTATGACGAAAAGAATACATACAAGCTACTTGCCAGGTTATGACGACGAAGATGAAGAAAAGAATAACGGGAACGGATCCCGAACAACGAACACACGAACAAAGACACGAGAACTCCTTTCCAACCCAAAATGCGTGCACACAAAAGCACATGCACAACACTCAAGAGACAGCAACAACCGAATAGCAAGATCGGCCAGTAGCAACACAGGGGAAGATGACAACGGCGAGGGGCGAAACAGTGTCGTGAGGGGCAGCGGCAACCTGGGGTCGCACTGTGTTGTGGTGATGCTCGACCACCGAGAGGACGTTGGCAGCGGGAGCTCGACCTGGGGTCGCGACCACAGCGAAGGGGAAGAAGAGGAGAGGAGGGAGATGGGGTCTCCGTCGTCGGCAGTGAAGGACGATGAGGACGACGGCAGGGAAGAGGTCGGGGGGTCGGGGTAGGGAAGAGAGAGACGGCTAGATAGAGAGAATAGGTATTAGGGTTTTCAATTAGGGTGTTTATTTGGGAACAATATGGTTTGGGTGAACTGGGTAGTATCCAATAGGGTAAAGAGAATCCAATAAAAGACAATTGGGCAATGAAATAGGTTTGAACAATAGACGAGCTCAAGAAAAAATTTGTAGGCCATATAAATGAGAATAAAAAGCTAAATCAAACAGAGAATGAATCACAAGTGAGAGAAGGACAACACACCATACAAGGAAGAGAAATTAAATACAACCAGAAATAAAAATAAATAATCAAAAATTTTATTAATATAATTAAAAATACAAATATGAGTAATAGGGGTTACAAATCCTACCCACCTAACAAGAAGAATTTCATCATCGAAATTCATTTAGAAGTACATAGGGTAACCCCAAAAGAAAGGGAAAAAATACAATAAAAAAAAGCAAAAACAGCAAAACAAGAGCTACACAAACAAATGAGGAAACCTCCGCTGGATATCCTCCTCCAGCTCCCAAGTCGACTCACCTAGAGAGTGAGGATTCCAAGAAACACGAACAAGCTTGATCACCTTTTTCTTCAAAACCTTTTCCCGCCGATCCACAATTGCAACTAGCAGAATCTCACAAGACAAATCCGGCCTCATAGATAACTCCGAGTAGTCAATCACGTGGGTCTCATCACGGATATACTTCCTCAGTTGCGAGACATGGAAGACGTCGTGCACTCCAGATAAAGCTGGGGGCAATGCAAGACGATAGGCGACCTTACCTACTCGTTCCACGATGTCAAATGGTTCGATGAACCTGGGGGCTCAACTTGCCTCCGCCACTAAAACGAATGACACATCGCCACGGCAATACCTTAAGGAAAATATGGTATCCCACCTCAAACTCCAAGGCTCTACGATGAATATCAGCCCATCGCTTCTGTCTGTCTTGCGTGGCTTAAAGATGCTTCCTGATCTGACTCACTACATCCACCATCTTAGTAATCAACTCTGGGCCCAACAATTTCCTCTCGCCAATGTCATCCTAGCACACTAGCGATCGGCACTTACAACCATAGATTTCCTCAAAAGGAGCTAAGACTATCCTGAAAGCTGTTATTGTATGAGAACTCTACAAGATGTAAGTGGTCCTCCCAAGAACCTCCATATTGCAGCACACAAGACCTCAACATGTCCTCTAGAGTCTGGATGGTCCTCTCTAACTTTCCATCTGTCTGAGGGTGAAAAGTTGTACTGTACTTCAACTTACTCCCCAGACTACTCTGAAGACTCTCCCAAAACTGCGACCTGAACCTCGTATCCCTGTCGGATACAATACTAACTGGAACACCATGAAGTCTAACAATCTCTTGCATGTACTTCTCAGCTAAGATCTCAGTAGACTTTCCAACTCTGAAGAGAACGAAGTGCGCGCTCTTGGTCAACCTGTCCATAATCACCCAAATGGCGTTGTGACCCTTAGGACTCGTTGGCAAAGTGGTCACAAAAGCCATGGTGATATGCTCCCACTTCCACTCTGGAATGGGAAGAGGCTGAAGAAGTCCGGCGGTCCTCTGATGCTCTGCCTTCACCTGCTAGCAGATCAAGCACTGCGACATAAATCTCGCCACAGCCCTCTTCATAACATGCCACCAAAAATGAAGCTTCATGTCCTGGTACATCTGCGTACCACCAGGATGAATAGAGTATGACGATTGGTGGGCTTCCTCAAGAAACTTCTGACGAACCTCACCTTTCGGAACACACAACCTGGACCCAAAATGCAGAGATCCATCTGTGTGAACAACCATATCGGTCCTCGTACCCACTTCAACTTCGGCTCTGAACCTTTGCAATTGCTCATCACCGATCTGAGCCTCCTTAATCTGATCAACAAGAGACGACTGCAACTGAAGCATCATGCAACTCTGAACAGAACCTGGCAAGATCACATCCAAATCCAACCTCCTCATCTGCTCAATAGGCTCTCTCTGGTGAGTTACGAACATGGCAACTGGTCTCCTACTCAAAGCATCTGGCACCAAGTTGACTCTACCAGGATGGCATTGCAAACTGATGTCTTAGTCAGCCATTAACTCCAACCATCGTCTCTGCCTCATATTCAGCTCCTTCTGAGTGAACACATACTTGAGACTTTTGTGTTCAGTAAAGATCTCCACTCGGTTTCCAAGCAGATAATGCCTCCATAACTTCAAAGCAAAAATCACGGCAGCCAGTTCCAAATCGTGGGTAGGTTAATTCTTCTTCTGCAACCTCAACTGTCGAGATGCATAAGCAACAACTCGACCCCTGTGCATCAACCCTGCACCTAGGCCCTTGCAAGAAGCGTCACAGTGAACCATAAAACCACCCGTACCATCCAAAATAGTCAAACTGGCACTGACATTCACTGGCGCTTCAACTCAGCAAAAGCTCCACTACAAGCTCCATCCCAAACAAACTTCTGATCTTTCCCAATCAGCTTAGTCAATGGACTAGCTATCTTCAAAAAGTCTTGGATGAACTTTCGATTACTTCTGATAACCCGATCAATCCAAGGAAACTTCTCACTTCCGAAACTGGCTTAGGAACAGGCCAATCCTTGACCGCAGAAACCTTGACGGATCACCAGAGATACCATCGCCTGAGATAATGTGCCCTAAAAAGGTAACTCGATCAAGCTAGAACACACACTTGCTGAGTTTTCCATAGAGCTGATTCTCCCTCAAGGTCTGTAGAACCAACCTCAGATGATTAGGATTGTCCTTTCGATTTTGAGAATACACTAGAATGTCGTCTATGAAGATCACCACAAATCTGTCCAGAAATGGAGAGAAACCCCTATTCATCAGGCTCATGAACACTGCTGGCACATTCGTGACTCCGAAAGGCATCACAAGGAACTCATAGTGCCTGTATCTGGTCCTGGACACAGTCTTCCGCACATCAGCTGCCTTCACCTTCACTTGATGATAACCAGAGCGAAGGTCCAACATCGAAAAGACATCAGCTCCACCCAACTGATCAAACAAATCATCAATCCTGGATAGCGAATACCGGTTCTTCGCTATAACACTGTTCAGGTCATGGTAATCCACGCACAGATGACGAATCATGTCCTTCTTGCTGATAAACAAGACAGGAGCGCCCTACGGGGACACACTGGGCCTAATGAAACCCAAACCAGCAAACCCTAAACCTGCACCCTCAACTCTGCTAGTTCAACTGGTGCCGTCCGGTAAGGACTCTTTGATCTCGGTGCCGTACCTGGCTGAACCTCAATACCGAATTCCACTTCCCTATCTGGAGGAAGTCTAGGAAACTCCTCAGAAAACACATCCAAAAAAATCACACAACAAGAGGCATAGCCTCACAGCCTAAGTGCTACTCCACTGCACAAGCAGCATCGACAACAACTTCCTAACCACGCCTATAGGGTAACTCCCCAGCATGGAACTCAAACTCCTCACGGCTTGGCATCCTGGAAAAAACCACCTTCTTCGCTCGACAATCAATGACCGTGTGGGTCTCACCCAGCCAATCCATGCCGAGAATAACATCAAACCCTGAACTGCCAATCATAATCAGATCTGCTCTGAAATCAGCACTTCCAATCACCACGAGACTCTGCTTGCACTCCCGGGAACAGCCGACAACACCACCACCTATAGTTGCCAAGCAGCCGGCAACTCACTGCACACCAACTGATGCTAATCCACAAAGCGGGAGGAGACGAAGGAATGGGTTGCCCCAGAATTAAAAAGAACACGAGCAGGAACAGAATGAACAAAAATAACACCTGCAATGACATCCTCCGCGGTCTGAGCTTCCTCCCCTTTCAAGTTGAAAGCCTGACCTCTCCCTGGAGCAGCGGTCCTATGATTGACAATCTGACGTTGAGGGAGAAGAGGTAGTCTGACCTGACTACGGACTGGCACTACTGCGGCCTGTTCATGCCTTCTCCGAGGACAATCTCGAACCAAGTGGTCAACAACACCATAGCCGAGACAATGGCGATTGGCCTTCCAGCAATCCTTGCGCAAATACCCGGGGGCCTAGCAAAAGTCGCAAACAACATCCTTCCGTGGAGGAGTAGGACGGTAGGGAGCTGTCCTTACGGCAAGGACCAGAGATGGCCTCCTGATTGGACCTCTAGTAGGCCTGACAGCAACAGCAGGGGGTACTGCACAACCCGCTGAGAAGGGGTCTCACGAGCACGAGTCTGCTCTGTCGCTCGAGCTGCCTCCAAAGCATCCACATAGGTACAGAGACGATAAGTGGCCAAGTGCACCTGAATACCCTGATCAAGACCCAAAAGTAACCTCCGAGCACGATCCTCCTCATTCGCCACCTAGGTGGTAGCGAAGCGGCTATGCCTTGTGAACTCCGCGGCATACTCATCCACGGATCTAGATCCCTGTTACAAGAATTACCTGGTATTACAACACTGTATATACAATATGTAACAATATCTCAAAATACGGCACTAATAAATCGACCAGACAACCAACCAACCAACCTGCATCAGGGCAAGAAATTGATGCTCCATCTCTACCAGGTGATGCATGGGAAGAATTTCTCCTGGAAGCTTTAAGCGAAAGTGGCCCAAGTAATAGGCTGCTCCAGCCTCTCGGATTATGCCCTCCACTAGATGTGGGCAAAATCTACCAACTGGACGCACATCCACATGGTCAGCATCAGCGACCCTAGCTGTCTGTAGCAGACTCTCCGTCCGTATCAACCACTGCTCAGTCTCAAGTGGCGTCTCATTACCAGCAAACTTATCAGGGTGCAACCTCATGAAATCTGCAACGGTACCCATACAAGGGGGCAAAGCTACAGGGACAGGCACAACGGGGGTCGGAACAACATTCCAGTTAGCAGCTTCCAAAGCGGCCTTAACCAGTTCGTTGTGCTCCTGCTACATCTAAGTAATCCTGCTGGAGCACCTGAGTTATAGCTGCCAACTCAAGATAACCTTCTTGCGAAGCCGAACCATTTCCATGAGCCATAGTCTGCACAAAACCCAAAATAATTAGCATTCAGATCCAGTTGATTAATAATTATTTGTGCAATGCATGGGCTTTCGGGATTCAAGTAAATCCGATCGAGTCAAGCATGCCTAATGTATTAGCCAAACTAATACATTAGCCAAACCTGAAGCTCTGATACCACTAAAAACCTTGTCATGTCCCGCTTCTCAAAAGGAATACGGAATACGGTACGCGACTAAGCCCAGCGAATAGTTTTCACCATCCATAAGCTGTACGGACCTACTTGACTCATCACAACAATAAATATAACATTATACTCCAACCAGACATGCAAAAACAATCATAACTCAACAATATTTATTGCATCAATAATAAATGTTCCAACAAATACTAGATCTAAAACAAAATAATAATCCTGGGACAATAAGCCCAAATACAAGTCTCAGTACAGTTCATGAAATAAAATAGTTCATCAAAACATTTTAAGCAAATTATTCCAATTGTGCAGCTCAAAAGTTTTGATCACCAACTCTAGTAGGCAATTGATCAGCAAAACCTGCTCATATGTAAATTACAAGGAAAATAGGAAAAACAGGAAAACATATCGCCCGTTAGATGCAAGTCCGGGCCGCAAGCAATACAAGTAGGAAAATGAAGGGAAAAACTAAACTAGACTAAACAGGTAATACTGACATAGAGAAAGCAGTAAATATAACAGTCTACAAATGACAGTAAGCAGTGTAGTGATAACAGAAGAAGCATAACAGTAATAGTAAGGATCAAGAGTAACAGTGTGTCAACTGTAGCGGTAATCAACAGTAACAGTAAAGATCCATAGTAACCGTAACAGGATGTGACAGTGTAAACAGTTATTCTTATGTCTAATTTTCATTAATAACTAGGTAGCACTTCATGTGTAACGCCCCGAATTTCAAATGAAACTGAATTCGAGATTTCATAGGATCTTTACTTCACTTCGTACAATTTTACAGGAAAATTTAAAACTTTTTCATTAGTACATCAGAGTTACATTACACTTGGTTTACACAGCGAAAGAATAAAAGATTACAATATTGAAAACAATAATATAACTTGTACAGTTTCATCAAGTAATTCATCGATTTTATCATAACATCTTCATAGCAAAGTCCACTACCTGCATTTCAACCTGTGGGCACGTCAGTCACTTTCAACTGACGAAAATGTTATACTCGGCTATCCTCTCTATGCCGTACATATAACGATCTCATTACTTTCACAAAAACACAACAGATTTGAATGAATAGATAAAGTGTTAAATTGTGACTACGCTAAACATGTAAGTGTATGCCATGCCTTAATGCCTAATGCACATATTTTTATACTAGAACGACACTAATGTACACTTGTTCGAATTCTATGCATTCCATACTATATAGGTCCGAGGGCAAGCGCCTACGTACTCCACAATAAAGGGTTCGATCCCTCACCATGAAAACTACCCGATAATAAAACAAGGTTTAGATCATTCCACGAATTTGAATCCCAACCCCAAAGTCCATCGCTGACTGTTATCACAGATTCCACATCGTGCGAATCATCCCGCAAGTGACCCTCTAACTCCGGTATACGCATACACGTTGGAGTACGGCAAAACAAAAACTATCTGCCCGATACTTAAGATCCCAGAGTCCATCGCTGACCTGTCTTCATAGTTCCGGATTTAAATATAAAAGCCCATCTCCTATGGAGCAACCTCAGTCCACCAACTGGGTCTATAGCCTCGGAGTCCACCACCGACTATATAGAGCGCCCGACTTACGTTTGCTCAGGTTTACTACAAATCCACTTATGTGCCTAATCATTTTAGTTCAAGACATGAATGTGTTATCAAACCTAGAATCAGTTTTACCTCCTACCGAATTTGTTCACAAAATATGAGATCGCCCCACGGCAATATCTCGAAATCATATCTCAAAATCAATATTGCTGGTAACCGAGGTCTTACTAATTCTAAATCATAGCTTTTCATGTACGAGAATCATGGGTACACATACCCATTAATAATCATGTCTTAAACCTAGATAATTTTATCTTACAACTTATTCACAAAAATAATCAATTCTTGTCACTATTCATGATCTATTTACTCATTCATAATCTTCATAAGCAATTAATTTCTTTCAAGAACAAAACTTTATCAACAAATTCAAACTCTTACAATATCTCGAGTCACTTCAAAATATTCATTCAAAAGAAGTATCAGAAACTCGGAAAAATATCAGTTAGAGCAGTAGCATCGACTTCATAGGGTGATCGGTCGACTATCTAGCGTGAAATCCAAACTCAAGAAATTCATCAATTTGAGTGGTGACAGTCGACTGCGACAAAGGGTCGGTCGACTGTCCCGCACGAAAAGTCCAAAACTCTAGAAATCACGGCAGCTAGGTTCGCGACGGTCGACTGTCGAAACTTACCAGTCGACTGTCCCACCTACAGACTGCAGTATTTGGGTTTGTGCAAATTATTTCCAAACGGAGTTTACTTGAAAACTGTGATTCCCAAATTTTCAAATTATATTTTAGATATTGTATTTCCTTCTCTTTTATGAACAAGAATTTGATTCTTTTTCGAGATCTGATCTACAAAGCCGGCTTATAGAAAAGCCGTACATGGTACGGTACGCTTCCCGCAACAAGAAGAGGAGTTTTGTCGCTTCGCTCTCTATAGGCCTCGCTTACTTAAAGTATAGATTGATCCACCGGACTTTCGGAACAAAACTGAACGGATAGGATAGATTTCAACAAGCTTTACCGAACCGAACGGAAAGAAGAAAAGAGACCGGAAGGGAAAGAAAGACTTAAACCAGCTTGACCGTGCTAACCAGAGCGGGAGGAAATATTTAATTAATATTATATTAATATAAAATTTAATTAATATAAATATAATTATTATTATTTTTTTTATTTTTATTTAATTATTTCTAATTACTAATTATTAGAATATTCTAATTATAGGACGAAACCAAGAAATAACCCCTCACGTGCGAAATTATAGAAGATCTCCTTTAAGATCAAACAATTCCATCGAATGGAGTATGACTGTATGTGTGATAGCATCTACTATACCAGGAATATCAATGAACCCAATTCTTGCAATTGCTCAGGATACCGTTACTCTACCACTGAGTTAAAAGGGCCCTATTCAATCTTAGTGTGAGATAGTGATAGACATATTATATTTTATTTCATCTGAACGAGAAACGAATCAATGAGTGAAAATTGAAGAAAATGAAATGATATTTTACCCTCACTATCCCTTTTCTGTCGGATCAATCATTGCCTGAACTGAAGCAATCCTATACTCCCTTTCATTATATCGAATAGTATGGGATGCTTCATTCATGAAGCATCAAACAAACAAACACAAAAATGTTACAATTCTATAGAATCATAAAATAGAAAGACTATTCATATCTAGCCATACCATTCGATTATATTGACAATTCCAAAAAACTGTTCATACTATCATCATAGTATTATGACGGTCGGGCGGATATGCCCCCATCGTCTAGCGGTTCAGGACATCTCTCTTTCAAGGAGGCAGCGGGGATTCGACTTCCCCTGGGGGTAGGGTACTTCAAAAGGAAATTGATCGTGGATTATCAATAAGCCTAGAAGGAATTCTTCCTGGGTCGATGCCCGAGCGGTTAATGGGGACGGACTGTAAATTCGTTGGCGACATGTCTACGCTGGTTCAAATCCAGCTCGGCCCAAAAATGCACCGCTCCATGACATGAGTATGATAGAACCAATTTGTTCTACAGAAAAGAAATGACCGATCCGTAGAAAAAAAGAGAAAGGGTCAACTTTGTCTCATTGAAAGGTTTATTTTTTATTTGATTGTTAAAAATGGGTAATCATTAGTTACTTATAATCCGTACAACATAACAAGTAGAATGTTCTTATGAAACCATATGAATATGTATGCTATACACCTCGTTGGGATTGTAGTTCAATCGGTCAGAGCACCGCCCTGTCAAGGCGGAAGCTGCGGGTTCGAGCCCCGTCAGTCCCGAACTAGGATCCGATGAATTTCTCAATTCATTTCTCTATTTTTTGCGAAAGGGAAGACGGGGAGCAAAATCCCGGTGCGGGAGAGAATTTTGATTTCTTTTGATTTTGTTCTGCATTTGTCATCAGACAAATACGGGAATTTCCATTTCTTCCACTAGTACTGATTGATAAGGGAGAGACATATGTAGATTGGTACAATCGGTAGTATTGCTATATTCATACTATCAATTCAATTCAGTATTTTAAGTGGAAGAGATACTTAACTTTTCATTTCATTACTTCGGCAGAATGCTTTTCAGGTTAAAGCACATCCTTTCTAATTTCGGCTTTTTTGGGGTATCTTCCATTAGTAATACTAATTGAAAACAATCTATTTCATTCTCATTCAAATCGCATACTGAATTTTGGATGTATACGTCCAAAGAGGATATTCATAAAATAAAAGACTGACCAAGCAGTGTCTTTTTCTTTTATTAGTATTAGAAAATGAAATTTGTTGGAATATTCGATTTTTTTACTTCAGATTTCTTTTTTCCGTTTCACTTATACTGTTTGGATCTGTGTATGACCCAGAGAATACCCGTCATATGATACCTCATAATTATATGTAATAATTGTATGTATAAGTAGGAGAGTTGTATAAGGAAGATGATATGTTATAGAAAAGAAAGATGAAAACCTAATAATGGGTATTTCCGACTCAATCCAAAATACCATTTTGGATTGAGTATGGATAAAAGATCTTCCTATGTTATACTATTGAATTGAATTCTTGACAATGAATTGATTTGATAGATCAGATATTGTTATTCATAATAGTGATCTGATTAGGTATCATCAGGATGTCAATTCATCCCATTGAATTTACAGGAGTCAAATTTATCATCTCTATGGGATTAGATCCCGAGTTATTGCGAAAAAAAAAAATAAAGATTAGATTATTATATTATGGAAGTCAATATTCTCGCACTTATTGCTACTGCACTGTTCATTCTAGTTCCTACTGCTTTTTTACTTATTATCTACGTAAAAACAGTCAGCCAAAATGATTAATTGGAATCAAATTGGAATTCTTAGTTTTTATTAATGATTCAAGAAATGAAAGCAAGGGATTAAAACTCTAAGTCTTCAATGAAATGATCGGGCTAGAATCCAAAGTATCTTAGTAAGTATCTGAACTAGTGTGGTAGAAAGAACTATACTATATATAGAATATAGATATAGTTCTTTCTACCACGCTAGTTAGTAGTGTATACTTTTTTTTTGAAGCCTTCGCAAAACGATCAATAAAGAATTGATATAGTTTGGTTGAGCAATCGATTACTCAATTAGTAGTGCTCCCAGCCCTAGAGTCCACTCCTTCCCCATACTACAAGCGAAAGGGAAAATGTAAAGACTACCATTAAAGCAGCCCAAGCGAGACTTACTATATCCATGTGAATTATGTCCCCTATTTCGATGAAGGAATTTTTCTATTATTGATTAATCATCATAGTGGAATCAATGGCACAGAGTCAAAATAGGATTTGGATTTAAGACTATTGATGAACCAAACCAATTACATGAATACACTCATAACAGGTATAGTATATATTTTCAGATTTCTGGTCGAATCAGGAATCATTAAGTATAAAGATGATGATACACATGCCTTTTCTTTGGAAATAGAAAAGGAATGCTTCTAATGAAGCATGTAAGAATAATAAGACCTATTGTTTTGTTTGTTTTTATTTTATACCCTTCTTTCCTAAGCAAAAAACATAAAAATATACTATTCAAGATAGATAACTATTTATCACTCTATTTCCTATTTGATCTAAGCTTATTGTCTTTCTTTCAGTGAAAGGATTGGTAGAACCTATTACCACTATTACTACATATATTCTTCTTTTTTTTTTCAACTTTGACCTTTACCCTATACTTATAAGAGGTAAGAATAGACCAACCATTCTGATTGCATGTCTGAACATTCATAGCC